>JAXQQM020085205.1:0-22763 GCA_034641835.2 Pinus albicaulis
TTCCAACATTTTTGTTGTTGTTCAGGTTTACCAAGCTCCTTGCAAAGAATATCAGGTTGAGAATTCGCATTAGATACCATTAACAGGTTTGTTCGTGATTTTGTTGAAAATTAGTGAAAGAGCAAGGTTATTAGAGCATTGCTTACCTGGTTACATTGGCATTATTGTATCATTTAGAATAACAGTAATTCCAGTAGATTAGGGTAGGTAGGTGTGCAAATAAGTTCAATGCTATGAGCATCTTTCCAGTTTAGTTTCAGATTGCTTTGCAGTTTTCAGTTCAAGTGTGATTCAGTTTCCAGTTTCAGCATAGTTCAGGTTTCAACATTCAAAACTTTCAAGGTGCGGCAGTGATTTCTGTTTTATACATTTGGTAGTGCACAACTCAGTTGTAGTTTCACTTCAGGCTTACAATATGCATTTGCGAATCCATGAGCCCAATAAGGCACAAGATTTCAGGTCTGCAGGTTCTCAACGCACTTAGAATAACACGTTGTCCCCAGATGGAGCTAATGTTGGCATGTGACCGCACGCAAAGTGGAGAAGGAGAAAGGAAGGGAAATCGTAACTGTCAAAGAGCTTCAAAGGAATCAATCTGCCTTTCAATTGAGTATAAAGGGGAAATTGTTGTTGATAAGGTGCAATGGTGACCAAACTTCATTTCTTCCCTCATTCATCTCATTTATCCTCTATACCTTCATCTACCCCCTTTTGCTCTTTTTTTTTTTTTTTTTTTTCCATTTCTAAAATCCTGCACCGCATTTCTTTACTCGCAGCTTCACTGATGCGATATAAAGGGACCCACCTTCCCGCAAGAGCCTTTATTTTAAATAATCCACTCCTTTCAGTTCAAAACCTTTATCGACACTCAATTACCTTTTTGCACCTCCAACCTCTCCACTCATCGCACTTCGCTCCCCACAAAATTTAACATTTACCTCCCCGCACTTCGCACTTCGCAAGACATAACATTTAACCTTCACTGCTCACACATAAATCTTGCGATTTGCGATGTGCGGGCGGCCCCACCTCTGTCCTACCATGACACTTCTCACATCGCCCTTTTTACTGTTTAACCTCCGCTTGCTCCTATATAAACTTTGCGATATGCGATCTACGGGCACGGTCCCCCCTCTATCCATGCCACGTCACCTTCCCCGCCATTACACTTCGTACATCACGCTTTTTAACATTTACCACCCTCCGTTTACATATAAACTTTGTGATATGTGATCTGCGGACACGGTCCCACCTCCGTCCATGCCACATCACCTTCTCCGCCCCCGCACTTCGCAAAACATAACATTTAACTTTCGCTGCGCACACATAAATCTTGCGATTTGCGATGTGCGGGCGGTCCCACCTCCATCTTCCACGTCACTTCCGCCCATTTCATTTCGCCCATTGCATATTTTATCAGTCACCTCTCGCCGTTTATAATAAAGGCTCCCGATCCGCGATTTGTGATATGGATTTGGGATCCCACCTCCGCGCCATGTCATCAAGTCCCTTCCCTAGCCTCTATTCCACTCTTTTCAGTGTTAATAAGCCCCGCTAACTCCAATTTTGTTTCCACCATCCATGCTCCCCTTCGAAATTCGGTTCCCGGTTTGCAATTCAAAACACAACATGAGCTTTTGGGTGGAGCATGAAAGTATGGTTTATTCAGTTTGCTTAGGAAACCTCTGCTAAAGAGCCAAGCATGTGCAGTACGACTGGCCATTTCATAGCTACTGAGTGGAAATCATGAGAAAGAGGGAATGGAGGCACTAAAAAATTAGGTGGAATTAAGTATTGGAAGGCCAGACTGCCCACCTGTTCTTAGCGACTTCTCGCCACTCCTTTTGAAGATTCCAGAATTTGGCCTCCATGGCCAACTATTTTGTTTCTTTTTAGTATTAGATAGTGATGTTTTGCTGGTGAAATCCCGATTTCACCCGATTCTATTTTGATTCCATGTTTATGGGAGTGATTTCTTGATGCACGCTCCACTAGTCAGTTAGGATATTTTTATTTCGCATGTGTGGATCGATCATGAGAATTTGATTTGATCGTAAACCCTGAAAGAGAACTCTATATGTAGTGAGTTTCAAGATGAAAGAAAGGTTCTAGAATTTGGAAGAATTTTGTTGTAGTTTTGTATGATTGTGCTCCCTGTGCTCTGAGATACATATTTGGGAGATTTGTTTAAACTTAATATGATACAGAAATGTTATTTGGATTCCAGATGGAGAAATGACTAGTATGTATTTGTTTCCTTCTGTTATTAGTAATATCCTTTTTATGTGTAATCATCTTTCATGTTATGTTGCTTTGATGGTTCGTATAATGTAGCTATCGGTGGTCTGCAATTTTATTCATGAATCCATGTCTGTATAATGCTCAGGTGTTAATTCTCATGTATTAAGCTTGCTGCACTCCCTTAATTAGCGCTCCATGAACCTCTGTTGTTGTCGATATCTCATTCATATCCACTTCCTCTGGGTTCATGAGGGATAGATTCTTAATCCTCTTCAACCTATCTCTTGTGGGTTCCTTCACCTTTTCTTTTTCCATTGCTTCTGCATATTTTTAAATCTTCTGCTCATTGTTTTATACTTTTCCCATCTAAAATCTATCAGCCTCACAGCCTCCTGAGCCCTCTCATAGTATAGGGAATTCACATGAATCGACTCCAAGGTCTTCTCCATCCTTGAACCATCAAAACCATCTATTATTCCATATTTTATGAGAGGCATCCTTATGGTTATCTACATTTAACCTTTGATTTTAAGATGTATTAGGCACTGGTCTTTTGCAACTCAAGGTTGTCTCTAGGTGTAGAAATTATAAACATAATAATGTATTTATGGATTCTCCTCATCTAAAAATTTAATCTTATGTTAAATAAATAATCTTTCCACTTAATTCTTTGTAGAAATTAAATCGCCAATTGGAAACACATGAAGAAAAATCAATCGCACATAAAAATATGTTTTACCGGGAAAGCTTAAAGCTAAAAACCCCAACTATCATATATTATGTATATCAATGGAAAATGTAACAATATCATACAAACCTCAGCTCATAGAGCTCTCAATACAATATACAATTGTCACACACTATCATGCAAAAATTTTCATAACTATGCACCAATTTCCTACCTCCTAACAGCGTGCCTCCACTATGCAATCTCTGTTGAAAAAGATCCCTGAATGAATTCGATATTGCCCTTCCTTGACTGCGCAATTGTCATTGGCATCTCCATTTTCTGTGTAGATGCATTGAATGCATCACTATAGTCACAACTGATAGTCTATCACACCCTTTCACCTATCTCTCCACTGGGTCTCCACTGGATCTAACATGCAAGTAGTTAACTGTTGTATTTCTTCAGTTGCAAGTAAGACACTACTTGTGAATTAATTTACTAATTAATTCACTCATATTTCACTAGTGTGTCTTTAGTTACAACTAGCACAACTGAGTTTAACTCACTTAATAGAGTTAAACTAAATAACAACTCCCATAACTACTCTTCCAACTCTATTACAACTTGCCACAATCAGTTATAATGAAGTCCTCCATACATGACTCACCAACCACCCTAGGAATTCCGTAATTCCTTCAGCCCACTGATGTGGCACATCTGTTCACTGAAATCAAGTGCTCCAAGAGAATAAGCTATTATTTATTGTCTGATTATTATTAAGGGCTAATAATAATCGACATGCATTCTATTTTTAGATTTGTGATCTATAAATAGACTTCGCCCATCTTCTAAAAATATAAATTCATCCAAAGATATAATTTTCTCAACCATATAGAATCAACATCCTGCCAACTTTAGAATATGCTCACCATTCTAAAAATAGACATACACCTAAAAATAGCCTGCGGGCGCCACTTAGTGAAGGTGCTTAATTTTCACTAGGTTCATCATCTTGTTGAATCTCAACACTCCCTCTCAACAAGATAGGGATTATCCTTCACCCCGATATTGCCTATATGGTATTCAAATTTTCTCTTGGTGAGCGCCTTCGTTAGAATATCTGCATCCTGATCTTCCGTTGGAATGTACTAAAGCAACATGATCTTTCACTGCACACAATATTTGATATGATGATACCAGATATCTATATGCTTAGATATATCATCAAACACATGATTAATCAATAGTTTAATGCAACTCTTATTATCACAATGAATCACTGTAGGATCTAAATGAGAACCGAACAAACCTACCAGGATCTTCCTCATCCAGATAGCCTCACATGCAGCTTGACTTGTTGCCATGTATTCTGCTTCCGCTGAACTGAGTGCCACAGATCTTTGTTTTCTGTTGTACCAAGAAACTGCTGTAGATCCCATACTGAAAAACCCTCCTGATGTGCTCTTTCTGTCCATTGGGCTGCCTGCCCAATCTACATCTGTGAAGCAATGCAACTTCACCTCATCTGCCTGTCTGTACCATAATCCATAATCAGATGTGCCCCTGAGATATCTTAGGACATGCTTGCCTGCCTTCCAAAAGAGGCTTAACCATCGCTTGACTAAGCTGGTTCACCGCATAACATATGTCCGGTCTTGTATTAACTAATTACATGAGCGAACCCACCAACTATGGATAAATAGTGGCATCCACTACCTCTGCCAATGTAGCATCCTCTTTCCTCCAATTCCTTGGAATAGGAGTATCCATGGGTTTGCAGTCCTCCATGTGAAACTTACCAAGTATCTCCTGAGCATACTTGCTTGAGACAAAAACAGTTCACCTTCTCGTTGCCATATTTCCAATCCAAAGAAATAATGAAGGAGGCCCATATCCTTCATCTCAAACTCATTTGCAAGATCCTCCTTGCATGAGTGTATCAGCTGCTCATCACCAGTCAGTATTAAATCATCAACATAAAGAAAAATGATTAAAAGCTTACCCTCCACCACAATTTGGTATAGGTTTGCATCCACCTCACTCTTGGTGAAGCCAAGTCCAGTGAAATAGCTATTGATTCGTGTGTACCAAGCACAGGATGCTTGCTTCAGCCCATACAACGCTCTTTTGAGTCTGTACACATGTGACTCACTGCTGAAGATCTCAAATCCTTCAGGCTGCTTAATGTACACTTCTTCCTCAATCATCCCATTAAGGAACACAGTCTTCACATCCATTTGATGAATGTGCCAACCCATCTGCGCTGAGAGAGCAAGGATGGTCCTTATGGAAGAATACCGTGTGACAGGTGAAAAAGGTTTCTTCATAATCAATCCCCTTGATCTGTGAGAAGCCCTGGGCGACAAATATTGCCTTATACTTCTCGACATTCCCATTAGCAACTTGCTTTACCTTGTAGATCCATCTTGAACCTACCATTGATTTACCAACAGGCCTTGGAACAATCTCCTAAGCACTGTTTCTGACAATGGAGTCATACTCCTCCACCATGGCATCTATCCATGTGGGCTCCTGCGCTGCTTCCTCAAAGGAATATGGTTCTGTCACGATACACTTGCTCATGAGAGCCATGTATCCACCGACTCCATGAGGTGACTATCTCTGTCTGCACTGTGAAGTAGGGACTTCTACATTCTCTGTTGCATCAAGCTTCAGCCTCTCAGCTTCTGTGGTATGCTTTCTGCCTGTTCTGATGTTTGGTTCTGCATGAGTGGACTCTTCCACTCCATGAATCTCCTCCTGTGGCTGATCCACATATAGAGGCTCATCTTTGGGAACAAGTAGCTCCTCCTCTGCATGCAAGTGTAGCTCCCTCTCAAGCGACAACTTCATGGCTTTCTCCTCATTGAATTTTATATCCCATCACATCACAGTCATCCGACTATTTGGAAAATACACATGATAATTATTGGGTGTTTCTATGTACCCCACAGATATCCCAACTTCCGTAGTCAGCTCCAGCTTCTTCTTGGTGTTCTTGGTCACATGAACATAAACAGATGAGCTAAAAATATTTAAATGAGAAACATCCAGCTTCTTACTAGTAAAGTCTTCTTCAGGTGTACTTATGCCAAGTGCTCTATGAGGACAATGATTTTGCACATAAACCACAGTGTTGCATGCTTCCGCCCATAAGTGCATTGGTAGGCCCTGCATAGCTCAAATAGGCACCACGATTGTTATGTTCTTCCTCTCCGCCCCATTCTGCTGTGGGTTATGAGGCGCTATGATTTCTCTTCGAATTCCTTTTTCTACGAAGTCTTTGAATTCGCTTGAGATATATTCACCCACCATTATCGCTCCACCAGGCCTTCACTTACTTCACGACTCCTTCTCCACCAATGCTTTAAAGATACAGCTTTGAGGAATATTTGATATTTCTTTTGCATGAAGAAGATCCAACATCTACGAAAATAGTCATCAACAAAAATAACATAATACTTGTGTTTTGTTGTTGAAACAGCAGAAAGGTCCACACATGCTCTGTGTGAATTCTCTCTGAGATCACTTAGAAGCACGGTTCTCCTTTTCATGAAAGGTGGTCTTCACAAACTTACCCATAGTACATCCTTTGCACTGATCTAACTGCACAAGTGTACCCTTGGAAAGTCCAGTAGAAATATGTTGCAAAATATTCAGGGCACCATGGTGAAGATGGCCCAATCTCCTATGCCATAATTCACCCTCATCCCGGTTCACCACTTCTACTTCTTTGCCCACCATTGCAGTGCAACCATCTACCTCCAACTTGTAGAGTTTCTTGACTCGAATCCCTATCCTCTTGGTTTGACCTGTTGCTTTTTGTCGCAGAAAATATTTTCCCTTGCTGAAAACAACATCATAACCTCTGTCCTCCAACATCGCGACTAAGACCAAGTTCTTCTTTAGACATGGAACATGCATAACATCTTTCAACAGAAATGGTTTACCTGAATCCCTCTCAAAGGTAATGGTTCCAACGCCGGTCGCACTGTATCTACCATCGTCGCCCATATCTATATGCATTTGGAGATCTTCTCCTCCAAGTCATTGAACAACTCCTTATCTCCCATCATGTGGAAGGACGCACCATTATCAAGATGCCACACCGATCCCATTGCGCTTGAAACCAAGCATGCGATCAAAGAAAAATCAAGTTCAAATTGTGAGGCAAGGGCCTCACCAGCTGCAGCTCCAACAACCTTCTTGTTCTTCTTTTTCTGTGGGCAGTTAGTGGTGAGATGCCCATGTTCGTGGCAGTTAAAAAACTTCACCTTGGACAAATCCAGCTTCTTGCTTTTAGCCTCAGATTTTGGATGGGATTTATTTCCCTTCCCTTTCCTCACTTTGGCAACCAAAGCACAATCCTCTTCATCATCATGTTTTGATGAAGAGCCATCCCTGGTATTTCGCATTACCTCCTCCTGCACTATATCCGACCAAAGTCACTCCCAATCCGGCAGTTTCTCCCGTCCATTGACAAAGTCTTCATAACTGTGCCAACTCTTAGAAAGCCCAAGGAGAGCCGAGCTCACCAAGTCATCATCTGCAACTGTAATTCCCACACTCCCCAGCTCATCCCTACATTGAACAAACTTCGTGAGATACTTTGGAATACTTTCACCCTTCTCCATTTTGATTTTTCTGAGTTTATCTTTTAGCACCAACTTCCTATGGTTGCTGCTGCTTTGGAAAAGATCTGTCAAAGCCTTCCACATTGAAAATGGAGTGGATTTCTCGTGAAGGCTTGACACAATATGGGCTTTCACACCTTCCAACAGAATTCTTCTTGTCTTCACTACTTTATTTTGCCAGGCGTCAAGTAATGCAACATCCATTAAAGTGGGCTTAGGAACATCGCTATTGATGAACTCCTTCAGACCATTATCTTCAAGCACCGCCTCCATCCTATCCTTCCAGGCTATGTAGTTAGAGCTGCCCTCCAGTGCATACTCCAACTGCAACCCATTGAAAGCCATTTCAATTTTTACTCAATATTAAGCACAATAAATTCTTGCAGCAAATTCGAATTGTCCACCAGCGTAAAACTCAGCACCGCTTCAATATTGCAATCTCCAATGATTAATGCTGCTCCGATACCATGCAAAAATTTATAAACAAAATAATGTATTTCTATATTTTCCTGGTCTAACAATTTAATCTTATGTTAAATACATAATCCTTCCACTTAATTCTTTGTGGAAATTAAATCATCAATTGCAAACACATGAAGAAAAATCGATCACACATAACAAGATGTTTTACCGGGAAAACTTAAAGCTAAAAACCCTAACTATCATATATTATGTATATCAATGGAACATGTAACAATCTCATACAAAGCTTAGCTCATAGAGCTCTCAATGCAATATACAATCGTCACACACTGTCATGCAAAAATTTGCATATCTATGCACCAATTTCTTGCCTCCTGACAGCATGCCTCCACTGTGCAATCCCTACTGAAGAAGATCCCTGAATGAATTCGATCTTGCCCTTCCTTGACTGCACAATCCTCATTGGAATCTCCAATGTCTGTGTAGATGCATTAAATGCATCACTATAGTCACAACTGATAGTCCATCACACCCTTTCACCTATCTCTCCACTAGGTCTCCACTGGATATGACATGCAAGTAGTTAACTGTTGTATTTCTTCAGTTGCAAGTAAGACACTACTTGTGAATTAATTAACTAATTAATTCACTCATATTTCATTAGTGTATCTTTAGTTACAACCAGCACACCTAATTTTAACTCACTTAACTGAGTTAAACTAAATAACAACTCCCATAACTACTCTTCCAACTACGTTACAACTTGCCATAATCAGTTTTAACGTCCTCCATGCATGACTCACCAACTACCTTAGGAATTGCATAATTCCTTCAGCCCACTGATGTGCCACATTTTTTCACTGAAATCAAGTGCTCCAAGAGAATAAGTTACTATTTATTGTCTGATTATTATTAAGGGCTAATAATAATCGACATGCATTCTATTTTTAGATTTGTGATCTATAAATAGACTTCGCCCATCTTCTAAAAATAGAAATTCATCCAAAGATAGAATTTTCTCAACCATCTAGAATCAGCATCCTGCCAACTTTAGAATATGCTCGCCATTCTAAAAATAGACATACACCTAAAAATAGCCTGTGGGCCCCACCTAGTGAAGGTGCTTAATTTTCACTAGTCTCATCATCTTGTTGAATCTCAACACTAGGAGCTACAACAGAGGTATAAGTGTGTAATTTTGCATTTATACTTGTAATTTCATTTTTATTGCTACTTAATGAAAGAGGGCCTCGCCACTGATTGAGTAGGGCCCAGAGATGTAGTCCCTCCTGGACGAACTCCGATATCAATTTTGTGTCTTCTTGCATGATTTTATGTGCTTCTCTCTTCTTATGTTTATGCCTTTAAAGTTTCATGGTTAAGCTGCAATTTTACATGTTAATTCTTTAATACATCTCAAGCAAAAGATCTTGGATCAAGTGGTATCAGTGCAGGTGTCTGTAGATGTGAATTGCATGTTTGTATGCTAACTAGAAATAGGCTACGAAGAGGCGAAGGGACACTAAAGTTTTTTGATCCCGAAGCGATATGTGCACATCGAAGAAGAAACATGGATGATGATGTTCGAAATGAGGAGGAGCTACACTTCCGCAAGACCTTCTACACCATGGCAGATCAGGTCGAGAAGTTGTTCTCTAGACTTGAGAGACTAGAGAAAGCAGGGGAGAATGCTTCAGAAGGACAAGGTTCAAGGCATGGAGATAATGGAGGAGATCCACCTCCTTCTCCTCCAGCGAGTGAAATTTCTTCCTCCTCTTCTCACCATCATCATAGAAATTCAGGAAATTCATCTAATAAACCTTTCTTTAAGTTAGGTGTCAAATTTGATCTACCCATGTATAATGGTGAAAGTAATGCAGAGAAGCTTAACAACTGGGTTAGGCAGATTGAACTCTACTGTGGAATTCAACATATTGTGGAGGACGAGGAAAAGATCAAGTTGGCTTCTCTTCGACTAAATGGCACAACTCTCATCTGGTGGGAGAGCAAACTTCAAGGCAGCAGTAATTTGGGTAACCTTCTTTCCTCATGGTCAAATTTCATTGCTTCACTTAAAGATCAATTCTATCCCTTGGGTTATAAGAAAAAATCCTTAATAGAGTGGCAGTACCTAAGTCAAGGTAAAGTACAAAATGTGCAAAGATTTACCGAGGAATTTAGAAAACAAGCACTAAGTTTGGGCATTTCATTAGATTCACCTGAAGTGGTAACTAAGTACATTGGGTCATTACATAGTTACATTAGACATTCATTGTTAATGTTTGAACCTACTACTATTGACTCGA
Organism: Pinus albicaulis; assembly: GCA_034641835.2. NCBI lineage: Eukaryota > Viridiplantae > Streptophyta > Pinopsida > Pinales > Pinaceae > Pinus > Pinus albicaulis. Next base: position 10,275 of record JAXQQM020085205.1, read on the forward strand.
CCAGTGTAATGGCCATTCATCTTGAAAACAGGTGCATAAATGATAAGGATGATCATTCAGAAAAACCACCTTTCAAACCTTCAAATGGAAAATTAAAAGGGAAAGGAAAGGGAAAGGAAAAAAAAACGGCATCAATGAAGAAAGATGAAGGATAAAATCCTCATTACACTCACTGAAAAAAGGAAGGTCATGAAGACGATCATTATTGGAAGTTGTACCTAGAAAAGAAGGTAAAGAGGTATGGTGGAAAGGGTAAGAAAAATAAGGTAGCAACCGCGCAACAAGACCTTGGATCTCACTCTGGCGATGAGGCATTGATCACATCAGCAGACACAAAAGGTACTCTTTCTCTTCATGTTAATTCTGAATCGCATGGAAGCACTAGTTCAACATATGAGCCTCTTCCTAATGAACAAAAGAGAATTGAGTTGTTTCATATTAGAGTTGTCATAAATCATACAAAATTAGAAACTCTATTTGATTCAGGATCTCAAGCATATTTAATCTCAAAATCCTTGGTGAAAAAGTTAGGCTTAGAAGTTAAGCCTCATCCAAAACCTTATCCGCTTGGATGGATACATGACAAAGTAAAATTAAATGTAACTAAGCAATGTAAGGTTAAATTTGTAATTGCTTCTAAAATGGTGGATGAAGTAGAATTAGATGTCATACCATTAGATATCTGTGGTATTGTGTTAGGAAGTCCTATCGTTCTGACAGGGAAGCAATTTTCTTTCGACATGAACATAAATACCAAATCACAAAATATGGGGTAGAGTATATTGTAAGATCTCATAAAACCAAGGTCAGTGCCAGTCTTGTAAGTGCATAACAGATGAAGAGATTGGTGAATTCCAGCAAGGGGTGTTTGCTCATGGTTGTGAGAGCAAAAGATGCAAAAATATCTGATGCTTTCCGAGGATGTGATTCGACTCATAAATAGGAATTATGTGAATTTATTTCTAACTATGATGATTTGTTTCAGGAACCCAAGGATTGCCTCTGAAACGAGAAATCCAACATGAGATCCATTTGTAGCATGATGCTCCATTTCCAAACATTGGTATGTACAGGATGTCATCTATCGGAATGGAGGAGATCAAAAAGCAGGTACAGGAATTATTGAACCAAGGAGTCATCTAACCAAGTACTTCTCCATGCGGCTCGCCGATTGTGTTAGTACCCAAGAAAGATGGCACATGGAGGATGTGCGTGGATTATCGGGCGTTAAACAAAATCATGGTGAAAAATCAATACCCTCTCCCTCGCATTGATGATTTATTAGATCAATTAAAGAATTCTATCTATTTCACCAAATTGGATTTGCGTAGTGGTTATCACCAGGTCAGAATTGTAGAGGAGGACGTGTGGAAAACCACCTTTAAGACCAAACAGGGGTTTTTCGAATGGATGGTGATGCCATTTGGACTGTGCAACGCGCCAACGACATTCATGAGAGTCATGAATGATATGTTTAGGCCTTTCATTGATGAATCTGTCCTTGTGTATTTAGATGATATTCTTGTCTTTAGTAGGACTTGGGATGACATGTATGGCGTAAAGAAAGTGCTTGATGTATTGAAAAGGGAAGAATTGTATGTAAAATTGCCAAAGTGTGAGTTCGGGAAAACCTCTTTGGTTTACCTAGGTCATTTTGTCGGTAATGATCAATTCAAAATAGACCCCTCCAAAATTGAGGTGATTGTTAAATGGCCTAAGCCTACCAATGTAACAGAGGTCCGTAGTTTTCTAGGTGCAGTACAGCACTGGAGGAGATTCATTTCCAACTTCTCCATTATTGCATCACATTTACACGAAATGACAAGTGTAAAACAAGCCTTTCAGTGGGGAGGAAAGCAACAGAAGTCCTTCGAAGCACTCAAAGATAAAATCAACACCGCACCAGTCCTGGCTTTGCCTAATCTCTAACGAAATTTTGAGATCGAAACCGATGCCAGTGGGTATGCCATGGGAGTTGTACTATTTCAATAGAATAAGCCGATATTTTACCATTTAGAGAAGTTCTCCCAGGTTGTCATCAATCACCCCACTCATGATAAGGAACTGTATGCTTTGGTCCAAAGTGTGAAAAATTGGATACACTACCTGATCGGCAAGGAAACCATTATCTATACGGATCACCAGCCCTTGAAATATCTTCAGTCATAGACCAAGCTACAATAGTCTCGTCATTTCAGGTGGATGGGTTTTCTACTGCAGTTTCATCTGGTAATAAAGTATAAGAAGGGAACTAGTAACAAAGTAGTGGATATACTCTCTCGCCCTCTTGTTTCTGCTTCTATTATTTTTCATAATGCTTCATTGTCTTTTGAAATTTATGTTGAACAATATGCTAACGATGATGACTTTAAAGCAATATATGCAAAACTAATTCATGGATCATAGGTCGACAGCTATTATTTGCAAGGGAAGTTGTTGTATTACCTTGGCAAATTGTGCATACCCACAACAGAAATGGTACATGCAATTCGAGAGGCACATACCTCTCTTGTGTCTCATCACTTTGGTGTCAAAAAAACCTTATGTAATTTTCAAAGGTTTTTCTTTTGGCCCCATATGAAAAACATTGTGACTTGATTTGTAAAGGGATGTGTGATGTGTTATGTTTCAAAGCTCTCTAATCTAAAAATCGGGCTCTACACACCACTCCCTATTTCAGGTCGTTTATGGGAAAGTGTGTCGATGGACTTCGTAGGAGGTTTGCCTGTGTCTAGAAATGGTCACGACTATTTGTATGTTGTCGTAGACCGCTTTAGTAAAATTTTCATATTAATGCCTTGTAAAAAGCAGGTCACTATTGAGCAGACTGCTTATCTTTTCTTTCAGTTTGTTTGGGTCCACTTTGGGTTTCCCACATCGATTGTGTCAAATCGAGATTCTCGCTTCATTGGAGAGTTTTGGATTAGCTTCTGGCGAATGATGGACACCAAGTTGAAGAGAAGTACGACATTCCATCCACAAACCGACATATAGACATAGGTCGTCAACCGTACCGTGGTACACTTGTTGCGGGGCTATTGCAACAAACTTCCGAAGTTGTGGGATGAGAATCTTCCATATGTGCAACACACCTACAACCGAGCAATGCATTCCTCTATGCATTGTTCACCATTTGAGACATGTTTTGGTTACTTACGAAAGTACCCTTTTGACATGATCTATGGAAGGGGTGAAGATGCTAGTGGACGTGATGACAGGGACAAAGCACAACGACTCATCCAGCTAATACAGACAATTCACCAAGAAGTTGGAAAATATTCAGGCTCGATACAAGGCCCGACATGATAAGCACCTAGTTGACCATGAATTTCAAGTTGGTGACAAGGTATGGTTCCATATCAGCAAGGATCGAATGAAGGGGGAAGGCAAGAAATTGCAACCAATTTGATATGGTCCATTTACCATATTGGAGAAGATTTGGAATAATTATTTCCAACTCGATTTGCTTGTATACATGCAGATGTACTCGGTCGTGAATGTCAAAAATCTGAAATTTATGAACCACCATTGATTATGGACACCGAGGAGGTAGGATCAGTTCCTACAATGGATGACTTTGCACCATAATATCTCGATGAACTTCCAAAAGACATGATTCTCAATCGAAGAACCAGGAATTCACGACGAGGAGATGTGGAATATCTCTATGTTGGTTTCAAAGGGATGCACCCAAGTAAAGCTAAATGGATTGAAAAGGAGAAGGTGAGTGATGAGCTCCATCATTAGATATATTTGGAGGGGTTAATGGTCACATTTTTGCCTTCCTAGATCTCTTTTTCTTGCATTTTTATTATTATTTGGTTTTATGATGCTAGTATAGGTGGTGATTAAGGCTAACATACTATGAGTGCCTAATATGAGGTTGAGTGCAGAAAATCATGAATTATTAAGCCTTTTTATAGGGATTTTATCATAAAGGCTTGGAGGAGACAACAAGGATAAATTATAGGAGGATTTTCCATCCCCCTTGACCCTCAAAGGCAATCGAAGGATCCCAAATATTCTCTCCATCAATTCAAATTCCAAAGGCAGCCAAAGGATCCCTAAGGATTATACCCAGCAATTCGAATTCCAGAGGAAACCAAGCAACTCAAAGAGGAGTGCACCCGATCTTTGTTTGCTGGGAGTAAAGTGGACTCAATCACCATTTTTCTAGGGAGATGTTGGTAGTTTCCCTATAGAATAAATAGAGCAGACCTAGAGCTAGGAAGAGTTAGCCAATACTATTCGATTCCAGTCAGAACTTTGTTGCAAGTTATTGATCTTTTTATTATTTCAGTGATCAAACTTTCAGAGATGTATGAGGTTATTCTTTTATGAAATGAGCAGACTGATTTCATTTTACTGATTTAAATTTTAGAGAGCTAGGCTCATGGGTTAGGGCCCGATCCATGTGCCTCAGCCTCTCTTCTATATTGTTTCTTTTCTTTCTTTCATTTCATTAGCTCCGCTTCTCATCATTTCATTTATGCTTCAAGTTGCTGCTTAGTCTTTGATTTTAGTTTGCTGTTGTAGTTTTCCATTTGCTTGTGAGTAGCAAAATAGAGGAAAAAATCCCAAAGTTGTGGTCAAGCCTCCCCCTCTCATCTCTTTCAATAGAGTTCGAGCATGGTATACCTTCCCACAGGCCAAAAATTTCTTTCTGTTTGAGTTTAGGGAAGAAACTGCATTACCAGGACCGAGTCTCTCTTTCATTGTTGTTATCACGCATTTTTGTCAACTTTCCATGCATGAATCCGCAGGTGTGTTACACTTATGAGCACTACTGGTGCGCCTCCATCCCCTCATGTTTTCCGCTTATTTTTATTGCTGCACCCTACCTTTTTCCCTAAACGCACTCAAGCCCTTCAACCCGCCTTATTCCTTTATTTTCTTCATTCACGGTTACCTTACCTTTTTTAATGCAAAACACGTAAAAACACATGAATAACCATCAAATTTAGACCTTCACCTTTCCTCCTTGAAACCCCTGCTACTGTACATCACAAATCGCAACCCGCAATGCTTTCCCTCTTATGTTAACACTTACCGCTTGGTTCTACCAATTGCGATATTGCGATCTCGCATATCGCAGATTGCACCTTTTCCCTTTTTATTTTGAGACTTACCGCAAACGCAATCACATATCCTTTTCGTGCAACCACATAACACAACCTTTACCTTTTCTCCTTAACACTACCACTTTCAAATGCCGATGTGATATTGTCACCGCATCGCAGATCGCTCATCGCATTTTTTTGGTTTTTTTCTTTAACACTTACCGCTCCAGCTCCGCGATATTGTGATTGCGATATCATTCCCACCTCCACATCGCACTTCACAAACTTACCTCATCGCACTTCGCTCCCGCTCCCGGACGACCTTTCCGCTATCCCTTTACTTTTGCGTTATTGCGATTGCGACATTGCATATCACAACCTTTGTCCTCTATCGCACTCCACCATCTCACTTTTTTAATTACTCCACTCCAAGGCCTCTTTGCGCTTGAAAAAATATTTAATCCGGTTTAAACCCTTGCTTTCCACTTCTAAGCCCTCATTTCATGTGTTAAGCCCTGCATTAGCCTCTCTAGATTTTTTCTCTCCTCCAAGTTGCAAATCACTCTTTTTAATTGAAATTAAGTCATGGATATCTTAGTTGCACGAGTAGAAGCACAATAGATAGACCATAGGATAAGTAGAGTGCATTTAGTCATTTGGCCAAGTTAAGTGTGGTTTAGAATTAGTTTTCTTTCTGCCATTTATTTTCAGCAAGTTAAATTAGTTTCCTTCCTGTCATTCCTTTTTTGCAAATTAAATTAATTTCATTCTTGTCATTTCTTTTCATAAATTTATTTTAGTTTCCTTTCTGTCATTTCCTTTCAGAAATTTACTTTTCAATTTTTATCATAGTTTAAGCAATAGCACCCTTTTGTAAAGCAGAAGAGGATGATATGAATAGAGTGCATCTACTATGTATATAGCATTGCCACCTCCAAGTTTGTACAAACCCCGGGTTCATAAAGTAAAGTAGGGCAGCCCCTAGGAGTTGCAACACTCTTGGTGCAATACCAGGGCTCACCACTTTTTGGCATCGTTGTTGGGGAGGTGTCTAGTAGATGCTTTGATTTTGTTTTTAGCATTATTTTCTACTTTCGTTTCTTTTCATGTTATTTTAGAAATATTGAAAAAAATCCAAAATATTTGATTTTCATGCCTCGTAGGACTAGGAATACTCAAAGACAAACCTTACCTAAAACCCCCACATCACCTCCTGGCCACCCTTCACTCTTCTTCAGTGGTAGTGAGAGTGAACCCCCTCTAGGGGAGCCTTTTGAATATTTTAAGGATCCTATTGGGGAAGAAGAAGAAGACCTTGTTTCAACTAAGGGACTTGCTTCACCTATCTTAACCAGGATGGGATCCAAAGAGCCTTTCCCATAAGAGAGGCAGATGGGAAAACAAAGATGAAGAAAATTAGCCCCTCATCTCTTCCACACTTCCATGGACTTACCTCTGAGGACCTTGACACATTCATGTTTGAATTTTTTGTTGTCTGTAGGACTTATGAATACACCTTTGATGATCATAAGTTGAAGCTATTCCCATCCACCCTTAAGGATGCAGCCTTGCGTTGGTTCATGGGTCTGCCTGGAGATAGCATCACTACCTGGGCACAGATGGAACAGACCTTCAACAACAAATAAAAAGACTACTGTAGGTCCAAGGAAACTAAGGATGAGATCTTTAGGATGACTCTAGGGCCAGATGAATCCTTAGAGGACTATGAAGAGAGGCTTCAACTGAACTATAAGAGAGCCAACTGTACTCTTACTCCTAACTCACTTAAGCTTGTACTTATTCGAGGGATCAACGAAGAGATGATAGAAACCTTGAATATGCTACCAGGAGGAGATATCTGCCAACAACCCTATGAAGCAATCAAAACTCTCTTTCGAAACCATTCTAGGGCATTTAGAAAGAAGGGCAGAGCTAGACAAAGTACATCCAATACCCCTTCCTCTTCCAATTTCATAAAACATGAGATTGGAAACATGCTGCACACCTTTTCTTTGCAAAGGGACACAATGCAGGTCAAAAGGAGGCAAGAGGAAGCAGAGAGAGCCCTGACCATCTTTTGTCCTAGATGTACCAGGAAGCACCCAAGAAAAGAATGTCCATTGAATGTAATAGAGGTTTTCTTAGTCTGTGAGGAGAATCATGCCACAGAAAAGTGTCCCTCCTTACCTGGACTTAAGGCTGTATATCAAGGTGGGGAAGAAATGCTGGAGCAACTTTGTTTCATCAACCAGAGAAGGCCTTAAGGCCCTCGACCGTACCAAAAAGGTATGCAAGGTGTACCTTACTCTTACTATCACAACAATCAGAGTGCATCCATGGAACCTTCGTACACCCCCACTCCTCCATCCTAGTCCACACCTCCTATTTGGCCTTACAACCCTTCATATCATCCTTAGCCAGTAAACCAACCATTCCAGTAGTATGTTCCACAACAACCTTAGTGGAATAATCCATCCCAAGGGTGGAGGCCTCAAAAAAATCAACCACCTTCTCTAATGCATCCACACCAACCTCAACCTCAACTTACTCATGCTGCTTCGCCTAGGCTACCCCAAATACCTGCACATCCAATCTGAACCCGAAAAACAGACCCTCATAGCAGGCTCCCAGTGGAGAAACATCCTATCCAGCTTATGCTGTGGAGATACAGGAGATTAATCTCAGGTCGGGAAGAGTACTCTGAGACAATCATCCTCCATCTCCACCTATAGAGGTTATATGAAAGAATAGGTAACAGACTACCTGTCCTATCTCCTTTCCTAGTGTTTGATCCATCCCAAGCACTCTATAGACCTAACCGGAGAATCAGTGGCCTAAAACAGCACCACTTCGCTACTATAACCTGTCACAACAGGTCATCAAAGAAAAGGCCTGCAAATGATAGAAGAAAAAATACACTCCACCATCAATGGTAAAGCAATATCCATTCCACGTTGGAAGGTGATATTTCCAAAGATATCCCAAGATTCAGCTGTTGATAATGAGAATGTGTCATACACCCATCATCCATTTGATAGGGAGCCATCCGCAGGGCTCAATCGTCTCGCCAGTAGCTGTAGAGAGTCTAGGCAACATCAACCACGCCTTAACTGTGAGTTATTCCCACGATCTGAGAGAGAAACTTTCCCTGTCAATCTCACCAAAATGATCGCTAGTCGAGATGACTTGAATAAAGGCTGATTTTAGGCTAGGTATATATGTAAAAGAGTTTGATTTGATTTTGAGAGTGTTTGTTGGATCAAAGGGAAAGGCATATTTTGGGTCTGGGGAATGAGGCCTAGTTTTTGCAGAGATCTGAATGGGGCAAGGTAGGCAATTGTTTTGACACTTCAATTTTGAATGAAATGGATAGCTCAGACCGGTGAGGAGTTGAAGAGGGCAATAAGCTTTCAGGAATCCTCTTCAAACGGTTGAAAACATAGAAAATTAAACAAACCCTAGGTAGAGCACTGCAAATCTAATGAATTCCACCTTTATCCTTGTTTGTTTAACTTAAGAAGAAATAAGAGGGAAGATGATACACATAAAGCACCAGTAAACTTACATTAACAGAGAGAAACACATCATCAAAACAAAGAGCCACATGAATCCCAAGGAGTGCTGCAAACCTTGGTCTATTCCTTTGCCAAACTGCAGAGATGAAATGTATAATGATGCTCAAAGCATTCCCAAGTGTCCAACCATGCAAATGACTGAAAAACTACAAGATATAGACAAACATAACTCATTCCCTAGCCTCTAGGGATCGAGCTCACAATTTTAGGAGCTATTTCAACAAGAACTAAACTAAGAACTGGAAAATAGGCAGTGGAACAACTTGCCTCTATAAGATAGGAAACTGATTCATTCAGTTGCAATTCACCTTTTGATGGATGAATCTACCTCCATGAGTAAAAATTTAACAAAATTACATCAAGATCCATCAAACTACATCCAATTACATCATGAGTTTAACATTTTGAAGTAAGAAAGTCAAAATGTCAAAAACTAGGCGAAAAACAGAGGTACTGAGTCCAAAATGAGCAAAAATCCCCAATGCGCTGCGCTTGATTTCTCTGTGCGTCACGCCAGTTTGGAGCTAATTTTGAAGGCCTTCCCGGTGTCAAAATTAGCTCCAAGTGGGCTTGTTGGAAAGGTCCGCCTGTCTAATTTCCAACACAAGTGGAATTTCTGAATTTGGCTTCCATTTGCCCCTCCAAAAATGAGTTCTCCCAACACTGCTTCCTGTGTGTCCAAAAAGGGGCAGAAAGGTCATTTTTAGGGTGTTTTTGACCCTTCTGGAAGCCCAAAACCTGTCAAAATCTCTTGGCCATAGGTAGGAATGCATAAATTTTCATGAAAATCCAAAAATATAAAGTTTTACCCAAGAGGAGCCTCCCATCAAAAGCGCGCGCCAAGTGGCGCGACGCGTAGAGCTGAAAAATCTGTGTTTAGGCCAAAAAAAAACAAAATTTGCAAAATGTGTCCCAAATTTCTTGAAATTTGGGCTGAATTTCCTCCATCATGTACTATGCTGGGCCAAGGAAGCCTCGGCCAAAATCTGAAGTCTATCTTTCCTTTTTCGACGCTTTGAGGCCCTCTTCAACTTAGCCTTCAGGATCTTGATTCGTGCCTTGAAAACATGATTTCTTGCCCAATAATGATTCTCCATGTGCCTCAACATATTATTTTCCTTTTTGGCCTTCTCCAATAGCTTTTCTAAATGAATATTTACCCTTTCAAGCCAAGTTTCGTGATCAGCCTCAATCTCTTGCTCAATGGATGTCATCTCGGTTTGGCTCCTTTTGGCAGCTTGGCGGTTCTCACGTCTATTTTGCAACTCCATGATAGTTTTCCGATCTTCTAGCTATTTGTTTCTCTGCTCAAGGTAGTTGATTATCCATTGGGATCTTTGCAACTTGATGGAAAAAGTGTTTATTTCCACCTTCTACTCCTGAACAATCTCTCTCAGCTTTGAGCTTGGTGAGCCCAAATCATCATCAATGAGTATGAAATTTGTATCCTGGCCTCCTGAAGGCCCCTCATCATGTATTGGCCTCTTACCCTTGTCCTGTACCTGTACTGCTGATGAAGGAAGCGAGACCCTTTCCACCCCGGGTGGAGATAATACTCGCCTGGCTGCTACAAACAACCCTCTAGTGCCCCTTTGATAGGTGACAAACACCGGCACACTAGCAGTCTGTGTCTCATGACCTCCATGCTGATATGAAGGTTCACCTGCCTCATGAAAAGCCTCCGAAGGTACCTGAGAAGCTGTGAATAAATCATTAGAAATGAAATGCTCCCATGAAATATCCTGCAAGCCGAGCTTATGCATAACCACAATTTTGATGAGTGCAAAGTGATAGATACTGCTATATTGCTACTCAGGAGTTTTCCTTTGCACGAGGGTGGTCATATTCTCAATATTCTGGCATATGAAGTAAGGGAGGTTCATCATTCTCACCCTGGTAAAATGCATCAACAACCTGATATGATAGGCATAGAGACGTGAAAACATAAACCTCAAAACTGAAATATTTGATAATAAGTTTCATCAAAGGAGCATATGAATCTTTTAGAAACCAAAAGGGAAAAACTCTACTGATTTGTCTCAAAAAACTAGGCTTGATATATGGCTCATAGTGTTCCCTGTCAACCTATTGCCTTTTGTTCCATTGCTCTCCAACATTTGGAATTCCCGTTGCTTGAGAGATAGTTTTAGGTGTTAAAGAGAATGTCACACCTGCAAGAGTGACTTGGCCATTATGTAAATGCAACACAAAAAATTAGGCCAGCTCATGATGGTGGTGAACTCTAGCAACCATTTCAAAAAATTGATAACAAGAATGCTGTTGAAAACATGAAATAGCAAGAGGACAGGCCTATAGCTCAGCCAATGAAGTAGGCTCCTCCCTCACATGTCTGCCACTCTTATGAGGTCTCCTAGGTGCATGCAATTCTGTTGTGGAGTCATTGTCTCGGTCATAATAAGAATCTTTCTCCATGTTTGCCAAAGTCTATGTTGCCTTAGATGAATATGAGGAGTTTGGTGTCTTTGGTTTTTGTTGCCAAATGTGTGATAATATGTGAGGGACTATGGAGGGAGAGGGTAGGGGGAATGATGGGATATTGCCAATTGAAATTTGTCAATTGAAGAGTTTATGGGCAGTCACTAGGTTTTTTGGGATAGCATTTGGGTTTGGGAAATTTGTAATTAGGATGTGGGATAGTGGGAATTGGGATAGGGAATGAGTGATTTACGGATATAGGGGAATAGGGAAATGGGCTTATGTAACAAGATAATCAGTGAGGAGGGAATAACAGGGTGGGGAAGTGGGAGTGATAGGCAGAAAACCAAATTATAAACCCTAAAGAAATATTATTTGAACAAGATAATAGGGTTTGAATTTTTGTTTAAATCCTCATAGATATCACAAGACACATTCTCATTGGCAGTGACAAAGTTTATTGACTTACTTGGACCAGAAATGACCGAGCAGATTTGAAGTTTTGAGAGGAATGATAATGAAATTTCTTTGCAGCCCTACGCGTCACGCAATAAACCCAACGCGCCGCGTAACTCCTATGCGTCGTGCAGGAGTAATTTCAACACAGTGGGGGCCGACCCAATGTGTCGCGCCCATCCAATGCGTTGTGTCGCCCAGCCAATGCGCCGCGCAGTGAAATTTGCACAATTTCCCCTTCAAATTGCTTCCTTCGCTCCTCAAGATTTCTCCTTGGCTCACTCTGTCCTCTTGAAATAAAAATGAGATTTTGAAACATGAAAATGATTTATATACCAAGGATCTTTAATTCTCCATTTCAAAAAAACCCACTTTGTAATGTTTCAGATTTTGACACTTTTCAAAACTCTGTTTTGCTTCATTTTGGATTTTTGACTAAATTATGTGCTTTCTATTTGTCTTGCAGGGAATGGCTTGGTTGGAGCTTGAAAAAGGTGACCAGGGTTGCCAGAAAAAATATTATTACAACTGAGAAAACTTGAAATTACATTACATTTATACATAAAGATGAAATACTCTATTTTTCTTCAAAACAGAGTTTTGAAGAAAAATACATTATTAAGCATATGATGATGAAATTTTTAGTACTGAATCCTTATTTCAAACTCCTCATGTGCCTGCTGACCATTATGGGGGATTTAGAAAACCTTATTAATGAAACCCTAGACCTAATGACACTAAAACCCTAAAAATGACTCTTTGTGAACTAAAAATGACTCTTTGTGACTGCAAATGATCTTAATGGACAGAAATAGCCCAGCAGGTGAAGGACATGAGGGACATGAGCAACAAGCCACTACCGTCAGATGATCCATGCTCCTAATGGAATGCAGCTGACTGAGTGAGACACCTAATATGCAATGCAACAAGAGAAATATTGATCATTGACGGAGGGATGAAGA
>JAXQQM020090989.1:0-363266 GCA_034641835.2 Pinus albicaulis
ATAGGAGTAGGTTCCTGTTGAGGTGGCTGAGGCACAGAGGCAAAAGGAGGGGTCATGGAGACCAGTTAGACTGAGGTCAAAATAGTATAAGTTTTTGGCTAACCAGGTGGGATAGTGGTTGGGGGATCAATGTACCAGACTGGGATCCCCCGTGTCATGTTAGGAAGAGATAAGGTGGCCATAATAGGCATAGCAAATACTCTAGGAGGGGGATCAAGAAACCGTATCTAACCGGAGGGGTAATGGCCAGTTAGGATAGCTAAGAGATAGTTAAGGCTAGGGGAAAATATTCTAAGAGGGTAGATAGGCTAATGGACACCAGCTACAAATGAGGGGCCTTGAGGTGGGGGTCCTAAAGGCTGAGTCGAGGTGCTAGGAGTAGGTTGCGAAGGGAGGGGTTGTTGACTAGTCAAACTAGTCTGTTTGAGGTCGGGCCGAGATGATTGCATCATGTAAATATTCTATGAGCTCAGGTCAAAGATAGGAGGAGGGAGACCAGGGAATGAACCAAGCAAAGAGGAATCTTTATAAACTCCGGGTGAGACATTGGTCAAAGGTTCAACTATTTATTTGTTGGCCATCGAAGAGATAATGGACTTAGGGGAGGTCTGAGACTTCGGTTTGTAATATGTCAACTGGTTGATGGTGAAGATATTTCTTTTGTGACAAAATCACATCTTATGGTGAAACGCAGATGGGACAACAGACATTACACAAGTGTGGCTACGACCTAATATGATGTTATAGTCTAAGGGGCATCAATGAATTCTACATCAACAAAAACATTATTTCTTGCAAGAGTAATAGGACAATTATGAAACATGCCAAGGGGATGGGAAGAGTGGTCATCCCATGCTCGGAGGGTGATAGGGGAAGGGGTTAACTCAGGAATCCGAGTTGCTTCCAAACCAAAGTGGACATCACACTGGTGGATTCCCCCTCGTCAATGATACAATGGGAGATGTTGGCATTTCAGACCTTGACAGGATTTGGAAGGAGACAAAAGCAGGAAGGGGGGGATGTTCTGACCGGTTAACATTGAAGACAATCAAATGATAATTTGAAGGATCCACAACACCCATGGAAGTTAGTAGCTTTTTTCATTGTGAAGTGCACGACTAGAGGACTTCTAGCATTGACATGATAGCAGGGGATTGTGCCAAGTCATCTACTATATTATACGAGTGGGCAGCTTTACCAAAAGAAAATTTTCGGTGTAATGGTCCCTTGGGAATATTGGTATGAAACTATTCCTTAGGTTGAGGGATTAGTAAAGAACCATTGGGTGTTAAAATAGGCTCTGTGGGACCTGAAGAAGGGGGCTCAGTAGCAGACGTAGCAGGGGCCTTGTTGTATTGACAGGACCGAATCTGAAGGTTCATGTCAATGGTAATGGGTTGGTCAAAGTTCATCATGAGGATATGGTAATTAGAGGTACGAAATGGAGGATGTTAAGTGGCCGCTTGAATTTTAGGGGGTTGGGTAACCACAAATCCTTTCTAGGGGAAAGGATTGGTAAGCACAGCCAGTTGTATAGGGGAAACATTGGGAGGAACCGAAGGGGAGGCTTGTTGTCCTCGGGATGCTGCTTGAGCTTCCCACATCTGATGCATCTGAGGTAAAGGAGGAAAATCATGGGTGTAATGACCATAGACACCGCAAAAAGAACAATATTTGTTTGTGCGAACAGGCTTGTCTTTCTTGGGTTGAGTGCCATGTTGCTGGGTTGCAATGTTAGGTGCATTCCCTTAGGGATTGTTTCCTGGATTACCTAGGGCAGATTTGTTTTAGCTACCTTTCCTCTTATTTCTGGAAGTAGGAGGATTAGTCACACCCTGTTGTACATAAACCTAACCCTGAGAGGGTGGTGGCTGTTGTTACGGGGGTTGAGGAGGCAAGAGAGGCTAAGGTGCTAATGCTGGAGGAGTTGGAGAACCACGTTGCGGATACGGATAATAAGGAGGTTGGGTAAAATTTTGGTAAATAGGTTGGGCAAAAGGAGGAGGCATGTTGTATCCTAGATACATGCTACTGAGAGGGGGGAGGTGCTCGAGTAGTTGGCCCCTCCCTCAGGAAAACCATAACCCATGGGAGGATGAGTGTACGGATGAGAAAGGGCTCCAACGATACTGTTGGCGGCATGGGATTCGCCCGATGCGTTGGCACCACCGGGTCTAGGGAGATCAGGTAAGATGATATAAACATAACCAGACTGTGCGTAGATCAGGTCATACTTCAACGCAATCTGGAGGGCAACTTCCTCGGTTTGAGGGAATTGAGATGCGACATCTTTTCCAATAGTAGGAAAAATGGTTCTGATAAAACTTTCCATGTAGAAAAGGTCTTCGAAGGTAGGGGCTCGACATAGGCTCTTTCTTCTCTACCATTCTTGGACATGATCAGATAGGCGGGTCGCAGACGATTGACAGAAAGAGGTAAATAGTTCGGTACCAGTTTCATAGAAAAGGGGAATCTGGAAGTAAGACATAAAAGTTATAGCAAGAGTCGTAAAATTAGTATGAGAGGTGGAGGCTTGGTCGACATACCACTTGGAAGCTTCTCCAGTAAGTGTATGCTAGAATAACTGAAGACGGATGGAGTCATCAGTGATGGATTTAGACGAACACCACATGTGGAAAGAACGAACATGGTTGGTAGGATCCTCTCCAGCAAGACCTTAAAACTTGGGGATGTCTGAAGGGATCTTTCTTGGCATATTAGGCCAACCAGGACCATGGTGTATGGGGTCATTAATCAACTAGGTAAAATCACAAAGACTGGGGCCTTCCATATAAGGGAGCAAGGGAGCAGCTGGGATAGTTCCTGTTGTGACCCCACTAGTAGCATTCCCAGCATTAGGGCCGGGGCTACCACCAACGTTAGGTCCTGAATGAGACATGGTGAAGGCGATAGGAGGAGAGCCAGGGATAAAACCAGAAGGGGAACCTGATGAACAAGAAGCATATTCAGAATGGTAACTTGGTGGAGGATGAACTTGAACCCTACATGGAGGAGTAAGTCTTCCTACGAGAAAGTGAGGATGAAGGCCTAGGAGTCTCCATGATAAATGCCTTGGGGGCGCAATGATGGAAAAAGGACACGAATCATAGAAGGAAGAGAGACCAACAAGGGAAAGGAGGTGTAGGATCAAATGATTACAGTGTTGGAACAAGAGTATGGAGGTGCAGGATCAATTGATTACAATGTTATAGTCTTGGCCTGGCAGTGTAAACCACACGCTCTTCACTTAGGGTGTGCGTGTATGTGATAAGTGTGTTAATTTTAAGTAAACCCAACCATGTGTAGAGAAAAAAGAAAAAATATTTTGTATAACTGTAAATAAATCTGAAAATAACAGTAAAGGAAACTGAATATGACAGAAAATAAACAGTTAAAGATGCATCAATTTAAACCGAAAGAGGAGGGATTCCCAACAACTAGTCTATGGGTGGGCGAAATCTAGTCAAAACACAAAAAATGGCTAATATATCTAAATTAGGGAGGGACAGAGATCTAAAGGTCAGATCTGCTGGAAATAGGTGCAAAAACCAACAAAAAACGAGAGGGAAAAGTGTTGTAAAAAAGGTCGCGAAAGGCTACAACCTGAAGGGAAATAGAAGGGACCCTAAAGAAGGACCAAACAAAACTGAAAGGAGGTGTTTTGGATGGATGAATAATTGATATGAAAATGATCTGAAATTACAGGTTCATATCTGAAAAATGGTTGAGCACACTAAAGTCTCAAACGACCTACTTCAACTAAACTCCTCCTAAAAAGGTGGAATCGTACTGAAGCCGTGAAGAGCTTGGTTCCTATTTAGATGAGTAAAAAAAAGAAAGTACAGGTCCAAGACAAGTGGAGAGGGAGGTCAAAAAACCCTGAACAGTAGCCCAGACAAACCCAAAAAAATCATAGAAAAACTCTCGCAAAAAGTATAGGTCGTAAGTTCTAACCTATTTTCAACAGAGGTTGCAGGCTTCAGGCTTTTTTCTGTGTCCTGAAGATTCAGGTCGCATGTTTTGGCCCAAAAAGTGTGACCCGCACTTACGACCATCTAAGGAGTAGGTTTCAAAAAAAGTGTCCTCTGAGCTACGACTGATACCTGTCACCTGCGCAATAGGCCCAAAAGCACACAAAAGTTAGAATTTTTACTGTTTTAGCGTTTTAAAGGTTAAAAACAACATCAATAAATGAAAAATAAGAAGCTGAATAAAAAACCTAGTGGTTGAAGCAGTTGGTCACGGAGGGATCTGAAAAACGATAGAGGTTGTAATTATAAATCCCCGTGAAGTCGTCAGTTGTTAGTGTGAATTCTAATCGCAAGTGTACAAAAAAATCTCACTTTAGCTATGGATAATAAACAACCCTAACATCAAAGATGGTTGTCAATTTCCTTAGATATGTAGTTAGTGATGAGAATAATTGCTATAGAAATCTAGATCTATGTAGTTAAAGACATTAAACAACAAATAAAAGCAAGAGTTTCTCCATGCATCCAATGGACAAGACAATAATGTTTTTAAATAATTTTTGTATTATGGAACCTGCGAAGGGAACATAGAAAGATGTTACTAGTGGGATGGGTTCTTGTATGTCCTCGGTGCTTCAGATCTAAGATCTGTCTCTCTTGATGGTGTAGAAAACCTAGAAAAAAAGGGAACTCGAGGGGAGCTCACAAGCAAAAAGTAGGAAAATATGACAATGATGGAGGATCAAAGTCAGATCAAAAGTATAGATCCAAAGTGATCTTTAGGCAACGAAAGGTAGTGAATGAATGGAAAAAACATTCCATTTATAACAAAATATTGAGTTAGTCTAGAAATTGGTGCATACATTAGGGGAATTTTGAGGTCTAAAATGGGCCTCCTAAGGAAAATGTACAGTCAAATTTCACTTTATGAGAACCAATCACATTTTAGGGGATGACATCGACCCTAATGGTTGAGGTGGAATTGCTTGAGTTAAAGGTACTTATTTGTCACATTCTCAATGGTGGATACAAACTCATGGTTAATCATGGTAGTTCTTTAAGTACTTTTAAAGTCAAAGTAAAGTACTCATAATAAATGTCATTTCACACTTTTTGAATAAAATTCATACATAAAATAATATATTACATTTATTATATTATTTTTATATAGTACATTAATTACATGTTATTATACAATTTAAATAATATAAATTTTAATTAATAACCTATTATATAATTAAGAATTTAAGAATTTATATTTATATTTTATTTTAAGTTATTTAAGTACAAAGGACAAATGCATTAGTTGTTCAATGATAATGACTTTTTCTTGAAAAAATCATTCCTTTTTATAGTCACATCAATACAATATTTTTATTAATTTTATTTTGGTACAACTTTTGAATTGAATTTAACCATGGTTACATGGATTGTGGTGCAAAAGTGAATTTCAAATTCATAAATATTATTTTATTGATTTAGCTATTATTTTATTATTTCCTTAGGAGACCCATTTTAGACCTCAAAATTTCCCTAATGATTAAAATATTATTAACCAAATCTAGATCAAAGTTTTATGGAATATTTTGTTAATTTTGTTGGAGGGAAAAAGAATTTGAATTTGGTAAAATCCATTTATTTGTAAATAATAAATAAATAAATTATTTATTTATTATTTTAAGAATTTGGTTGAGTAATAATTAAATAAATAATGATTTATTCAATTATTTATAAATGATTTAGTCAAATTTAACAAGGAATATTATTTAAATAATTATTCTTAGAAAATAATATGATAAATAGTGATTTATCTAATTAATTTTTTTGTTTTGGGTTAAATATGACCAAGAATATTAATTAAACCGTGGTTTAATTAATTATCCCTTCAGGAAAAATCGAACAATTAAGGACTTATTCAATTATTCCTCATGGGGTTTCCTATTTAGACCATAAACAACTTGATACATTATGGATTACTAAGTTATTTTTCATAGTGAAAGAAATTTTACTAGGGTAAAATTGGTCTTACATGATGTACTTTGGTTCATCTAATAGTAATAGGTTAGATGACCAACAATTGGTGTAACGTAGTGTATTATAAATTTATACTGCTTCTAGGGTCGATGTCCGGACCATCAAGGTTCAGGGATACCCACAGTATCCCTAGTCCGAGTATAGGATGAAGAGAAGAAAGAGACAACAGGTTTTTTCTAGAGTGTCTACTCTTGAGTAAACCCACAATCCCTTCTACCTTACATATATGTAATTTCACATATAATCTTCCTATTTATTTCCTTAAAATATCTACCCTACACAATAGAGTTTTACTCTTTCTATATGCATAATATTTGTACAAAGTTAGGAATGTATTGTTGAGATTCAACAAGATGATGAGCTTAGTGAAAATGAGTCACCTTCACTAAGTGGGCTCGCAGGCTATTTTTAGGTGTAAGTCTATTTTATACTATGTCTATTTTTAGACATGTTGATCACATTTCAGAAGTTGTAGGATGCTATTTGTGGATGGTTGGTCAAGTTGGAAAAATAGATGAAATTCTATTTTTAGAATATTGGGCGAAGTCTATTTATAGATCGTCGATCTAAAAATAGAAGTGTCGATTATTATTAGCTCTTAATAATAATCTGACAATAAACAACAACTTATTCTCTTGGAGCACTTAATTTCAGTGTACAGATTTGACAAATCAGTGGGCTGAAGGAATTACACAATTCCTAGGGTTTACTGGTGGTTCATAGATGGAGGACTCAGTTAGAACTGAAGTGGCAAAGTTATGACAGAGTTGGAAGAGTAGTTCATGGAGTTGTTATTCAGTTTAACTCATTTAATAGAGTTAAAGTCAGTTGAGCTAGTTGTATCTAGTCTAACTGAATGATACACTAGTGAGAGTGGAGTGAATTAATTAGTTAATTAATTCACAATTAATAACTCATTAATCAACTGAACAATACAACAGTTAACTACAGTGCATGTCAGTTCCAATGGAGAGGTAGGTGAAAGGGAAAGATGGACTATCCATTGTGACTATAGTGATGCATTGATTGCACCACTGACACATTGGATTTTCCAATGAGGATTGCGGAGTTCAAGAAAGGGTAATTGGAATTCATTCAGAGTCATTCTTCAGCAGGGATGGCGCAGTGGAGGCAGGCTATCAGGTGGGAAGAAATCGGTGCATGGATTTGCAGATTTCTTCTGATTAGTGTGTGACGATTGATTGTACTGAGAGCTTGATGTACTAAGCTTTGTATGAGATTGTTACATGATCTCCATGATACGTAATATATGATAGTTGAGGTTTTCAGCTTCAGGATTTCCCGTTAAACAACTTTGTTATGTGCGATTGTTTTTATTTGCTTCATGTGTTTGCAATTCATTTTAATTTCTGCAAAATATTAACAGTGGAAGGATTTTGAATTTAGCAAGAAGATAAATATTGTTAGACCAGGAGAATCTGGATATATAAATGCATCTTGTATGTAATTTATACATGGTATCGAAGAAATGTTAATTCTTGAAGATTGCAATTGTGAATAATTGCTAAGTTTGCTGGTGGACAATTCGAATTTGTTGTAGAAAATTCTTGGTGCGACAGTCGAGTATACATTGAAATTTCTTTCAATGGGTTGCGATTGGATTATTCCCTTGATGGGAGCTCGAATTACATAGCCTAGAAAGATAGGATGGAGGTGGTGTTGTAGGATAATGGACTGAAGGAGTTCATTGATAGTGATGTTCCTAAGCCGGGATCTAGCGATGCTGCATTACTTGACACATGGCAAAAGAAGATAGCAAAGACAAGAATAATTCTGTTGGAAGGTGTGAAGGACCATATTGTGTCTAGCCTTCACGGGAAAGCCACTCCATTTTCAATGTGGAAGGCTTTGACAAATTTGTTCTAAAGTAGCAGCGGCCAAAGGAAGTTGGCACTGAAAGATAATCTCAAAAAAATAAAAATGGAGAAGGGAGACAATATTCCAAAATATCTCAAGAAGTTTGTCCACTGTAGGGATGAAATGGGAAGTGTGGGGATTACTATTGATGATTAAGACTTGGTGAGCTTGGCTATCCTTGGCCTTCCGAAGAGTTGGCATAGATACGAAGACTCTGTCAATGGACGGGAGAAACTGCCGATATGGGAGCGACTTTGGTGAGATCTTGTGCAGGAGGAGATAAGGCGAAGTACCAGGGATGGTTCTTCATCGAAGAATGAAGATGAAGAAACTTTATCTTTGGCTGCTAAAGCAAATAAAGGGAAGGGGAAGAAATTTCTTTCAAAATCCGAAGCTAAAGGCAAGAAGCAGGATTTGTCCAAGGTGAAGTGTTTTCACTGTCACGAACATGGGCATTTCACCACTAACTTCCCATAGAAGAAGATGAACAGGAAGGTTGCTGGAGCTACAGCTAGAGAGGCCTTAGCCTCAAAATTTGAACTTGATTTCTCTTTGATAGCATGCTTGGTTTCAAGCTATAGTGGATCAGTGTCGTATCTTGATAGTGGTGCGTATTTCCATATGACGGGAGACAAGGAGTTGTTTAGTGACTTGGAGGAGAAGGACCTTCAAATGCATATAGAGATGGATGACAATGGTTGATATAGTGTGAAAAAAATTGGGACCATTACCTTTGAGAGGGAGTCACGTAATCCATTTCTATTGAAATATGTAATGCATGTTCCAGGTCTGAAGAAGAACTTGGTCTCGGTCGCAATGTTGGAAGACAAAGGTTATGACGTTTTTTTTAGCGAGGGAAAAGATTTCCTGTGACATAAAAAAATGGGTCAAACAAAGAGGATAGGGATTTGAGTTAAGAATATCTACAAGCTGGAGGTAGATGGCTGCGTTGCAATGATGGGAAAAGAAGAAGAAGTGGTGAGCCGGGATGAGGGTGAATTATGGCACAGGAGATTGGACCATCTTCACCATGGCACTTTGAAGATTTTTCAATAGATTTCTACTGTACTTCCCAAGGGTACTCTTACGCAGTCAGATCGGTGCAAGGGATGTATTATGGGTAAGTTTGTGAAAACCACCTTTCATGAGAAGGAGAACCGTGCTTTGGTGATCCCGAAGAGAATTCACACAGATGTGTGGACCTTTCTCGGTTGCTTCAACAACAAAACACATGTATTATGTTATATTTATTGATGAATATTCTTGTAGATGCTGGATATTATTCATGCAAAAGAAGATGAAAACATTCTCAAAGTTATGTGAGTTTAAAGCATTGGTGGAGAAGGATTTGGGGAAGCAAGTGAAAGCTCTACGGAGCAATAATGGTGGTGAATACATCTTGGGTGAATTCAAAGAATTATGTAGCAAAGAAGGAATTCAAAGAGAACTCATAACGCCTCATAACTCACAACAGAATGGGGTCATGGAGAGGAAGAACAGAACAATCATGGGTGCTGCACAAGCGATGCTACATGACCAAGGCCTACCGATGCACTTGTGGGCGGAAGCGTGCAACACTGCGGTTTATGTGCAAAACCGTTGTCCTCATAAAGTACTTGGCATGGGTACACCTGAAGAAGCTTTTACTGGTAAGAAGCTTAATATTTCTCATTTGAAGATTTTTGGCTGATATGTTTACATTCATGTGACAAAGGACGCCAAGAGGAAGCTGGAGCCAACTGTTGAAGTTGGGATATTTGTGGGGTACACAGAAACACCCCATAATTATCGTGTGTATTTTCCAGACAATCAGAGGTGCGATGGGATATAAAATTCAATGAGGTGAAAGCCATGAAGTTGTTGCTTGAGAGGGAGCTACACTTGCATGCAAAGGAGGAACTTCTTGTTCCCAAATATGAGCCTCTAGATGTGGATCAGCCACAGGACGAGATTCATGGAGTGGAGGAGTCCACTCATGCAGAACCAAACATTATAAAAGGCAGAAAGCATACCACAAAAGCTGAGAGACTGAAGCTTGATGCGTCACAGAATGTAGGAGTCCCTACATCATAGCACCGATAGAGACAGTCACCTGACCATTTTATTGGATACATGGCTCTTATGAGAAAGTGTGTCGTGATAGAGCCATCTTCTTTTGAAGAAGCAGTGTAGGAGCCCACATGGGTAGATGCCATGGTGGAGGAGTATGACTCCATTTTCAGAAACAGTGCTTGGGATATTGTTCCAAGGCCGGTGGGTAAATCAGCTGTAGGATGAAGATGGATCTACAAGGTAAAGCAAGCTGCTGATGGGAGTGTTGAGAAGTATAAGGCAAGATTTTTTGCCCGGGGCTTCTCACAGATCAAGAGGATTGATTATGAAGAAACATTTTCACCTGTCGCACGGTATTCTTCCATAAGGACCATCATTGCTATCTCAGCGCAGATGGGTTGGAACATTCATCAGATGGATGTGAAGATAGTGTTCCTTAATGGGATCATTGAGGAAGAGGTGTACATTGAGCAGCCTGAAGGATTTGAGATCTTCAGAAGTGAGTCGCATGTGTGCAGGCTCAAAAGAGCGTTGTATGGGCTGAAGCAAGAACCTTGTGGTTGGTACACATGGATCGACAACTATTTCACTGTACTTGGCTTCACCAAGAGTGAGGTAGATGCAAACCTGTACCAAATTGTGGTGGAGGGTAAGCTTTTGATCATTGTTCTTTATGTTGACGATTTAATACTAACGGGTGATGAGTAGTTGATACAATCATGTAAGGCATATCTGGAAAAGGAGTTTGAGATGAAGGATTTGGGCCTCCTTCATTATCTCCTTGGATTGGAAATATGGCAGCGGGAAGGTGAATTGTTTGTGTCTCAAGGAAAGTATGCTCGGGAGATACTGGGGAAGTTTCACATGCAAGGATGCAAGCCTATCAACACTCCTCTTCCACGAAATTGGAGGAAAGAGGATGCTACATCGCCAGAGGTAGTGGATGCCACTGTTTATCGATAGTTGGTGGGTTCGCTCATGTATTTAGTTAATACAAGACCGGACATATGCTATGCGGTGAACCAGCTTTCACAAGCGATGGTTAAGACTACGAAGCTCTTTTGGAAGGCATGCAAGCATGTCATGAGGTATCTCAGGGGCACATCTGAGTATGGATTATGGTACAGACAGACAGATGAGGTGAAGTTGCATGGCTTCACGGATGCAAATTGGGCAGGCAGCCCAACAGACAGAAAGAGCACATCAGGAGGGATTTTTAGTATCGGATGTACAACAGTTTCTTGGTACAACAGGAAACAAAGATCCATGGCACTCAGTTCAACGAAAGTAGAATACATGGCAGTAAGTCAAGATGCATGTGAGGCTATGTGGATGAGGAAGATCCTGGTCAATTTCTTCGGTTCACATATAGATCCTATAGTGATACATTGTGATAAACACAGTTGCATTAAAATCTTGATTAATCCTGAGTTTCATGATAGATCTAAACATATTGATATCCGATATCATCATATCAGAGATTGTATGCAGCAGAAGATCATGTTTCTTCAGTACATTCCTACGGAAGATCAGGATGCAGATATTTCGACGAAGGCGCTCATGAGGAGAAAATTCGAATACCATAGAGGTGAGATCGGGGTGAAAGATAATCCCTATCTTGTTGAGAGGGAGTGTTGAGATTCAACAAGATGATGAGCTTAGTGAAAATGAGTTGCCTTCACTAAGTGGGCTTGTAGGCTATTTTTAGGTGTAAGTCTATTTTTAGACATGGTGATCATATTTTAGAAGTTGCAGGATGCTATTTGTGGATGGTTGGTCAAGTTAGAAAAATAGATGAAATTTTATTTTTAGAATATTGGGCGAAGTCTATTTATAGATCATCGACCTAAAAATAGAAGTGTCGATTATTATTAACTCTTAATAATAATCCGACAATAAACAACAACTTGTTAACTTGGAGCACTTAATTTCAATGTACAGATTTGGAAAATCAGTGGGCTAAAGGAATTACGCAATTCCTAGGGTTTACTGGTGGTTCATGCATGGAGGAATCAGTTAGAACTGAAGTGGCAAAGTTATGGCAGAGTTGGAAGAGTAGTTCATGGAGTTGTTATTCAGTTTAACTCAGTTAATGGAGTTAAAATTAGTTAAGCTAGTTGTATATAGTCTAACTGAATGATACACTAGTGAGAGTAGAGTGAATTAATTAGTTAAATAATCATTAATCAACTGAACAATACAACAGTTAACTACAGTGCATGTTAGTTCTAGTGGAGACCCAGTGGGGAGGTAGGTGAAAGGGCAAGATGGACTATCCTTTGTGACTATAGTGATGCATTGATTTCACCACACATACATTGGAGTTTCCAGTGAGGGTTGCACAGTGCAAGCAAGGGTAATTCAAATTCATTCAGAGTTATTCTTCAGCAGGGATTGCGCAGTGGAAGTAGGCTATCAGGTCGCAAGAAATCGATGCATGGATTTGCATATTTCTTCTGATTAGTGTGTGATGATTGATTGTACTGAGAGCTTGATGTACTAAGCTTTGTATGAGATTGTTACATGATATCCATGATACATAATATATGATAGTTGGGGTTTTCAGCTTCAGGCTTTCCCGTTAAACAACTATGTTATGTGCGATTGTTTTTATTTTCTTCATGTGTTTGCAATTGATTTTAATTTCTGCAAAAGATTAACAGTGGAAGGATTTTTCATTTAGCAAGAAGATAAACATTGCTAGATTAGGAGAATCTGGATATATACATGCATCTTGTATATAATTTCTACATGTATTAGCAAATTTCTACCACAGTATTATACCTCTAGGTATATTCACATAGTCATTATTTTTTTTATAATACTTGTAACTAAATATCTTTAACAAGAGGCATAAAAAGGTCATTTACTACTTTTGTATGCAAATACATCAAATTTATAGAAGCATCTGTCTAAGTAAATAAATTTGCACGGTCAGTTTTCTTAATCTTACTTTTCACTAAGACCAGTTTCTTATCTCACTTAGAACTTCTGATGATGAAGATGATGATCCTCCCAACCTTGAGAGAGGCTATTACGTCCTTGTCTTCCACCGTGCTCTGCACCAGAGTCCAGTCTCAAGTCCAGTCTTCCTTTCCAAATTCAGGATTGTTGAGTTTCCACTGGTTCAACCAGCTCTGGAATTACTCTCATCCTCAACCCTTCTATCTTTTCTTCCAAAGTCACAGAAGCCATTTTCCTCATTGGGATTTTCCTTTTATCCTTAGAGGAAAAGGTAATTGTCCTTAACTTCTTTTGCCTAACTAATATGGAATATTGGAATACTTTATCATCATTCTTTATGTAATACATTCCATAATTAATTTCTTTATTCAAAACAGAAATAAACAATGTTCATTTTTTAGATTAACTTTTACATGTTAATCTCATTAAAAAAAGGTTAAATGCATAATCCTCTTTTAACAAAAATAAACAGAAATAGTTTTGGAAACAAATATTGATGTGACATTAATACAAGAAATAAATTGGAAAACAAAGTTTAGTCCTAGCCAAGAAAGTAGCCAATTTGAGTTTCCATTGTAGTAAGAAGGATGAACAGGCTCCAACACCCACCTAGGTGGGTCTCCTAATGGCCAATCATGGTCTTTTCTATTTGAATCATAGAAGAATGTATAGATGAAATAGCCTTTCTATTAGCTACTATTATGCTTTATTTTCTAGTTTTCTACATAAATAAAAATATAACTATTTAAACAAATACTTTAAGACAAGTGATATAATCTTTATAGCTTTTCATTTATTTCTATATTACTCATATGTCTTTCCCATTATAATTGGTAAAAATTTGTAATGTTTCATATAAATTAGTGATATAAAGTTAATTTTAAAAAAATCATTAAATAATTAAAATTATAATAATAAATCTAAATATTTATGAAACTCCACATTAAAAATATTATTTAAAAATT
The DNA here is from genome assembly GCA_034641835.2 of Pinus albicaulis. Taxonomy (NCBI): domain Eukaryota; kingdom Viridiplantae; phylum Streptophyta; class Pinopsida; order Pinales; family Pinaceae; genus Pinus; species Pinus albicaulis. Next base: position 13,865 of record JAXQQM020090989.1, read on the forward strand.
TAAACTTAATAATACATAACAAAAAAATTTATTATTACTATAAATTAATTTAAATCTAAAGTTTGAATTTAATTTCAAATAACATATTTATAATAATGTTTATTAATATTTATAACATCAAAATTTATTTATTTAGTTTTAATGAAAAAAAGGAAAAATGTGTTATTCTATTGTTATATAATTCTATTTATATGTTTTAAAAATTTAAGGATTTTTGTTTTATTTTTAAACTTTATAAAATGTTATAAAATTCAATGTTATATTTTTCTTATGATGGTTTCTTTTAGGCTACGGTACAGTGGTTTTTAAACTTTGTGACCATATATCTATGACTTTGATCTTAGACATATATTTGTGGTGCGTTGGTTCTTTTGTCTTCATTGGCTTCAGAAATTGATAATGCCAAAATCTATCTATGTAACAGTTAAAGACTTTATAAAAAAAAAAAGTTCACAATACATGTTTATGGTAAAATATTACCTTACACAATTCTCAAATTCTATGTTTATTGTTACGCTGTGTATTTTTTTTTTTACAATTAAGCTTTATCTAACCATATACTATTTAACCTATACATATATATATATATATATATATATATATATATATATATATATATATATATATAATTCCTACCTAAGAAATCGTATTTTCTCGCATATCAAATAATAGACTCTACAAAATAGATAGTCTATAGCATTATACTATGTTTGCACTCCTGCATCATTAAATTCGTTGGCAACTAGTTAGATATTTCCGCTAGTTCACATTTGTTACCAGTGTAATGCTTTTCGATTTCAGTTGAAACTTAACTCTACTTCCGAAACGTGGCAGAGTTAGCTGGGTGGCAGCAACGATAATCGTACTAGGTATTAACTTTGGCCACCTACGATATCTCTCCTCAAGATTTAACGAAGTTCCCAAGTGTCCCTTTACATATCCACCATGAATTTTTCTTTGGATCGACGGCTGGAAGAATTGGGCGGGAGGTGCATCGTATTGCCCACCAACCCTATCTCTTCGGAATTACCTCTCGACTCTATTATTTATGATCTTATTCTTTTGTCTTTGAGGTGTAAGCCCAGCTCCGCCTGGAAGTAATGGCACCGTCTTCGTTACTGTCGCCACCCGAATGCCGGCCTTGTCTTGTTGCTTCTAGACTTTGCGATGAACGCATAGTGATACCGGTGTTGTCCACAGAGAGGGGTATTTCCTTTCTTTTTGACCATTTCTTGTTTAAACACCGAGGTATCCATTCTTAGCTTGCACAGGTATAAATTGTTTTTTCCATCTCTACAATGAAATTTTCTTTTCACTTGAACGAAAAATAATTTTTTTTTGTTATTACTTAAAGATTATAATAAGTTATGACTAATCTATCATGCAGTGTTCTCTGGACGTAAATGATAGGGGTTCAATGCGGCGGATGGAGATCTTGGAACCAGTTCTTCGACTCAGGTATAAACTCCACAACATTTTTCTTTTATGAGCATCACCATTTTCGTTTATTCGTAAGGAAAGTATTCTTTACATTTGTGCCTCCTATATACTTCTTGACAGAGCCTTCGTATATTTTTTTTTCTTTTCGAGGCAACAAATACTCAGGTGGTTAGTTCTAAACCCATATCTTGTTTTCAAAAGAAAGGCATTCAAGGTTCTGCTCCATCAAGGTATTTCGTTCAAGAGAATAAGTTACGAACTCTCTTCCAGGTACTTATGAAGTTGTGGTTTGTTTAAAACCTCTAGCGGCTTTTCATCCCTTCTCAGGGCGAAATTATTCATTTAACCCTCCTCTGACCTACTTGAAGTCCTATAACATGTTTATTGAAATGTATTTTTAATAGCGTGTTTAATCCCTTATCCGGCTAAATCTTTTGAACTAGAAATTGCTCTACTTTGTAATATACAGTATTTATTTTTTAAGAGATTGGATTCTCATGAGTAATCCCTTGCGGATAGTAACCTCACTATATTTAATTTTTTTTATAGATATACATATCAGTACTTTTACTCATGATTTTTCTTGATTACTTTTCATGTATCTATATACAAAACTATTTAGTTCAACTGTCCACCAGTTGTTTTCTTTTGTTTATTACTTTGGTTAACGCGCAATGATTTCATAAAGGTTCTTTGGTTAATCTTTCAATGTTTATACATTTATATACATAGTTTCTTTCTGCATATTTGTAGTTACAACTTCGGTTTTCTTATAACGAGGTTCTTTATCATTTGGCGGTGACCGGACCACCCTAATCTATCCGTGTATAGTTTAAGAGAGTACCTGAGAGACAACTAGTTATGGGGTTGGTTTTCTACCTGAGCCCTCAACTGACAATTTGCTCGGTCCCTACTCTCGTTTTCGGTTTTTACTTTGGGATTCTGTTATGTGATAAATTAGAAAATAATAAAAGAAAAATGTATACTTCAACTCCCTCTTTGAAAGCTCTATTCTTTTTTCATTTTATACACTTAGAATTTAGAACTTGGTATTAAACAATCCTCTTTTAAAAGCCATAATCACGAAGGATTTAAGCTGCAAGGTTATCCATTCTATTCATATCTAGAGCATCCTAATTTAATTACAGAAGAGAGATATACTTATTTAATTATAGAAGGAACCCATTTGGTGCTTTTAAACGTAAATCATATGTAATTTTCTCAAATAAATAACAGCAGTATAATGGTATAAATCTACCTTAACTTCTCACAGTTCATAACCTGCAAAAGATTTTTCCAACAGAATTTTCTCTGAGTCTATGACAGAAATACTGTAGTTACATCTATAAATAAATGTTGTGAATGTATAAGTACTTATCTGTATTTGAATTTAATTTAGATGTGGTCCTCCCAACCATCAAGTGAGGCAATTACGTCCTCCTTGCCCCCATGCTCCAAACTGAATAATACGGGTTAACAATGGATTTTATTTCTGTTATGACCTTAGGACTTCCAGTCCAGTCAGTACCAGAAAATTCATGAAAATTTCAGAGTGTTCTTCCACTGGTTTATTACCAGCTTAAGAATTCTTCACTCTTTCCTCATCCATCAAAAAAACCCCTACTCCTCACTAGGATCATTCTTTTATCCTTAAAGGAGCAGGTAACTATTTCCAACTATTCCCAACCTATTTTCAGTTCTTGGAAACATTTACCATCATATTTTTACTTTTATTATACAGTTATTTTCCATAAAAACTTTATTATTAAAATAAATAACATTAATTTTCTCAGTTTCTCATTAACAAATAGTAAAATTCACTTAACTAGTTAACCAACTAGTTAGCAGTAAATGTAGCTGTCACAACTTCCCCCACTGGAAGTAACACCATCCTCGATGTTTCATTCTACTTCAAAAAATAGTTTTGGGTAAGCCTCGTGCACAAATTTTTCATCCTCCCAAGTAGCCTCATCCAGGCCAAAGTGCCTCCATTGCACTTTAACCTGGGTGATGACTCGTTTGTGGAGCATGATTTCCCTTTGGTCAAGTATGTTTTGTGGCTCGACCAGGAACTTGCCATCCGGTTCTACCTGTGAACAACAAAGTGTCATGTTATGTTCCCATAAATAAATCATATATCAAGTTAGGATTCTTTTTAATTCTACCCTACTTGTATATTTTTCCAATGTATTACATGCTTTTAATCATGTACATAATGCTTCAACAGGGACACGTGGAACACATTGTGTACATGTATGTGACTAGGTAAATCTAACCTATAGGCCATAGGTCCTACCCTTTCCAAAATTTGGAAGGGTCCATAGAACCTGGGAGCCAACTTGGCACAAGAGGTCCACCGTAAGGTACTCCTCTCGGGTTTAATTCTCACATACACATGATCTCCCACTTTGTATTCCCAATAAGACCTCTTTTTATCTTCATAGATCTTCTACCGATCTTGTGTAGCCTTCAGATTCTGTATTATCTTCTTTACTTCTAATTCCATTTCGACAAGGATCTTAGGTCCCAACATTAATTTTGTCTCAGGGCTACTCCAATTTATGGGTGTGCGACACTACCTCCCATACAAAGCCTCAAAGGACTCATCTTCAAGGACTCCTGATAACCATTGTTGTAAGAAAATTTGACCAGATGCAAGTATTCCTCCCATTTAGTTGGTTGTTGCATTACATACATGTACAGCATGTCTTCCATACCTGGTTTATTTGCTTCGTTTGTTCGTCGGACTAGGGATGGTAAGGTGTGCTAAATTTTAACTGAGTTCCCAATCCTGTAAAAAATGTCTTCCAGAAAGTTGAAGTAAACTTAACATCACGATCTAAGATAAATACCTTTTGAATTCCATGTATTCTGAAAATTTCCTTCATGAATATGTCGGCTATCTGTACAGTATTGTAAGTACACTACACGGGTATAAAATATCTAGATTTACTCAATCTGTCCACCACCACCATGATGGAATCATTTTTCTTTTTTGTTTGCGGTAAGCCTGTAATGAAGTCCAGGGATATGATCTCCCAATTCCATTCAGGTATTGGTATAGGCTGCAACAACCCTGCGGGATGTTGATGCTCCACCTTCACCTGTTGACATTCCAAACATTTACTTAAATACTCAGCAATTTTTTTACGCATACCAGGCCAAAATTATACCCTTCTTATTGCAGTCAAAATTTTCTGGTATCTTGGATGACCTGCATAATTTCTGCGATGGTACTTATCCATTATCAGCTCTTTCAAATCCATGTGATTTGGCACATATATTTTCCCTTGGAAAGTTAGCATTTGATCTTCATTTATTCCATACTAAGATGTACTTCCTTGATTTCTAATTTCCTCCGTCTGTTGCCATAAAAATTGATGTTCTGGATATTTTTTGTGCCTCTTCCCTCACTTGTTTCAAAAATTTATTTTCTAGCTGATTATAGTACAACTCATATATGCCATGTAGTTTTCTACTTAGAGCTTCAGCTACCCAGTTTTATTTTCCCTTTACATGTTGAATATCCATATCAAACTCACTTAAGAAGGCATTCCAGCTTTCCTGTATTGAGTTTAAATTTTCTTGCTTGAAGTAGCTAGTCAAGATGCTATGATCTGTTTTTAACACAAACTTTTTGTCCAATAGGTAGTGTCTCCATACTTGGAGCACATGTACTACTGCTGTTAACTCTAGATCATATGTTGAGTACCTTTATTCATGATCCTTCAACTTTATGGATTTATACGCCACTACTTTTCCTTCCTGAGATAGGACTTCCCCAACACCTTCTTTACTTGCGTGAGTACACACTTCGAATTATTTGGTTGGGTCAGCCACCCTTAACACATGTGCAGTAGTCAAAAGCTATTTCAGCTTTTCAAAACTGTTCTAACATTCGATAGTCCACTTGAAAACTTTTCCTTTTCTATGCAAGGAAGTGATGGAAAAAGAAATCCTGGAATATCCTTCGATAAATCTTCAATAGTACCCAGCTAATCCCATAAAGGATCTAATGTCTGCTACATTCTAGGGTACTCACCATTCCATAATTGTTTTGATATTTTTAGGATCAACAACAATTCCCTCTGCTAAAATGATATGGCCTAAATATTGGATTTCTGTTTTGAAGAAATCACATTTGCTGAACTTAGCATACAACTAGTGCTTTCTTAGCATCTCAAACACAATCTTCAAATGCTCCTTATGTTCTTCCTGGTTTTTAGAATAGATTATAATATCATCTGTAAATATCAGTATGAAATTATCCAGGAAAGCATGGAATATTCTATGCATTAACCTCCTGAAGGTTGTTGGTGTGTTTGTTAACCCAAAGGGTAACACCACAAATTCATAGTGTCCATACCTGGTACGGAATGTTGTCTTGCAAATGTCTTCATCCTTGATTCGAATCTAGTGATATACAGATATCAAATCTATCTTGGAAAACATTGTGGCCCCCTTTACTTGATCAAATAGATCATCAATCCTTGGTAAAGGGTATTTTTTCTTGACCGTTAACTTGTTGAGCTGCCTATAATCCCTGCACATTCGCATGGTCCCGTCCTTCTTCTTCATGAACAGTATTGGTGCTCCCCAAGGGGACAAACTTGGATGAATGTATCCCTTATCCAACATTTCTTGTAAATGCATCTTCAGCTCTGTTATTTCTGGCACACTCATTCTATAAGGAGCCCTTGACACGGGAGAAGCCCCTGGCATTAACTCTATGGTAAAGTCAATATCTCTCATTCGTGGTAATCCAGGAATATTCTCTGGAAAGACATCCAGAAAGTCTTGCACCATAGGTATATTTTCCATCATAGGTGACTTTTCCTTGGAATCTGCATACCCCACATGGATAGCATATAACTGGCATCCCTTCCTTATAAATTTATTCATTTGGGATGCTGTAATTGGGCGTAACTGTAATGGTTTCTTAATTCCCTGAATTTATTTACGTGTTCCATCACGCATTCTGTAATAAATAATATTTTCCTTACAATCCACTAAGGTCCAAAGCCTTTCTACGTAGTCCATGCCCAACAAAACATCATAGGACCCTAATGGTAGAATGTTTAGGTCTACTTGTTACTGTTGTTCTGCAATTTCTAAAGTATAGTTTGGAATTTTTGTAGTTACCTTTTGTTTTTCTCCAGTGGCTAGCTTTAGCAGCCACGATTTTTTAATTTTTTTTCTTTCAATTTACACATTTCCACTATTTTGGGACTAACATAGCTCAAAATTGCACCTGGGTCTACCAAAACAGAAATAGTTTGAGTTAGTATTTTACCTTCTAGCTGAATCATCGTTGGCTGATAATCTTCCTATCGGTCTTCCAACGTCACGTTGATAGGAGGGATATTTTGCACCACATCACCTACTGTAGAAGCTTCCTCCAAATTTGCAACCGTGTCACTTCTTGCTCGTTGCGGAAAGTTTTTGTAGTAGTGTGCTTCACCACACCCCCAACACTGTAAAGGTGGCTTAGTCACCTGCCCTTGCTCTGGCTTGCTGGATGCTTCTGTAGGTTTTTCCTCTGCTGGCCATCTGGTTCTCTGGTGATTCCTGCCAAAATATTTACTGACATAATTAGGTGCAGAATGATTGAAATTACTGTTTTTGGCACTTTTTAAATTCGAGTTAGTTTTTTGTCCTTTCTTCGGTGGCCAATTTCTGTCAGTCTCCCCTTTAGCTTTGGACTGCTGATAGCACATTTCTTCTTTATGAATTTCTTAATCCATGGTTCGGGGGTTTACAAGTTCTATTTGCTCTTTCATATGTGTTGGCAAGCTGCTCAGAAATATCTGTACCTTAGCCTTTTCCTCTCGAAGATAGGGAACATATCGTAACAGGGAAGTGAAATTTGTGATATATTAATCCGTGGTCATATGTCCTAGTCTTAAGTCATGAAATTCCTTAGCTTTTTCATCATAGAACCGTTTTGTTAGATACTTGTCCTTAAAGTAATATTGGAATGGTTCCCAGGTGACATCTTCTTCCTCTAAGTTGTGAGCATTCTTCACTTCTTCCCACCACAAGGTGGCTTTCTCTCTCAATTGATATATGGCTAATATAGCTTTTAGGTTACTATTGTACTCATACACCTGAAAGTACTTATTCATGTTTATTAACCAAGCTTCAGCCACTTCCTCTGCTTCACCATCAAACGTGGGTGGTTTTATTTTTTGAAACTCCCCCTGAAGTTAAAATTTATTCTTTTTAACCTCTTGCTGATTTGACACATTGCTAGATTCTGCTTCATTGTAATTTTTGTTCTTGCTTCACTGGGATGGGCTCCTTTCGACTCTGTCCATGGTTTTGTGTCTTGTTTATTGCTCATATTCCTCTTGCATGCCTCTGTCAACACTTGGATGTTCTACTTCTTGGTTTTGCTTATCTAACAAGCTATTTAATACATTTTCCTGCTCTTGTAGTAATCGTTCATTATATTTTCGAACACGCATCATTTCCTCTTGGAATTGTTGTAACGTGTTCAACAAGAAGCTGGTTTGGTGCTGATGTTCCTCCAGCAGTCTACTAGTTTTTCTATGCTGATCGACACTTAATTAAACCCACATTTCTGGGTTCATTACTAGTTGCGCTTGGGGTTCCCTAGTGTCTTGGGGTGATTTTGGCACTGTTCCCCTTCTCATTATGTTTCTCTAAATCTCTCTCTCTCTATATGCATCAGTCACACATACAGATTTATTGTTAGTTGACCCTTAAGGTCCCACCGTATGAATGCTGCTCTGATACCACTTGTAACAGTTAAAGACTTCATAAAAAAAAAGAAAATTACAATACCTGCTTATGGAAAAATATTAGCTTACACAATTCTCAAATTCTAAGTTTATTGTTACGTTGTGTAATTTTTTTTATAATTAAACTTTATCTAACCATATACTATTTAACCCATACATATATATATATATAAATTCCTACCTAATAAACCATATTTTATCGCATATCAAACAATAGACTTTCCAAAATAGAAATTCTATAGCATTATACTATGTTTTCACTCGTGCATCGTTAAATTCATTGGTAACTAGGAAGATATTTCCACCAATTCACATTTATTACCGATGTAAGGGTTTTCGATTTTAGTTGACACTTAACTCTACTTCCAAAATGTGGCAGAGTTAGCTGGGTGGCAGTAATGGTAATCATACTGGTTATTAACTTTTTCCACCTGCTATATCTTTCCTCAAGATCTGATGGAGTTCCCAAGTGTCCCTTTACATCTCCATTGTGAATTTTTCTTTGGATCGACAGCTGGAAGAATTGGGTAGGAGGTGCGTTGTATTTCCCGCCAACCCTAGCTCTTTAGCATTACCTCTCAATTCTGTCATTTCCAATCTTATTATTTTGTCTTTGAGGTGTAAGGCCAGCTCCTCCTGGAAGTAATGGCAACGTCTTCGTTACTGTTGCTGCCCGAATGTCAGCCTTGTCTTGTTGCTTCTAAACTTTGCGATGAATGCACAGTGATACCGACGTTGTCCACAGAGAGGGGTATTTCCATTATTTTTAACCATTTCTTGTTTAAACACCGAGGTATCCAACTTGACTCTTCGCTTGCACAGTTATAATTTTTTCTTTCCACCTCTACAATAAAATTTTCTTTTCACTTGGACGAAAAAACCATTTTGTTTTTGTTATTACTGACAGCTTATGTTAAGTTATGACTAATCTATCATGCGGTGTTCTTTGGACATAGATGATAGAGCTTCAATGCAGTGGATGGAGATCTTGGAACCGGTTCTTCGACTCAGGTATAAACTCCACTGCATTTTGCTTTTACGAGCATCGCCATTTTGGTTTAATCGTAAGGAAAGTATTCTTTACATTTGCGCCTCCTATATACTTCTTGACAGAACATTTGTATCTTCTTTTTTTTGCAGGCAGAAAATACTTAGGTGGGCAGTTCTAAACCCATATCTTGTTTTCAAAAGAAATGCATTCAAGGTTTTGATCCAACAAGGTATTTTGTTCAAGAGAATAAGTTACCAACTCTCTTCTAGGTACTTATGAAGTTGTGGCTTGTTCAAAACTTCTAGCGGCTTTTTGTCCCTTCTTAGGGCAAAATTATTCATTTAAACCTCCTCTGACTTGCTTGAAGTCCTATAACATGTTGATTGAAATGTATTTTTAATAGGGTGTTTAATCCCTTATCTGGCTAAATCTTTAGAACTAGCAATTACTCTACATTGTAATATACAGTATTTATTTTTAAGGGATTGGATTCTCATGAGTAATCCCTCGCAGATAGTAACCTCACTCTAAATAATTTTTTTTTATAGATATACATATTAGTAATTTTACTCATGAGTTTTCTTAATTAGTTTTCATGTATCTATATACATAACTGTTTGGTTCAATTGTCTACCAATTGTTTTCTTTTTTTTTTATTACTTTGGTTATTGCAATGATTTCATATAGGTCGTTTGGTTAAGCTTTCAATGTTTATACATTTATATACATAGTTTCTTTCTGCATATTTGTAGCTACAGCTTCGGTTTTCTTATAAGGAGGTTCTTTCTCATTTGGCGGTAACCGAACCACCCTAATATGTTCGTGTATAGTTTAAGAGAGTACCTGAGAGACAACTAGTTCTGGGGTTGGGTTTCTATCCGAACCCTCAACTGACAGTTTGCTCAGTCACTACTCACGTTTTCGGTCTTTACTTTGGGATTATGTTATGTGATAAATTAGCAAATAATAAAGGAAAAATGCATACTTCAACTCTCTCTTTGACAGTTCTATTCTTTTATCGTTGTATACAGTTAGAATTTAGAACTTGTTATTAAACAATCCTCTTTTATAATCCATAATCACGAAGGATATACATTGCAAGGTTATCCATTCTATTCATATCTAGAGCATCCTAGTTTAATTACAGAAGAGAGATATACTTATTTAATTATAGAAGGAACCCATTTGGTGCTTTTAACATGAAATCATATGTAATTTTCTCAAATAAGTAACAACAGTATAACATTATAAATCTACCTTAACTTCTCACAGTTCATAAAGAAATATTGTAGTTACATCTATAAATAAATTTTGTGAATGCATAAGTACTTATCTGTATTTGAATTTAATTTAGCTATGGTCCTCCCAACCATCAAGTGAGGCAATTACATCCTCCTTGCCCCTATGCTCCAAACTTAACCGTACGGGTTAACAGAATATTTTATTTTTGCTGTGACCTCAGGACTTCCAGTCCAGTCAGTACCAGAAACTTCAGGAAAATTTCTAAGTGTTCTTCCACTGGTTTATTACCAGCTTAGGAATTATTCACTCTTTCCTCATGCATCAACAGAACCCCTACTCCTCACTGGGATTAGTCCTTTATCCTTAAAGGAGCTGGTAACTATTTCCAACTGTTCCCAACCTCTTTTCAGTTCTTGGAAACATTTACCATCAGATTTTTACTTTTCTTATCCAATTTTCCATAACAACTTTATTATTAAAATCAATAACATTAATTGTCTCAGTTTATCATTAAAAAATAATAAAATTCACTTAACTAGTTAACCAACTAGTTAGCAGTAAATGTAGCTGTCACAATCTGAAGTCTCTACGATGAGGTGGTTCACACATGAAAAAAGGTTAAGATTTATCTCAACTACCATTCACACATCTGCGGTATGGTTTTTCTTCTATCTTCGACGACATCACAAACTGATAATTGTATTGTGGTCATAAATCTGTGACTTCTATCTTTGGCATATCCCTGTAGTGCAGTGGTTATTTTGTCTTTAGTGGTTTACATGTGAACAAAATTCACATCTAAATACATACTTTGGCGGTTATGTCTACTTTGCGGTGGATCTTTTCTCTATAGTGGTCTTAGTGGGTATATAAACATACATTTCATTGTGTATATAAAATTTGTACATACATTTTTGTGTGCATATGAACATATATCTATAATGTGTATATAAACTTTGTTTCTAGGTTTTTAAATATAAATCGTATCTCTGTGTATGCTCAGATTTTCTCTGCAGTGTAGGTCAATAGCTTTTATGGTGCACTCATAATATTTCATAGTGAGATTCAACAAACCTTTGAATCTCTTTGTTGTGGGCTAACCATAAAGGAAATGTGAGGTGGAAACATATCTATGTATGAGTTTTTATGTGGATCTTAGTGGGAGTCTCTCTGTGTCATTGTAATCTTGGTGAAATTTAGTTTATTTCCTCAAACATTCGAGGTGCAACAATTATTTTTCATCTTCTTCCTAGTAAATTTTACTTGTTAAAATATTATTTATTCTCCCATAGGCCAAGAAAAATTAACCTAGAGAGTCTTTGTTAATATGTTGAATCTTTAGAACAACTAATATAATAAGGGAAAAAGAGGCACAAGAAAGAATTGTATACAAAACATAACGTTAAATTATCTACAATTCTTATCAATAATTACAAATCATTAGAAGATAAAATAACAACATTGGAGACTGGAATCCAAAGAATGAAGTATAGGATGCGAGATATATAACATAGAAAACAATAAATTTCTAAAGAAAATTTCACCTTGAGAGACTAGATTAAATAATTAAAAGAAAAACTTGATAATAGTGCATCCCTATGTAGCACAATGAATCAACTAGATATCAAACCCACAAAATATGAAATGAACAAATCGATTGAAGTGGATCATGAACGACACAAAAGAGCCTTGAACCTTCTAATTGCAGGTATAAAGTAGCAAAAATACGAGGACACATTAGAAATAGTAAAAGAACAACCCAAAAATCACTCAAAAATTCAAATAGCTTATCTAACAGAAGCATAAATGGTGGGAAATATTCTTGAGCATAAGCATAGACTAATTCGTGTTAAGGTAATTTTGCATGATTACAAAGTAGATATTCTTAGTAAATATCCAATTCTAAAAGCGTCAAGAATATTTATAAATTAAGATCTTATCCTATAAGACCGTGTTGAACTAAGGAAAGAGGTCCAAAAGGTAAAAGAGGCAAGAAAAGAAGGAAAACAATAAATCATCAGAAGTAAGGAAGTTATTATTAGATATAGAGCCCAAAATAAAAGTGATAAATAGGAATGAGGAACACTATGGATCCTCTTCTAGAACACTCATGGTTTTCTGTGGCATAAAGGTCTTATGTTAAGTTGGATCATGAGTGATATGGATCTTATTCTCTTAGTTGGAGCCTAGGAGCATGATGAATCTAAGGTTCCCCACATTAATTGATTCATTCTTTGCACTATTTCGAACATGAAACCCTCTTGAAAATATGTTGGTGGTATAGCTTCTTATATAAAAATAACATTGGTTCCAAAATTTGGTTTCATAAGATTGACCCCCTCAATGAATATGCTTGGATCGAAATCTATGACTATAATACCAATAGGTTTTTTCTTGCAATTTTTTATTTTTCACCTTTCAACTCTACCTTCTATAAGAAGAACAACCTAGATAAAAATTTTCCCTTCATTACCTTAGAAAAATATATCCATAGTCTAAGGAATGAAGGAACCATATTTTTTATTAGAGACTTCAATGCTTGAACTGCTACTAACCAAGCAACTCTATTAAGTAATAACTCTAACCGTAACCCGCTATGGCTTGACAATGATTGTGACTTAGATAGAAAACTCAAAATAAATTCTGAAGACACTACCGAGAACCTATTTGGTATCAAGTTAATGACGCTTTATAGTTCCCAAGAATTGGTGATTTGTAATGGGATTACTAGGTAGTCTACCTCTCACCACATGACTTGTATTTACAAGTACGATAATAGTGTTGTGGAATATGTGTTATGTCATACCAATATTCTCAATCCTATTGTTAATTTTGACCCCCTAAATGACCATGATCTTGAATCTGACCACAGAACTATATCCTTATCCTTTAACCTTCATATGTACACTAGCCACATGCAAAATAATAGTGAGCACCAGAGACATATTCTCTTTGAAAGAAGAAAAAGTGATCTATATTTAAGATATTTAACAAGGGATTTAGGTTTCTTAATGTATAATGATAACTTTGATCACATCTACCAAAATTTTACTACTATCCTCTACATTACCATTAATAAATTCTCTATTGAGGTATCATATAAAACTAATAATAGAACTACCAACCTGTGGTATGATAATTATTGCAAGTCTTCCGAGAAAGTGATTAGAGATGCTCCTAACTAAACTTTTAAGTGTGAAAAAATTAGTGTGTACAAATATCTTATCAAAAATAAGAAAAGGTACTATATAAATAACAGGAAATATTATCTTCTTAAACTCTCTAATGTTGAGCCTAGAAATATTTGGAGGAATATTCTTTCCCGTAAATCAAAAGAAAATAATTCGATCCCCTTAAAGGAATGGGATACATATATTAAGAAACTTTATGACTCCCTAGATACCATGGGAAACATCGAAAACACTATTATAGAGGAAGATACATCTTCTATGGAAGACGTAGGGTTTGGGATTAAGAAGCTCACTAATAGGAAAATTGGGTATATTGAAGATTACTGATCTAAGATTCTCAAAATGGGAAGGTCCATCCTCATCTCTTATCTACACAAGCTCCTAAATTTGGTAGTAAAGCATGAATTCCTTAAGTTATTGATGCAAAGCCTTATTGTGCCTATCTTTAAAATCGGGGATAAAAACATTCCCTCTAACTATCGGACTATCATGATTAGCCACATTTTAGGAAAATTGTTTGGGCTCATTTTAGAAAATAATATTAGCACCCCACTCAAAATATATGGTAAAATATCCAAAGAGAAATCTGGTTTTAAAAGGAATAAATCAACTGCCACCTTGTCACTCTTAGGACCATTATCGAGGAATGTCGCAAAGTACACATGATCTCTTTTTTTGTCTTTTTTACTTTAGAAAATATTTTGACATAGTTCCTCAGGAGAATTTATGCAAATATGATAAGATAATGGTTCCTCTCAAGGCGAGCGTTACTATTACTAGGTTATATGATAATGTTATTTACAAGCTTAAGACCACTGGGAGTTAGTCTAAAAATATTAATTTCAACATCAATTTTAAGCAAGGATGTCCCCTATCCCCTACCCTTTTTGGAATTTACATTGACAAGCTTCAAGAGTGTTTAGAAGTTACTCATTGTGACAGAACCAAGCTCACTAGTATAGCCATTACTCTTCGCCTTTTTGTCGGTGATATCGTTATTCTTTCAAGAATCCCTGATGATATCGATAATCAATGTAGAACCATACTTAATTACTACTCCAATATGGGTATGACTATTAATACTCACAGTACTAAAGTCATGATAATTAAATTCAAAAAGATCAATTATGATGATTTCATTTATGATAAAAATTACTTAGAGAAGGTTTCTTCATACAAATATTTAGGTATTGAAATTTACCATCAACTCAATTGGAACTATAGCATTGATAAAAGGACTATAGGAGGTTGAAAATCTTATTATGAGCTTGAAAACAATTGTAAGTACACTGATATTTGGGTTTGGAGTAAAAAAATCCCCCATTTGAGACTCTCGTCGCCCCTATTAAATTATATGGATGTGTGGTGTGGGGTTGTAGTATATCTAAATATTTATGGAGACATATTGAAATGATCCAAAAGGAATTTATAACCTACAACTTGAAGGTTAAAGGTAATACTCTCTACCCTATTATATTAATTGAAGCTATGATTTCCCCCATTGAAATCACAAGTATTTTTATTTATATGATGTATAAGAAGAATTTTCCTCACATGAAAGCCAAGAGGATCCCCAAAATTTCTTCTAACTATAGTCAAAACCCACATCCTAGGCTCAAGTAAGGTTTCCTTGAGGATGTCTAGTATTCACTTGACCATTTGGGGATAAAGGAGGAGATCATCTTGGAGAATAAGGATAATATTTTTTTTTAACTTCAGCTAGTGATACATGTCAAGGGGGATTGAAATTTTGATCACTTGAATACACAAGGACTTACAAACCTGTTTTTTTCCAATTGTGCTACGACCCACAGAAATAATAAGGATAATATTAAGAATACCGTTACTTGAAAATTTAAGAATAAGTTGTGGAGTGATAAGGAGTTAGAGGGGAAAATAAAGCTAAGGTATCATAAGAAGTTTATTAAACCCACTCTTACTAACGAGAATTACCTTTATGTATTGAACATTTCTAATAATAAAATGGCATTGAAAAGATAAGAACTAATTCCCATGAGCTTTGAAATGAGACCAGCCTCTAGTCTATTCCTAAAAAAGCTTGGGACGAAAGAATCTGACTCCTTTGAAATAAGAGATTCAAATATGAAAAAGAATTTCTCTTGGATTTCCTAGCCCTTACTCACATTTTTTCCCATTTTCAAAATATTTACCACACTACCAACATTCTTGACTTGTTAAGTCAATAAAACTACAATGACCTCACAACACTTCTCTCCCTTCTTTTTAATGAGAGAAATAAAATATTAAATAATCTCAATTAATATTTCATTTCTTAACGTCTAGTAGACCATATTGGTATTAGTAGACATTAATCATGATGATCATCATAATCTAAAATTCCAACATAAAAACATTTAAAATTTATTTTATGACTAAATTTCATTGAAATAAAAAATATATATAAATACATTTTTTTTAAATAAAAATAAAAATAAAGAAATAGTTAAAATTAATAGTCTTATAAGTTTCTTATATAAAATTAAAATATTTAAAAATAAAATATTATAATCAGAGTTTTTAATAATTATATAAAAATATCATTTACAATAAACCATTTTAAAAAATATAAATGAAATTTAACACTTAAACAACACACACACACACACACATAGATATGTGTGTGTGTATATATATGTATATATATGTACATATACATATACATATATAATTAAACCATTTTAAAAATTATATGACTAATAATTTTTTAATAAGTCATAGGCCTACAAATATAGTGGTAGTGAGTAGAAATCAACCATGTATCACTTAAATAAATAAAAATAATAACCTTGTAGAAATTTGCTGAATAATGAAGATTTATCCACCGAGATTATCCTGATCACATACTAATTCGAATTCATATGCAACACATAATCTCTTCTACAGTCAATCATCAATTTGCGGAAATGGAAACAGTCGCATGCGCACATAAACACAATATGTAATGGGGAAAGCTTATAGCTGAAAACCCCCAGCTATTTGTATATTATAATAGAAGAGAAACATGTAACAATCTCGGTACAATACTCCTCACAAGTACTCAGTACTGTCTCCAAAAGTTACACACAAACTAGCTTGGTTTTGAACAAGTCAAGGGTTCAAAACTCATCCACTAATTTCCTGCCTCTATTGCGCAGTCAAGGCTGGTCTAATGAGATATCCAAGTTCGAATCTCACTGGCTCCAACTGTGCAATCATCATTGGCAATCTCCTCCAATGCTTGTGCAAATCTCATGCACAACTGTTGTCGCAACTAATAGCAAACTCACCCTTTCATCTACCTCTTCCACTGGTCTCCACTGAACTGTCCATGCACTGTAGTGAACTAATGTGTTCTTGAGTTGAATAATGAGTTAATAATTAGTGAATTAAATAATATTTAATTCACTCCACTCATTACTAGTTGATTAGCCAGTTAAACTAATCTCAACTAGTTCAACTAAGTTAAACCGAACACAACTCCACCAACTGTCTCATCAACTCCACCAAACTTCTGCCGCTGAAGTCAACCATGCATGAGCTCACCAAACCCCTAGGAATAGCGTAATTTCCGCTTCTGTAGCTCGAACTGAAGTGCTCCAAGAGAGTAAGCTGAAGTTTAGAGTCCAAATATTATTAAGGGTAAATAATATTTGACTTTTCTATTTTTAGGATAGGCAGTCTAAAAATAGACTTCGACCTATATGTCTAAAAATATAGGTCCATCTATTTTTACCAACATGACCAATACTCCAAGAATAACATACTGCAACCCCTGGACCATGCTCCATATGTCTAAAAATAGACATAGTCTAAAAATAGACTTTGCGCCAAAATTTGCCTGCGGGCCCACTTAGTGAAGGCGAATTCATTTCACTAAGCTCCATCATCTTGCTGCATTTTTAACACTCCCTCTCAGCAAGATATGGATTATCTGCAACCCCTATCCTGCCTCTGTGGAATTCGAACTTGCTCCTGGTGAGCGCCTTCGTCAAGATGTCGGCATCCTGATCCTCCGTGGGAACATATGAAAGCATCATGATTCTCCGCTGAACACAATCTCTGATATGATGGTACTTGATGTCGATGTGTTTGGATCTATCATGAAATACTGGATTAGCCAAGAGTTTAATGCAACTCTGGTTATCACAATAAATCATTGTAGGCTCCAAATGCAACCCGAACAATCCAACGAGGATCTTCCTCATCCAAATAGCCTCGCATGCAGCCAAGCTTGCTGCCATGTACTCGGCCTCTGCTGAACTGAGTGCCACGGATCTCTGCTTCCTACTGTACTAGGAAACTTCTATCGACCCAATGCTGAAAATACCTCCAGATGTGCTCTTACGGTCCGTTGGGCTCCCTGCCCAATCTGCATCAGTGAAGCCGGAAAGCTTCGCTCCATCCTCCTTTCTGTACCATAGACCATATCCCGATGTGCCACTAAGATAACGCAATACATGCTTGCCTGCCTTCCAGAAGAGCTTGGTAGGCTTAACCATAGCTTGCGAAAGCTGGTTAACAACATAGCATATATCGGGTCGTGTATTGACCGGATACATAAGCGACCCCACCAACTGTCGATAGACAGTGGCATCCACTACCTCCGCTGAAGTAGCATCCTCCTTCCTCCAACCACCAGGAAGAGGAGTGTCAACAGGCTTGCAGCCATGCATGTTGAACCTCTCCAGAATCTCTCGGGCATACTTGCCCTGAGAAACAAACAGTCCTCCACTGCGCTGCCAAATCTCCAATCCCAGGAAATAATGAAGGAGGCCCAAGTCCTTCATCTCGAACTCTCGTGCAAGATCCTCCTTGCATGAAAGTATCAACAGCTCATCACCCATCAAAATCAGATCATCTACATACAGTACAATGATCAGCAGCTTCCCCTCCACCACAATCTGGTACAGGTTAGGATCCGCCTCACTCTTGGAAAATCCAAGCCCGGTGAAATAACTGTCTATCCGTGTGTACCAAGCACGAGGTGCTTGCTTCAGCCCGTACAGTGCTCTCTTGAGTCGGCACACATGCGACTCGCTGCTGAAGATCTCGAAACCTTCAGGCTGCTCTATGTACACCTCCTCCTCAATGACTCCGTTGAGGAACGCAGTCTTCACATCCATCTGATGGATGTGCCATCCCATCTGCGCTGAGAGAGCTAGGATCGTTCGTATGGAAGAGTACCTTGCGACAAGTGCAAAGGTCTCCTCATAATCGATCCCCTCGATCTGTGAGAAGCCACGGGCGACAAATCTCGCCTTGTACTTCTCCACACTCCCGTCAGCCGCCTGCTTCACTTTGTAGATCCATCGCGAACCCACCATTGATTTCCCCTCCGGTCTTGGGACAATCTCCCATGCACTGTTTCTGACGATCGAATCATATTCTTCGATCATGGCATCTACCCATGCGGGTTCCTCCACAACTTCCTCAAAAGAGGATGGCTCCGTCACGACAGATTGACTCATAAGAGCCATGTATCCAGTGTACCGATATGGTGACTGCCTCTGTCTGCGCTATGTTGTAGGTGGTCCTACAACCTTCTCTGCATCTCGAGCCGGTCGCTCAGCTTCTGTAGTGCGCTTGCGCCCTCTGATGGTTGGCGCTGCATGGGTGGTCTCTTCCACCTCATGAACTTCCTCTTGTGGCTGATCCACATCTGGAAGCTCCTCCTTAGGAACTAATAGCTCCTCATCTGCATGCAAGTGTGGCTCCCTCTCAAGCGAACACTGCATGGCTTTCTCCTCCTGAAATTTGATATCCCGTCGCACAACAGTCTTGCGACTGTCTAGCAAATACACCCGATAGTTGTGACGTGTATCAGTGTACCCCACAAATATTCCAACCTCTGCGGTCGGATCCAGCTTCTTTCTGGCATCCTTCGTCACATGCATGTAGATAGGTGAGCCAAAAATTCTCAGATGAGAAATATCAGGCCTCTTGCCAGAAAACGCCTCCTCCGGTGTACTCATGCCAAGAACCTTGTGAGGACAACGGTTCTGCACATACACTGTTGTATTGCATGCCTCAGCCCACAAGTGAAGGGGTAGGCCCTGATCATGCAACATCGCCCATGCAGCACCCACGATCGTTCTGTTCTTCCGCTCAGCCACCCCGTTCTGCTGTGGGTTATGGGGTGCGATGAGCTCTCTCCGAATCCCTTCTGCGCTGCAAAAGTCTTTGAATTCAGTAGAGATGAATTCACCACCATTGTCACTCCTGAGAGCCTTCACATGCTTCCTGATTCCTTCTCAACCAGCGCCTTGAATTCACAGAACTTAGAAAATGTCTCGCTCTTCTTCTGCATGAAGAAGATCCAGCACTTCTGAGAGAAATCATCAACAAAGATCACATAGTACTTGTGCTTTGCTGTCGAAGCTACAAAGAAAGGACCACACACGTCTGTGTGAACTCTCTCAAGGATCGTCGTGGCGCGACTATCCTTCTCGTGAAAGGTGGCTTTCACATACTTCCCTAAAGTACACCCCTTGCACTGATCTGACTGCGCAAGAGTGCCCTTAGGAAGCCCGGTAGAAATCTGCTGCAGTATCTTCAAAGCTCCATGGTGAAGGTGGCCCAATCTCTTGTGCCACAGTTCGCCCTCATCATCCCGGCTCACCACTTCTCCCGCCTTGCATGCCATTGCTGCGCAGCCATCTACTTGCAACTGATAAAGGTTCTTGACTCGAACCCCTATCTTCCGGGTCTCTCCAGTTGTCTTACTGCGCAGGAAATATTTTCCTTCGCTGAAGACCACATCATACCCCTTGTCTTCCAACATCGCCACAGAGATCAGGTTCTTCATCAATCCTGGAACATGCAAAAATTCCTTCAATATGAAAGGTTTACCAGACTCCCTCTCAAAGGAAATGGTACCGATACCAGTCGCACCGTATCTACCATCATCGCCCATCTCGATGTGCACTCCAAGATCTTTTTCCTCCAGATCTGAAAACAGATCTCGATCTCCGGTCATGTGAAATGACGCACCACTGTCCAAGAACCATACTGATCCCATCACACTTGAAACCAAGCATGCGATCAGTGAAAAATCCAATTCGAATTGAGAAGCCAATGCCTCTCCCGCTGCAGATCCAGCAGCCTTCTTATTTTTCTTCTTCTGCGGACAATTTGTGGCATAGTGTCCGTGTTGGTGACAGTGAAAACACTTCACCTTGGACATGTCTTGCTTCTTGCCTTTCGCACCAGACTGAGAAGATTTCTTGCTCTTCCCCTTCTTTTCTTTGGCAGCCAAAGCACAATTTTCTTCATCAGATACCTTTGATGAAGATCCGTCCCTGGTAGTCCTCCTTATCTCCTCTTGCATGAGATCCGCCCAAAGTCGCTCCCATCCCGACAACTTCTCCCGACCATTGACACTATCTTGATATGCATGCCAACTTTTCGGAAGACCAAGGAGAGCCAGGTCCACCATATCCTCTTCTTCGACAGTCACCCCCACACTTCCCGGCTCATCTCTGCATTGAGTGAACTTCGTGAGGTATTTGGCGATACTGTCGCCTTTCTCCATCTTGATGTTTCTGAGCTTATCTTTGAGCGCCAGCTTCCTTTGGTCGCTCTTACTCTAGAATAGATCCGTCAAAGCTTTCCACATTAAATATGGAGAAGCCTTTCCATGCAGGCTGGATACAATATGATCCTTGACGCCCTCCAACAGGATCCTTCGACATTTCGCCATCTTCTTTTGCCAAGCTTCGACTTCAGCAGGATCAGTGGGATTTTGGACATCCATATCTACGAACTCCTTCAGTCCATTATCTTCTAATACTACCTCCATGTGATCCTTCCATGCAACATAATTCGAACTGCCTTCAAGAGCATATTCGAGTCGCAAACCGTTGAAAGACATTTTCAACTCCGGCACCAAGAAAACAAACTGCTCCAAAATTCAAATTCCAAACTCAAAAACTCAACTGCTTCTGGATCTGTGAGAACAAATTATTTCTAGCACAGAGATCGACTGTAAGGGCATTTACTGGATATATCACCTTTCAGAGAAAGGATGGATCCAGAGGCTACCTGGCCCGATACAGACTCTGTCTACCGAAATAATATTGTAATCACTGCAATAGATCCCGATGATTGATTCGCTCCGATACCATGTAGAAATTTGCTGAATAATGAATATTTATCCACCGAGATTATCCTGATCACATACTAATTAGAATTCATATGCAACACATAATCTCTTCTACAATCAATCATCAATTTGCGGAAATAGAAACAGTCGCATGCGCACATAAACACAATATGTAATGGGGAAATCTTATAGCCGAAAACCCCCGGCTATTTGTATATTATAATAGAAGAGAAACATGTAACAATCTCAGTACAATACTCCTCACAAGTACTCAGTACTGTCTCCAAAAGTTACACACAAACTAGCTTGGTTTTGAACAAGTCACAGGTTCAAAACTCATCCACTAATTGCCTGCCTCTATTGCGCAATCAAGGCTGGTCTAATGAGAGATCCAAGTTCAAATCTCACTGGCTCCAACTGCGCAATCATCATTGGCAATCTCCTCCAATGCTTGTGCAAATCTCATGCACAACTGCTGTCGCAACTAATAGCAAACTCACCCTTTCATCTACGTCTTCCACTGGTCTCCACTGAACTGTCCATGCACTGTAGTGAACTGATGTGTTCTTGAGTTGAATAATGAGTTATTAATTAGTGAATTAAATAATATTTAATTCACTCCACTCATTACTAGTTGATTATCTAGTTAAACTAATCACAACTAGTTCAACTAAGTTAAACCGAACACAACTCCACCAACTGTCTCATCAACTCCACCAAACTCTGCCACTGAAGTCCTAACTGAAGTCAACCATGCATGAGCTCACCAAACCCCAAGGAATAGTGTAATTCCTTCTGTCAGATGCATGGGCCACATCCGTAGCTCCAACTGAAGTGCTGTAAGAGAATAAACTGAAGTTTAGAGTCTAAATATTATTAAGGGCTAATAATATTTGACTGACCTATTTTTAGACAGGCAGTCTAAAAATAGACTTCGACCTGTATGTCTAAAAATAGAGGTCCATCTATTTTTACCAACTTGACCAATCATCCAAGAATAGCATACTGCAACTCCTAGACCATGCTCCATATGTCTAAAAATAGACTTTGCGCCAAAAATAGCATGCGGGCCCACTTAGTGAAGGTGACTTCATTTCACTAAGCTCCATCATCTTCTTGCATTTTCAACAAACCTAATTACCAATTCCTATAATTAGTATATATATAATAAATTATAAAATTATTAAAAATTTAAAATTTCCCCTGCATAACGAATTATGAACATAAAATTCCAATTACATAAATTTTGAAATTACTTTCTATTTGTTGGGTTTTCCGTTACACCAAAACCTGGAGGCATTATTAAACTTCCAAACCATTACCATTACATTTTTTGAGTTGTCCCAAAGTGGATGTAAACTTGGAAACCATTATCATCACCTTTTTTAGTGGTTTCATGGTGATTCCGAGATTGGAGGTTAGTCCAGGTGACCGATTCCCAGTGAGGTGAGTGTGAAAATTCAACACCCCCCTCAAACAAAAATAGGCGAATGAACCTAGGAAAAGGCTCTCATACCATGTTAGGATTTACTTTACACCAAAAATCTGAGGCATTAGTAAATTCCAACCCATTATCATTACCTTTTCAAGTGGTCCCAGGGTGGATCCCAGAGTGGTAGTTAGTCCTAATGAGGTGAGCATGAAAATAAAACACAATCTCCATCCAAACCCTTGTATAAAAATGATGTTGGTAGAGGCTTATGAACCTAAAAATTGAATTACATATATACATTTTCAAATTACTTTCCATTTCCACTAGAAGATGTGACTAACCCCTTTTGCTAAACAATGTTGGAGAGGCATATGGAACCCTAACTCCACATTAATTTGAATGCTTTTATGGCTGCCACTAAATTTTTGAAATAATGGTTTTTTTACTTTATTACTAAGGTAAAAAATTGAAAACGGGTGATTCTATTTTATTTTTTAATAATTCAGAACTCATTATTCTATTTTATTACTTATTAGGAGAAAAATACTTTCACTCACAATGAGTGTGAATGAAATTAATGAAAGGTTTTAATAACAATTCCTTGGATGGTGATATCGCCACCTTTACAACTCATTGAATGGAAACACAAGAATTTGTTTAAATCATTATATGTTGAGGTTATGAAATGGGAAGAAAAGGATTGGTTTAAAACTAATATGCATGTTGATAATTTAATCTATATTTACTAGTATGATCTATCTCATGCAAAACTATTATTTCTATTGGAATGGTTTCCATTTAGTGTTAAGAATAAAGGTTTTGACATACTCATGGCACAAAGTGAACAATTACTTAGTTATTAATGCTAACATACTCCCTTATGCTCATTTTGGGTAAGTTCCCTTTTGTTTCTCGACTTTCTATTATGTTTGAATTTGTCTCTGTAATTCCATAAGGTTATTTCATCCTTTATTCACCCCCTACCTCTATTTATTCTTTTACACTTGTTTATGATCCTCTCAATCCTTCTCCTTTCACTTATCTCACTCTCCTTCCAACTTTGGTTAATCGCCCCTCATTGTTTCACCTTCTTGTCATTTCCATGGATCGAGTTACTTTTCTTCTTGTTTTTTCTCCTTTTCTCTCTTATACCTAACACCCGAGTCCCTATTTCCTCCTTTTCCGTGGTCTTGTCATGTTTCGTTATAATCATTCACACTATTATCACTAACTTAAAAAGAGAGAGGTTCCTCCGAGTATCCTAGAAAGAAATCGATTTTGCAAAAAAAAAGGCTTGGGTTGAAAAAAAGTTTATATTGAACATGGAAGTGTAGGAGAATGTCAAGTATTATACCCCTAATAGAAGAAATACTAGAGCCATACAAACTTAATATAAGAAAATTTTGGACTTGTATTGGAAGATAAATATCATAATGGGAAAAGTTCTATTGGTGAGAAATGAGGTGTAAGATGAATTTTTTTTTTTCATAGATTCCTTTCAACAAGAATTCAACAAATTGGAGAACATAGTTAAGAGCTATTCAATAAAATAACCAATTTGGGTTTCCATAATAGTAAGAAGCATGGGCATGTTCCAACACCCACCCAGGTGGAATTCGTAATGGTCAATCATGATATTTTTTATTTGAATCTTAGGGGTATGTGTAGGCTACATAACCTAGCTATTAACTTATTATGTTTTATTTGTTAGCACCTAGATTGACCTCAGGCTGAAGGAAGGCAAGCCAGGGTAACCACAAACCACGCTTAACCTTGTAGCTAGCCCTACAAGGTAGGGAGAGGGCTCTCTATGTAAGGAATCTCAGTCAAGGATGACTGCGAAAAATGATTTTAGGCTAGGTATAGTAGCTCGAAAAGTTTTGATAGGTTTTTTTGGTGTTTGTTGGATCAAATGGAGCTGGGCAGTTTAAGTTGGGAAATTAAATACGAAATGCAAGGTATTCTATGGGGCAAGATAGGCATGGAATTTAACACCTTTGGCTTAATGATGTGAAGTGTTTAAGACTGGTGAGAAGCTGAGGAGGGCATATGAGATGAATCCTTCCCAAACAGTAGAAAACATAAAATATTGAATGATTTCTGTTAGGTCCCTATATTACTAGTATAGTCCCTTATTGTTGTTAGTGTAACCCCCTTATTGTTATTATTGTACCCTTGTAACCCCCATTTTGTTATTATTGTGCCCTTAAAGTATTATTGTTAGGTCGGCTAGGATTACATTGTGGCCCACTAGGATTACATTAGGGCCCCATGGACTCCTATATATAGAAAGGAGGTTTTGTAAATTATATCATCCAAGAATTGTTCATTTATGTAATGTATTGGAGGTTTCCCCCTCGAAGTGGCTCATTTATAAGGTGTTATATCTCTTTTCTTCTATTTTTGGAGCTGGTTACACAACATTTGGTATCAGAGCTTTGGATTCTAGGGTTTCGCTGCTCCAAACAGGTCATCGTGGCATTTTCACTATAACTTTTTTTCTACGAAGTTTCAGAAGCTGAAATTTTTAGGGTGCGAAGCCGAAATCCTGAGGAAGCTTGTCTAAAAATTTCAGACCTTGGTTCGCAATATTTGCGGAGATATCGTCTGTGGAAGTCAGGTCTTTTTTCAAGCTCCTAAACAGGCCATCGTGGCATTTTCGCTATAAATCTGTTTCTACGAAGGTTCAGAATCTGAAATTCATATGGTGCGAAGCTGAAATCCTGAGGAAATTCGTCAAAAAATATCAGAGCTTGGTTCGCAATATTTTTGGAGATATGATCTGTGGAAGGTAGTGCTTTTTCAGGCTCCTGAATTGCATCTCAAAGAGGTGATCGTGGGAAAAGTTCAATAACTCTCTCTCTGGGCATCGGATTGGAGTGCCGTAAAAAGTGGTCACAAGTACACAGACTATAGTTTATTGGCTATCAATTTCAGAGACAAAGGATGAAACAGTGACACGTGGCAAGTCGTACAAGTTCGCTCTACTGAACCAGTCCATAATTAGGTCATTGTGGGAGATTGGACACAACTTTGTCTTGGAGAATCCAAATCAGGTCATACCTGTGGCATTCAAAAGAAAATTCAGAGGGCTACTACAGTGCTGAATTTCAAATATTGAAGATCTGCAATCACAGAGATAATACAATTTCAATATCGAGCTCCTCAAAGCAAGAAAAAGGTGTGTATTTTTTTCAAATTGCACAAGTCTTGTTTGAATAATCAAGTTAAATTGATCCCAAGGGCATATTGTAGAATAGATATCAGTAAAATGGCCCCTAAAAAAAATTCAACACCCATTAAGCCTTCATAAGGCTCTACTATGACTCATGAAGATGAAGAATGGCAACATGACATATCAAAATTACAAGAGCAAATTTCGCTCTCGCAAAGAACAACAAAAAAATGAAATGGAAGTTTTGAAGAAAGGCGTGGAAACTAAGATGGATGGTTTGAAGAAAGGCGTGGAAGCTAAGATGATTGGTTTGGAAGCTAAGATGGATGGCATGGAAGTGGGCATGGAAGCTAAGATTGATGACATGGAAGCTAAGATCGATGAGAAAATGGAAAGCATGAAGAATTTTCTAAAAGCAGACATGGAAGGTTTGACAAAGTTTATACAAGAAAGGTTTCCTAATGGTGAAAAGATAGTAGAAGAACCTCATGATGAGAACAAAATAAATTATAGTTGTGATTTCATAAACTCTAATGTTGGTGGGAAGAACCACCATATTCCAAAGATGGATATGAGGAAGTTTGATGGAAAGGATCCTGTAACATGGATACTACAGATGGAGCAATATTTTGATCTCCATAACATACAAAACACACAAAAGGTACGCATTGCAACTTTACATTTAGAACAAAATACATTTGTATGGTATCAATGGCTTTGCTCTCGTAAAAAAATTGTCACTTGGTCAATTTTTACGGAGGAAATGATAGCACATTATGAGGATACAAAGAGCAACACCTTCTTTACCCAATTGATAAATCTCAAACAAAAGGGTTTAGTGGGGCAGCACATTGAGGACTTCCCAAAATTGAATATAAGGGTAACTGATCTTACAGAGGAACACAGGATTGATCTCTTCCTAGGCACTTTAAAGGATAACATCCAACATGAAGTTCGCGTTTTGGAACCTGATTCATTGGAGAAGGCATTCAGGTTGGCAATAAAAGTTGAATGTAAAATTATGGCGACAAGGAAGCCTACCACTCAATTCTATAAAGAAGGAAGTGTTGCTACGCCTAGATTTCCACAACCTACAAGGTTGACACCACAACAATTGGAAGAAAAAAGAGCAAAAGGGCTTTGCTACGGTTGTGATAGCAAATACACTAAAGGTCATAAGTGTGCTGAGAAGAAATTATTTTACATAGATTGTGAAGAGGAAGAAGAAAATGAACAAGAAGAGGATATACACCGGGAACCAGCCCCAGAAGAGGAAGAAATGAATCCGACCATATCGTGTAATGCACTGGCAGGAATTACCACTCCTCAAACTCTCAAGATAAAAGGACAAATCAAGAAGAAAAAGGTAATAGTGTTGATTGATTCAGGTAGCACCCATAATTTATTCATTGTAAGGTAGCCAAGGAATTAAATTGTTTCCTATACCCAGCACCAGAATGTCAAGTGATGGTTGCAAATGGAGGAACTATAAATTGCTCTAGAAAATGCCATAACATCAAGCTAACCATGGGGGAATATGTGTTGACTAGTCCAATGCTTTCCTTTCCTATGGGAGGTGCTGATGTTGTACTAGGAGTACAATGGTTACAATCTTTGGGGACGGTAGCTTTTAATTTTCAAGAACTTTTCTTGAAATTCTTTTCAGAAGGAAAGGAAGTCGAACTACGGGGTATTGAAGGGAAGCCAGGAAGGATAATAAGCTCTAATGGCATGACAAAGCTTCTAAAGAAAGAACAACGAGGCGTAATTGCACAATTATGCTCACTAGAAGTTCCAACATCAAAATCATCTATTTCTGCAGATCTCCAACAAGTCTTGGACGATCATTCCAAGGTGTTTGAAACTCCCAAAGGACTCCCACCTATTCGTGATCATGATCATGCTATTCATTTGATTCCAGGAAGTGTTCCTCCAAACATCAGGCCTTATAGGTATCCTTACTTCCAAAAGAGCGAAATTGAACGTATGATTGCAGAAATGTTAGAGGCGGGTATAATTCAACCTAGTCAAAGTTCTTTCTCTGCTCCTGTAGTATTGGTACACAAGAAGGATGGATCATGGCGAATGTGTCCGGATTATAGGGAGCTCAATAAGCTCACCATTAAAGACAAATTTCCATTCCTGTGATTGATGAATTATTGGATGAATTACATGGAGCAATTTATTTTACCAAGTTGGATCTTCGTTCAGGATATCATCAAATTAGAATGAAGACTGAAGATATTCCAAAAGCAGCATTTCGAACTCATGAGGGTCATTATGAATTTTTGGTCATGCCTTTTGGCCTTACCAATGCACCTTCTACATTTCAAGGGTTGATGAATTCCATTTTCAAACCCTTCCTTAGAAAAATTTGTGCTAGTATTTTTTGATGATATACTAATCTACAATAGGTCTTGGAAGGATCATGTTCAACATGTTGACAGGGTGCTCAAACTATTGCAGGAGAAACAATTATATGCAAAAACATCCAAATGTTTCTTTGGAGTACAAGAGGTGGAATATCTGGGTCATATTGTATCTCACGAGGGTGTTAAAATAGACCCTAACAAAATTAAAGCCATTAAGGAATGGAAATTCCCCACAACCATAAAGCAGTTGCGAGGATTTCTCAGGTTAACAGGGTATTATCGCAAGTTTGTTAAGAATTATGGGAGAATAGCGGCACCTCTAACAACATTATTGAAGAAAGATGCATTTTCATGGACTCCTAAAGCAACTAAGGCCTTTGAACATCTTAAAGAGGCAATGTGCCTAGCACCGGTCTTAGCTACGCCAGACTTCACAAAAACCTTTATTGTGGAATGTGATGCACCAGGAAATGGAATTGGTGCAGTTTTAATGCAGGAAGGAAGACCCATTGCTTTTGAAAGTCGTCCAATCAAAGGAAAGTATTTACAAAAACCTATTTATGAGAAGGAAATGTTAGCAATACTACATGCACTAAAGAAATGGTGAACTTACCTAATGGGAAAACACTTCAAGGTAAAAACTAATCTTGATAGTCTTAAACACTTTTGGAACAAAGACTATCTTCAGAAGAGCAGCAAAAATGGGTCACAAAGATGTTGGTTTATGACTTTGAAATAATCTACAAAAAAGGGAAGCTAAATGTTGTTGCAGATGCACTCTCAAGAAAGAATGAAGAGGTGGAAGCATTGCTTTGTGCCATTTCTATTATCCAACCGGATTGGATAACCGAAGCAAGAGATGAATGGAAGAAGGACAAAGATGTATGGACACTCATTCAAAAGTTGCAGCAAGATCCTAGTACATCTTATACATTTAGTTGGAAAAATGATTCCTTATGGTACAAAGATCGCTTATATCTTTGCAAGAATTCCCAACTAAAACAAAAGATTCTTCTGGAATTGCACACTTCTCCTTTAGGAGGACACTCAGGATTTTAAAAACTTACCACAGGGTGAAGAAAGAATTTTTTTGGGATGGCCTTAAATCTGATATTCAAAAGTTTGTGGCGGAATGTTTGGTTTGCCAGCAGAATAAAGGGGAGACAATTAAGACCCCGGGACTTCTACAACCTTTATCCATTCCAAGTCAACGTTGGGAGGAGATTTCAATGGATTTTATCACGGGTTTACCGAAGTCCGAAGGCAAGAATGTCATCATGGTGGTAGTTGATAGACTTACCAAGTATGCACACTTTTGTGCATTATCTCATCCATTTAAAGCAAGTACAGTTGCTACTACATTTGTGGACAGAATTCAAAAGCTACATGGAAGCCCAAGGGTTATTGTGAGCGACGGAGATCCCATTTTTACGGGAAATTTTTGGACGGAGTTATTTTCTTGTTTGGGTACTCAATTAGCTCATAGCTCATCTTATCATCCTCAATCTGATGGTCAAACCGAGATAGTAAATAAATTTTTGGAAGGATATCTTCGTTGTTTTGTATCTGATAAACAAACACAATGGGTCAAGTGGTTACCTCTCGCTGAATGGTGGTATAACACTTCCTTCCATACTGCAGCAAAAATGACCCCATTTATGGCACCTTATGGATATCATCCACCATCGATTACATCATCTTTAAGGGAAAATTCGAAGGTTCAAGCAGTCGAAGATCACATCAAGCATCAGCAAGAAGTTCTCCAACTCTTAAAGGATAACCTTAATTTGGCACAAAATCGAATGAAACAACAGGCAGATCAACATCGCAGCGAGAGAAGTTTTGATGTAGGAGATTGGGTATTTTTACGGCTATAACCATACAAACAAATGTCCCTCAAGCAAGCTAAGAAGGATAATAAATTATCGCCAAAGTACTATGGTCCTTACAAGGTGTTGCAAAAGATTGGTACTATGGCATACAAATTGGAGCTTCCTGCTTCTTAGCGAGTACATCCAGTTTTCCATGTTTCATGCTTAAAGAAGGTTATAGGTGAAAATCTTCCAGTTCAAACAATATTTCCAGAACTTGATGAGGAAGGAAAAATCATATTGGAACTTGAAGCGGTCATGGAAACAAGAACTCGACAGCTACGGAATCAATCAATTTCAGAGTATCTCATCAAGTGGAAGAACTTACCCACAGAAGATTCTACATGGGAGGATGATAATTTTATACAGAAGCACCCAGAGCTACTCAAGCGTTGAGGACAACACTTTTTTGAAGGAGAGGGGCATGTTAGGTCCCTATATCACTAGTATAGTCCCTTATTATTGTTAGTGTAAACCCCTTATTGTTATTATTGTACCCTTGTAACCCCCATTTTTGTTATTATTGTGCCCTTAAATTATTATTGTTAGGTCGGCTAGGATTACATTGTGGCCCACTAGGATTACATTATGGCCCCATGGACTCCTATATATAGAAAGGAGGTTTTGTAAATTATATCATCCAAGAATTGTTCATTTATGTAATGTATTGGAGGTTGCCCCCTCGAAGTGGCTCATTTCTAAGGCGTTTATATCTCTTTTCTTCTATTTTTGGAGCTGGTTACACAACAATTTCCCAAGGCAGAGTATTGTAACAATGGATTCTGCCTATCTAACTTGAAAACATTCAACATAAATCAATGGAATGAATGATGGCATACATAAAACATTTAACAAATGATTACAAGAGAAGAAACTGTGCTAAAATTCCATACCACAGGGATACCATAAAAAATAGCTGCAAATCTTATTAATTTCCTGCCAAACTGATTACAAATAATGTACAATAAATATCAGAGCGCCCAAGTGATTCCAACCCTTTCCAACCTCTACAATTGACTTAAAATTTACATTAAATAGACTGGCCTAAGGGGGCGAATCCGTAAAAGGAGGAGCGGTTTCACCTGCCCCCAAACAAAAACCTGGAGATAAAAAACCCCAACAATATACCTCTGAAAGAGAGGAAACTGTTCATTCCACCATATGGAAGTATTATCATTACATTTACTCCAACAAATGGAAAGAAAAAAAATCTGGAACCTTTATGTTTGAGGCCATTTCATGAGCTGGTGCTGTAATGTTCTCTGCTTTCACAGTTTGCTCATGACCTTAACAGAATGTACGCCCCTTTTAACCTTTTTTCTGAAGAAAACCATTTGAAACCAATAAAACGAATGTGCCTAATTAAAAAAAGAAAAGACCATTTTTCCTATTTAAGAGCGGAAAGAAGTGGTGGGCCTGGAAATCGCAATCGTAAAGGGGAGAGGAGCGAGAATGTTTTGGGTGGAGGAAATCGTGATGTGCGATGAGCAATGGAGCGATGGAGTGATGAACAAGGAGCGACGGGTGATGGAGTGATGCGATGGAGAATAGAGCGATGCGATGGGGGATGGCACGATGGAGCGAAGGTCCGATGCGATGAGCAATGGTGGATTATCACATCGGCGGATAAATGGAAGCGGAGTTAGCGCAGCGATAGAACGATGCTATCGCGCGATGCGATGGAGGACTACCGCATTGGTGGAAACGAGAAGGCAGAGTTAAGCACTGGAGGGGGAGAAATCCCATGATGCGATGTTACGATGCGCGATGGTGCGATGATCGCATCGGGGAAATCGGGAGAGCGGGAGTTAAGCACGACGGGAAGTGGATAATGCGATGATGCGATGAGCGATGTTGCGATGAAATCGCATCGGCGATGAGCCATCGCATCAGGATTGTAGTAGAGGGAAATTCAAAAGAAAAATGGAATTTTCGGAAAAGGGAAAAAAACATATAAAAAGGTAAAAAATGTGAATTAAA
This sequence comes from Pinus albicaulis, assembly GCA_034641835.2. NCBI lineage: Eukaryota > Viridiplantae > Streptophyta > Pinopsida > Pinales > Pinaceae > Pinus > Pinus albicaulis. Next base: position 46,424 of record JAXQQM020090989.1, read on the forward strand.
GGGCTAGCAGGATCATGGAAAAAAAGGGCAAAGTTGTGCTTTTTGGGTCCTTTATTCATTTGGGCATATTTTCCGATCGAGAAGTTGATTTAGGGAGTATGATATGCCGTTGGAAAGCTTTTTCTGAGGTGCTTCTAATGAACATGCTTAGAATATTATTTGCACTGAAAATAATGTGGAGAACACCTTTGAAAACTAGGCAGAGAAAAAGCCCCTTTGGCCCTTAGTGACGGGCTGCGAAAGACTACATTGGCTTTATGGAAATAGCAACTTATAAAGTTCAACGAATTACATAAGAAATGATAATGAAAATGAAGTACCCTGTTTTTGAAAATTACATTAAGCGTAAAAGAACAACTTCTTCGACTTTTCCAGATACTATGCTTTGAGCTTATTTGGTATCCTCATGTCCTTGTTGATATTTGTTGACACTTTCATCATTAATTTTACTATGGTGGAACCCTAAAACCTAATGAGACCAAACCCTATAACCCAATAAAATGAACTGCAGAGTGAAAATGAATCATGACTGAAGACCATAGAGAGGAGAACCAGCAAGTATTTTTCATGAGGGAAAACTGATGAAGTGACCCCAACCATCAGTAGATCCATGACCTAATGGAGTGATAAAAAGTTATAGTGTGAGACTCCTACTATGCAAATGCAAAAGAGCAGATTTTGATCACTGATGGCAGTATGACAAGACTGACACTAACAATATTTTCTAGCGTTCTAAATAAATACAAATTTAACTTTCTAAACAAGTATTTTAAGACATTTGACATAATGTTTATAACTTCTCATTTATTTATATCCTAATGATGTTTTTCCCATAACAATGGATATAAATGTGTAATGTTTCATTTTAATTAGTGATATAAAATTAGCATACTAAAAAAAAGCTTTATTCATAAGTAAAATATGATTTAACTTTTTTTAATCAATTTTTATATATTTATTTATAATAATAAATCTTCTTTCCCATTAAAAATAAAATATGATTTCCAAAATTAAATTTTAATAAGATATATTAAAAATGTATTATTATTATAAACTTAAATTAAATCTAAATTTAAAATTTAAAGATAAATAGTATATTTATTATAATGTTTATTAATATTTATAATTTCAAAATTGATTTACTTAGTTTTAAAGAAAAAAGGAAAAATATATTATTAGACTGTTATAGAATTTTATTTATATGTTTAAAAAAGTTGAAGGATCTTTTATTTTTAAACATTAAAAGACAACATAAAAGTTAATGTTATATAAAAAAAATTAATATAGATATAAATGTTTAAAAAAACTAATTATTGTTATTTTTTTAATATCATAATGATAATATATTTATAAAATTTTTACTTAAAAACATTAGAAATGATTTTATAAATAAATTTTAGTAAAATGAAGTAAAAATAATATATGGATAAATTAATTATTAATAAAAAAATAAATAGCTAAAAAAATGAATAAATAAATGAATTAATAAATAGCTAAAAAATTATAAATAGAATTAACTTATTTATATTGATAAATGAATTAATAAATAGCTAAAAGATTATAAATGGAATTAACTTATTTATATTGATAAAAAAATTGAAAATTGTACACTTGACAACTAATTATTCTATTTTATGTTCTAATAATTATCCACATAACTAACTAAGGATCTCTCAAAAAAAAAAATATAACTTATTACTATAGAAATAATAATTAATTTGATAATCACCCCTCCCGCCCCCAAAAAAAGCACGTAAGAAAGTTAAATAAATCATTTCCATTCCAATTTACAAAATTATAATGTGAAAAAATTATAATACTAAAAAATATAAAACTCTTACCATGAAACTTTATAATTATATTTAAAATTATTTATATTATTTAAAATTTTATAAATAAAATTTTATGAAATATTTATATTTAATTATATTTCACCATTACAAAGTTAAACCACGGCAATTAAAAAATATACACTAATCACATATATACATATATGAATATATGTATATGTTTGAGAAGGTTAATCCACACAATTAAATAAACATATAGACTATATATATAATTATGGGTAAACAATGAAATTTAGGTTGAAATCCTTATGAATAAAACATATATATTGAAACAAATAATTTTTTGAAGTTTTCTAGTTAATTTTAATGAAAATCTTTGAGAGATTTTTAATAACTTGAGTTTAGGTTGTTTGGTTGTTTAATTGTAAAATTTGAGTAAGATGTTACATCTATTTATGCATTAAAAAATATATTTTAAATAGCAAAAAATCACAATATTACTTGAAATTAAATAGTCAACCTATATATTAAGACAAACAAATTTTTTTGGCACTTTTTGTGGATAATTTTAATTAAAATCTCTTCCAGATTTTTAATAACTTGAGTTTAAATTGTTTAGTTATTTAATTGTAAAATTTGAGTAAGGTGTTGCATCTATTTATACATTTAAAAAAATATTTTAATCAAGAAAAAATCACAATCTTACTTGAAATTATATAACCAAAAATTAGACTCTCTCTCATTAAAAATCTATAAAAAAAAATATAAACCTCTAATTAAAATTGTTCAATGGATAAAACATTCACCATAACATATTTGGAAAACTTGAAATGCATTGCATTTCCTTAAAGTAAAAGTATTACAATAATACATTGGTTGTGACAGCTGGGTTAAGTGCCAAATAATTGTTATGTTATTTTATTTTAAGAAACTAAGACATTTATGTTTTTGAGAAAAATTACTTGATGAACAAGAATTAATTTTGTTTTGATTAAAAATAAAATTTATTTATGGAAAATGGTTCGATAAAAAGTGAAAAATACTAATGGTAAAAGTTTTCCAAGAACTAAGAAGTGGTTGAATAGAAAACAGTTCAGATAGTTACCTTTTCCTCTGAGGATAAAGGTACATCCTAGTGAGGAAGAGGGTTATGTTCTGTGGCTACGAAGAGGAAGGGAAATAGAGTGCTGATATTCTGAGCTGGTAGTGACCAGTGGAAACACTTAGTAATCCTGAAAATTCCTGGAATAGGAGACTGGAATTGGGGTCTCGAGGTTTCTTCCGGATCCTCTGTCAACCTACTTAACTCAAGGGTGGAGCGCGGGGGGAGATGAGGACATAATTGCCTCTGTCATGGTAGGGAGGACATCAACATCAAGATTTGGAAAACGGATAAGTAAACTAGTTACTAGAAAATTAAGTTCAGGGTATATTGTCTAGTTATTTTTATTTCTTGTTACATTTTCTATCCTTTACATATGCAATAAAGTTTCCTTTACATGGAATGAAATATAGGTTCATTACGTGAGTATTCCTTAAGACAACCAGAAGAAATAGATAAGCACCTAGAATATTTAGAACAATGTATATAGGTTATGGTTTGTTTAGCATTTATAGAGATTTAGGAAATAACTAGAAAATTCTTGCTACGAGTAAGTTAAGAAAAACAGGAAACTGTTAACTCAGTGTCTTAGAACCGAAGCCCCAAACCTCGAGTTGGTCGTTAAATGTACCTATGGTATTCACAGACAGAATGGTCCAGACATTTCATTTAAAACAAAAAGGAAAGTAAACTCAGGGCCAATAACCAGAAAGAAATGAAAAACTAGCTATAGACCGTAAATAAGATGACAAAGATAAATATCAGGGTTTGCATGCGAGGTAACCCTCAGAAGTGAAACATCCATCATAAAAGAATGTATTACAAATAAAATTGAATAAACATGTCCAATAAAGACAGAAACCCAGTAAATAAGCTAGCCTATTATGACAATAAATAAAATCTATTGAAAAGAATGTGGAAACACAAAGTATACATGTAAACAGAAAAACTAGAAATACATTCTTTGTTATTCCTTAAATATGCCAAAGAGAACAAGATGAAACAAAGAACATATTTGTGACAATAATTGTGATACAATAGTTAATCAAAACACTGATACAAATGCATGAAGCATGGTAGATTTTGGTATCCGAATTAAAATATAAATTAAGTTACTGAAATTCCATGGATAACACCCTTATCACCAAACCTGTTATTACGGAGTAGTAGGTACAAAATGGTCATTCATGTCTGTAATACAAAATATCAAATGTAGACCCGAGGAGGGAAAAAGCTGAACTTTTAAATCGAATATAACACGGTGACAACCATGAAATTTAAGCCCGAACTCACGTGGCTGTGAGAGCCCTTGAGGATGGAGTAGAGTTCTCTATGCTAGAGAACCTAACAAATCCTACAACAAGAAGAGAATACCGAAAGGGCGCAAGATAAAACGTGTCAGATAAACTCAAAGAATGGAGCATTCTAGAAGAGTCTCTTTGAACGCTGAGACAGGGCAGGTACCTGCACAGAAAAACAAGGTAAGTAATTAATTTAACTCTATATCTTGACGATATTTATAACAAATAAATGCTTCAACGAGAGAGGGAAAACTAAAGACAGAGCTATTATTTTACTTGTGCGTCACACTGCCACAAGTTTTTAGTTGAAATCTATGGGTAAAGCCACGGAAGAGAGTCAAATTACGCAACCAAAAAATGGAAAATAACAGATATAGAAGGACAAAAATAAATCTATAATCATTTACAGATTACCTGGTAACTTGATGAGGAACCATGGTAGGGAAGTCGAAGACGCTTGTCTGCAAAAAATTACCAGTCCTGGCAGAGGAGAAAAGAAAATGCCTTAGGAAAGTTTATAAGCTTGTATACTGAATAGTGCATAGGTACATAGATATAGAGCATACCTCTAGCTAGTGAAAATAAAACATAGATGAGCAAACCGTGGAAATAAAATAGGAGTTCCTCACCAAAAATAAAATGATGAGACTGTGTATGACGAGAGTACGTTTCTTCCGTGGAGCAAAGAAACGCTAAACGAAGCTGAGGTAGAGCTGCCAGATGGAGCTGAGGTGGAGTGCCAAACAGAGCTGAGGTGGAGTTGCAGAGCGGCGTGGCAGAGGGTGGAAAACGAATAAAGAAAATTGGTTAGGGTTTAGTGTAGACTATACCCTAAATGGGTATTGAGACAATGATCCATCATTGATTCAAACCCTTTCGATCGGATGGCTCAAAGTTATCACAACTATCAACTGATGGGATATGAAATAATTGCAATCCATTTTAACATAACATCCCAATCAATGTAATGTGCTTGTCCAAAGCATTCTACAGATCTTACATACTGAACAAGTTAAACGAATCACATTTGACCCATATGCCAAGGGTCATACCTAGTTATATATATTGACAAGTTTCCACCTTGAGACTTACAGCCCTTTCTCGAGCATATGTTACAAAACAATGAATATTAAAGGTATGAGCGCGTAAGAGTAAGGATAGACAGATTTCCTATGATGACCTTAAGGTAAATGTATGGATAACGTAAATGTATTTGTGATGATAACATTAAAGTAAATCTTGAATAATCTAAATATGATTGCGATGATAACATTAAAGTAAATGTTGAGTAATGCAAATGTATTTTCAATGATAATAGTAAGGTAAATGTTTGGTATGGTAAATGTTGATAAAAAAATTTTAGTGGTATGTTGATGTACGTTACAACTAGTATCAGAGCAATGATCACAGGCTGGGACCCTAGGGGTCACCTAAGATGACATATTGTGTGTATGTAATTGATGCATAAAGAAAATAAAAAACACAGTAGGAGGCAATATGAGAAGGGGGCCAATGCGGAAAACACCCCATAATGCATGGAAACCTACACCCCAACCACAACCGGAAATGAACCTAGAGATGTGGATTCAACTAAGGGTAGATCAACACCAGCATACTAGTAGACTGTTGGAGGAACAATAACGCCAGACCAGTGTTCTGATAAGCATGGTGCAGAAGCTACAGGAGGAAATGGTACGTGTTAGGAATGACAGTGATCCCCTAATGCAAGAAAAAGAAAGGATACTCAAGAGCCTTTCTCACAAACAGAATCAGGGAGTGATACAGCCCAGTCCTGATAGAGAAATGTAGGATGGAAACGAATGACAAGTGTTGGTGTCCAGATATGAAAAAAATTCAACCCTTTCTGCACATAAATTATGAACTCAAGGGCACTAATTATTTCAAGACTAACGACAAAGTATATGCAGATACAAGCACATGACCTGTTGTATATCACAGGTTTAATCCATAACACATAGACCATTGCAACAACAATTAAATAAAATGCAGAATTTAACGGGCATTCACATCAATTAAAAGTAAATTGTAACAGAAGTAATGAAATAACACTAAATCATAAAACAATACAAGAAATAAAGACGTAGCACCTGATCAGAAGAGTGGGCCCAACTCTTTGATCAGGGCTGCGATAAACTCATGGACTACATAAAAAACAACAAGCTGTTGTGAATTCAATTACTGATAAAAGTGATTTGTTACAAGATTTGTATGTAAAAGGGCTTAACCCCTATTCACAGCCCACGGGCCTCTTTATACAAGTGTCTTGAAACCCCCGGTTCCGCTCAGCAACTCCATAGTTACAAAAATACATCTTGTTACCACGAAAACCTAGTTGCTAAGAAAGAAACCATGAAAAGGCCTGGAATGGCGCTGATACAAACAAGTCTGTTATGTTCTAAAAACAAAGATCAAAACGATGAAAATGATAGGCTGTTCCTTGACTTACGGCTGCAACGCTCCTGTTTTAGCCACATCTATAAAAATATCAAGGTCAATATGGAAAAAGGTAAAACCTCCATGACGAATACTTCATTAACCAAATATCCCATGAAAGGTAAGGAAAAGGGTTTTACCTCATACATTTAAGAGTAATAATGGCACAAAGAGATAGAAATATAGGGTAAAATGGGAGAGGAAAGTATACAAAGCCGGTACCCAACATCCCCCCCCCCCCCAATTGGTCTATCTGCATTCCCTCATGTAGCTCGTCCTCTCCTCAGATCCAGATTCGACCGATTGTGATCAGCATGAAGCTATGTAAGGTCATATTTTGCAGCCATTTCAGTTCGTGGAGGCTTATATCCCTTTGTCAAAATGACATCCTTCCACCAGTCTGGATCAACGTTGTATGCAGGAGTATAACACTCGGATGGAAACCAGAGAAGGGGAAATTGAAACCTTAAGCCCATCCATCTGACCCCACAGGTATCAATGCATGCCACGAAACATGGCATTCTCTCTAAAGCCTGTGCAAATTTGGGTGCCCCAAATGGTTCTCTTTCTCTAATGGCTCAGGATGACAACATCCACCTTTTTTGACAACTGTCTAGTGCTTCCTTGCGAAACATCGTAATCTGGCCAACAAATAGGTCAACGTACCATTTCTGGGTTGCCAACATATGTTCTTTATGACCCTCAATCTGTAGAAATGTATAATGCTTGTTATAAATTTTTGAGGACTGACCGTGCTCTCTTCTCATCATTAACGGATTTTCATCTTGATTTTTCTCAAATGTATCCCAGGCCTTTCTCCACTTAATCTGATTGATGGTGTAAGAGGTGAAAGCTCTTAAATGGATGTCCCCCATGAATGGAATGGGGTTAAAGGACTGATTATGCCTTAATTAATACCCATGCATGTAGAGCTCTCACATTAAGTGATGTCCTATGATATCATGAACTTTTAAAATACGGAGAAATTGAATGGGGTCTTCACTTTCGTACCAAATCTCCTTATATATACTTTGAAGACAAAATAAAATAATTTTTTTGTGAAGGAATAAGGCATAGATATGTGCAGGAGATCTGCATGCCATTACTTGATGTGCCATGGAGAACATCTTCTCCTTATCTATCTTCAACAATTGCATTTTTTCTTCCAATTCCTCTATTCCGGCTATCTATTTGGCCTGCTTCAGTCGTGCCTTGTATAGATGATCCATGTACCCTATGACGACTCTGGAAGCCTGTCCTAGAACCCTAGTTGTTTCCTTTTTATGGTCGCTCACAGCAGACTGCCACTTCTGGATCTCAACGGCCAATACAAATTCTCGACCTTCAAACAATTCTTCAATGGGGCCATTCTGGGTAGCTGCAATGGAGACCTCGATTTTCTACTTTATTTCCCTCCATTTGTATATTTTTATCTTCCTTTTCATCTGGGAAACTTTCTTTTTCAAATCTAGAACCTCCCTTTTTAGTCTCATGGTTTCACTAAACTGCAACTGATACTTCTTGTTGAGAGGTAGCCTTCTTTCATCACATTGTTCAACCCACTCCTGTTTAAAAATAAACTTAGTTTCTGGGCCTATGATAGGCTCAGGAGGTAGCAAAATGCTGCCAGTATTCTCAGTGGATTCTCTTGTCAAGCCCTTCTTTCCGGGCTCCCTATCTCCAGGGGTTTCTTCCTCTATGTTCCCTCCGGGAACTTCTGTCGTTTGGTCGAGAATTTCATTGACCACTCTGTTTTTCAGTGTTTCCACAAGAACTTTGTCTTCTTTGTGAGCTTCTAAGTATTCTAGTTTGGTAGTGGTTGGGCTGATCTTGGCCATGTCAACAAATTTAAGCATTGGGGGAACAAATACTTCCTCTGTTAGTCATTTGGGTGAGCGAAATCCCCTCACCCCTCTAGGCATCATGGACTGGAATAAAGAGTGGGGGACAGACTTATCATCCTAAATTTTGGCTTCAACCGGAACTTCGCACATTATTTACCTCAACCGAGGTCGATACTGGTTCTTGTGGAGTAGCATCGATTCCGCAACTTGTTTCCCTTCTATCTTCTTGCCCCTTGCTCGCCATTTCTTCTTCATGGGTCAAAACTCGTTCTTGAGGTATAATGTCGATTTCGCAGGCTAACTTCTCCTGTTCTAGCCAAGTTGGGGGTGGTTCTTGTGTAACACCCCCACCTGTATCCAAAATTTATATCTATATGGGCATTAGACACTGCTTTTTGCAAAACAACATCACTTTCCATTTCTATTTCCACAATTTCACTCCTTTGTCCTTCATTGACAAAAGTCGACGACTGTATAACAATATCGACTTCCTGCATGATGTCCATAATTTCTTCCTTTGTGGGTTCTTCAAGCGAGGCTGGTTCTTGTGTGGTAGCCTCGTCTGTGCCGCCAATTACCTCCTCCATTCTCATTTCTTCTTCTGCGGGATTTCCAAGTGAGGTTGGTTCTTGTGTGGTAGCCTCGACTGTATCGCCATTTACCTCCTGCATTATCGTCTCTTCAGGTTCCTCCTGATCACCCATCATCTCTTCTTCCTTGAGTTCTTCCTGATCAACTTCCATTTCCATTTCCTCGGGTTCCTCTTGGTCAATTCCCTCTGAATGTATTGCTTCTACCAAACCAGTCAGAGAAACTGGTTCTTCTTCTCTAGTGGAACTAATGGCTACCACTTCTTCTTCTAAGGACCCACAGAATTCCGCCTAGGAGACCCGAAGTCTATTTATTGCATGCATTACCAATAATTGCACCAAACCGTGATTGGAAATCACTTTCGGCATTCAGCGTGAACGCCGAGTAGCCTGTGCCATATGCTGTAGCTGTTTCAGTAGGAAGAAGGGCATGTTCAAGGCATGTACCTGAGCCTATGGAAATCGAAGGTGCGTTAAGATTTTAAAATGGTACTTGAATAGATTTGTGGCTTTGCCATCACAGGTTATGTATTTAATTAAGAGACCTGCAACTTCATTCCAATGATATGGCATATTTCGCGTTCGTATCCTCTACCCATTTGAACGACATTTTCTCTTTCCTGCAAAAAAAATTCTGGAAATTCCGGGAGAGAAAATTTATGAGAAAACATTGCTTTCCCTGCTATCCCAGCACGCTAACCTCTGAAATTACCTCTTCTATGATAGGAACTTCAAACCTCTAACCCGCGAGTATTTCTCCTCTAAATTGAGTGCGAATTCCATTGTGATTCCTCCATCAAACCCCTGCACTCTGTCAAATTGGTATCCCGCCCTGCGTCAACAAAGACTTGCCATACCTCTGGATTGCTACAGACTGAAGCTATGTTTTCAGGTCATGCCGCACAACCAGCCCACCCATAATGTGGAGACTTGTAGTAGCACTTTCTTTAACAGCATACCATTGGTCAAGGTGGTGGATACCAAATTCGGAGAAACGACATGGTGAAAATGGAAAGGTGGCAACGGTAAATACTGACGGTAACTCTTGAAAACCGAGAAAAATCATAAAATAATATGGTAAGTGTGGTGAATAGAAATAATAATTGTTCCATATAGGGTGGAGGAGACATATTACGGATCCCAATATGGATTGAATGATGACACCACATGTTGATGGGAATTGTAAGGTGTACCATGAATGGATTGTCATACTGATTTATGAGGCACTATTACACCATCCTTAACTATGATGATGGCACCCCGAACTTAAATTTTTTCTGTCTGTGGCATTAAAATATTCACATGGAATATTTAATTAAATCGGTAAAATTCACGTGGAGGCGTACGTGACGACCTACCTAGACGATGTGACGGTTGGTAGGATGGAAACACAGTAATGATGTGGATGGAGTGACAACATCTGGTGTAACAGCATTGGAGTAACATCATCATAGTAGCAGCAACGTGGTGTAACAACATCGGGAGTGTCAGCGTCTAGTAGCAGCATCGGAGTAACAACATATGGAGTAACGACAATGCAAATAACAACATCCGAAGTATCAGCAATGTGAGTAACACCATCCGACGTAATAGCATCTGGAGTAACAGTAGTGCGAGTAACAACATCCAGTGTAGTAGCATATGGAGTAACAGCAGTGCGAGTAGTAGCATTTAGAGTATCAGCAATGTGAGTAACAGAATCTGGTGTAACATCATCTAGAGTTACAGCAATGTGAATAAAAACATCCAGTGTAGCAACATTGATTAAGGAGTACAACATCGAGTAGCAGCATCTGGTGTAACAACATCATGAATATCAGCAATCGAGTAACAACACCATGAGTAGCAGCAACCGAGTAACAACACCATGAGTAGCAGCAACCAAGTAACAACATCATGAGCAGCATAAATTGAATAACAACACCATGGGTAGCAACAACTGAGTAACAACACTATGTGTAGCAGCAATCGAGTAATAGCATCATGAGTAGCAGCAAATAATACTTTGAAAAAAAAATCTTTGATTTTTACTCCTTAGTAGTAACTCCTAAAAAAAGACAATAAGATAAATAATGTAATTCTTTATTTTTTTATTATATATTTATATATTTATTTATTTTTTATAACAATGGTGCAGAGGAAGGATTCTTTGCACTAATGACCTTCAAACCAGATTTCTCAGAGAGTTGTTAAATAAAAACATCCTTAGAGGCTAGGCGGTGGTATAGTCTCACACGATGTCCATTGACTATAAATGAAGCACGTGTATCATCAATTGTGACTAGCATGACTAATCCATTATCAAATATAGTGTCCACCTCGTAAGGTCCCATCCAACGAGTACAAGGCTTTCCCTTAAAATACTTAAAACGGGAGTCATAAAGTAGTGCCCAATCTCCACTTTGAAACACCTTAATTTTAATAAAATTATCATGCCATTTCGTTCTCTGCTGTTGAATAGCAGTAGTACTCTGGACAACCATTGAATGGATTTCATCTAGTTCATTGAGCTGGGCCAGTCGGTGTTTCTAGGCATATGACAGATCCAAACCAACTTCAAGAGCTGTTCTGAGCGTACTAATTTTGAATTCTATTGGAAACAACACGGACTTCCCATAAACCAGCTCGAATGGTGAAAACACAGTTGTATTTTTCCATGTTTTTCTGTACGCCCAGAGAGCTTTCAGGAGCTTTTGATCCCAATCCCGACGATGGTATGCCACAATTTTTGTCAAAATATTCTCCAATGTTTTGTTCGTGCTTTCTACTTTTCCATTCACCTGGGGATGGTATCGAGATGTCACTCTATGCTTGACTCATATTTCTGCATGACCTTATCTATCTTGTGTGATGTGAATTGTGCTCCTCCATCTGAAACAATCTCTCTTGGAGTACTGTAACGAGAAAAAAATTCTTCAAATAGAAAATTTGAGACCACCTGCTCTATTTCTTTCGCAAAAACTTTGGATTCCACCCACTTAGTCACATAATCAATACAGACCAAGATGTGGCAGTTTTGCTAGGAGGGTGGGTTAAAGGGTCCAACGAAGTCAATAGCCCATTTCTCAAAAGGCTCAAGGACTACATGTGCCTTCGAAGGCATTTGATCAGCTCGACCAGGCTGCCCCATACGTTGGCAACTATCACACCTCCTAACATAATTTCAAGCGTCATGAAAAATGGAAGGCTAGAAATATCCCATTTGTAGCACCTTATGGCCTATTCTTTTATCCACAAAATTCCCTCCACAAGGGCCATCATGGGCAGCTTTCAATACCTCATAAATATCATCCTCAGATACACAGCGCCAAATCTTCTTATCTGCTCCTATATGGAAAAGGTACCCTGCCATCCAAAAATATCAGGCGCTATGATGAATAATCTTCCGCTATTCCCTGTATGAAAAATGAGGAGGCACTTTCCCTATAGAAAGATAATTATCAATATCTGCATACCACAGAGGCTTAGTAGAAATTGCAAAATGATGTTCATAGAGAAAACTATCTTATACAGGTGTGCATTCATCATTGTTATCCATTCTAGATAGGAAATCGGCTACTACATTATCTTTTCCTGCCTTATATACTAGTGTAATATCAAATTCTTGAAGCAATAGCAACCATATTGTAATACGGCCAGGAGTAATAGGTTTATTCACCAAATACCTGATTGCTACGTGATCAGTATGGAAAATAGTAGAATACCTGGTGATGTAGTGCTAAAAATTATTGAAAGCATAAATGATAGCCAAGAATTCCTTTTCTGCCACCATATAATTTAATTCAGCAGGAATAAATTTCTTGATGACATAGTGAATTGCATACGATATTTTGTCTACCTATTGTCCTAAAACAACCCCTACTATTGTCTGAGAAGCATCAGTATGTATGTGAAACAATAATTCCTAATCAGGTCCTCGGAGGATTGGAGTTGTGCACACCAGCCCCTTAATTTTCGTGAAATATGTCTCACAATATTCAGTCCATAAAAATTATGAATCTTTTGTTAGAAATTGAAACAGTGGGTATGATATTTTAGCAAAATTTTCTATAAAGCACCTGTAGTAACCAGCACAACCAATAAAGCTACGTACCTATGTGGGTGTTTTGGGTACCGAGAAGTGTAATATTACCTCTACCTTAGCCGAATCGACTTGAATTCCAATAGCTGAGAGAAAATTTCCCAATAATACTCCGTCTTCCCTCATCATATGGCATTTGACTGTGCTCAAAGATGAATGGGTCTATTTACATATTTTGAGTACTTTCTCTAAATTTTCCAATCCTTCCTCAAATGAGTTCGCATATGGAGTAAAATCATCCATATAGATTTCAACGCTATCATTGACCAAATCAGAAAATATTCCCAATATTTCCCTCTAGAAGGTAGCAGGAGCATTACACAGGCCAAACGGGAGGACCTTCTATGCAAAGGCTCCCCAAGTCATGTAAAAGTTGTTTTATCCTAGTCTTCTAGGGCTATCTGGATTTTGTTGTACCACTAAATCCGTGTAGGAAGAAAAATAACTTCTTCGTAGTCAAGGTATCTAGGACTTGATCAATGTTTGGCAAAGGAAATTGGTCTTTTTACGTTGCCTTATTTAGTTCCCTATAATCTACACAGATCCACCATTTACCATTCTTTTTGGGAACAATAACTAGCAGGAATACCCATTGGCTATCTGAGATGGGGTAAATGAATCCTACATCCAATAATTTTTGTAATTCTTCCTTGACGATGTTTTTGAGAGTAGGATTCATCCTCCGTTGAGGCTATCTTACAGGGAAACAATCTTCCTTAATATAAATATGATGAGTGCATAAGTTAGCAGGGATACCCTTCATATGGGTATAATCCAACGCAAAAGCTTCCTGATGATCTTGAAGGATTTTCAAAAGTTGTTTTGTCTGAGATTCAGATAGCTTCGGGTTGATATTAAGTGTTTTCCCTTGTCTAATATTGATTGGAGTACTATCATGGGATGAGGTTATAGGAATGTCCTCAATGTCATATTCCGGTTCAATTTTTTCTTGTGTTTCATAGCTCATGGCAGATTCTAGAATATGTTGAGTTGAATCGGAAACAAAACTGGAATCATTGATGAAAGCGTTAATGGCATCATCTTCAGTTTCTGTTTTAAATTGACGGGCCTGCCAAATAGTAAGAACTTGTCTAACATCTTCATTTTCAGGTTCAAGCTCTTCTACAGGTAGAGGTCTCTGAATGGGTGGTGATTTTTCAAATGGGCTCGGTTCCGCAGGAGGATAAATCTTAAGATTCTTTGTTACAGTCCCATTTGATATGATCATGTGCCCTGATCGGTACCCTATGTAGGCATCTGCAATTGCAAGTTAGGGTGTTCCTAGGGTCAATGGGTGACCACCTACTGAATATCGGGTCTGTAATATAAGGAGGTCCACAGGGTAATGCCATGAGTCTACTGAAATGATCACATCCTCTAATTTCCCCATTGGTTTAATTATGGATCTTTATGCAAGCTCCAAGATAGTAGGGGTTGGTTTAATGTTTCCAAGTCCTAATGTGTTCACTGTTTCAGCAATGATAATGTTAACGGCCGCTCCCAAAACTACCTGTACATTTGGGATTTCAACCCCATTAATCTGTACTGTTAGAATCAGGTTCCCAGGGTCTTTGTATTTTAAAAGCACCATTTTTCCTAACATGATATTAGATAGTCTTCCCACTACATGATTGGATAATGGATCCTTAGGTTTCCTCCTTGGTTTTTTTTGAGAAATATTCTTTCAGAGTTTTTGCGTATATAGGTACATCCCTCAGAGCCTGTAACAGGGGTATTTTAACAAAGAGATTCTGTAGTTCCCCTAGGAAGTCGAATTCTTCTTGAGGGTTTGGCTTACTCAAGGTCAATCTTTCAGGGTATGTAGGAGAATTTAAATGACCTTGATTAGGAACAGTTTGGGAAGGTGTCTGATTTATTACATTTTGATTTGAATTCTCCCTCACTTTTCTTTGTTCTGGTTCTGTATATCACCATCAAATTGTTATATAATGATGGGCGAAGTAGGTGAATTTAATACCCGGAAATACTGTAGATTTATTTCATTAAGTCCCATATTATAAATGATATAAGATGGAAGGTTCAAGGTGTCTGATTTTTGGACCCCTTCATTGTTCGGATTCGATTTGGGCTGGATAGGAAGCTGGGGCCTAATGGATGGGTTTCTTGGGGGTACATTGGAAGGCAACTGAAGTTGTTTTTGAGGCATAGGCTGAGAAAACTGTCCAGTAGGAGAGGGTCCACGCAAGGTTTGATTCCATGAAGGATTCAAACTGGCTTGAGGAACCCATTTTTGCCAAGGGGGATACTGATATTGAGACCACATGACTGAAAATTTTGTAGATTGGGGACCCATATTAAAATTTTTAAAGTAATGGGATGGGTCTTGAAACATACCTAGATTCATAGCCGGTGTTCGAGGTTACCATGGCTTCTTCTGCCCCATGAAGTACAACTGGTCTACCATGTTTTCTTCACTTTCTCCTTAGAAAAATTCTTTCAGCCTGGGCAAGGAAGGACATGAACTGGTCGCGTGAGTCTCTTCACAGATTGCGCAGGCTTCCACCGTGTTCAATGGGTACTTCTTTTTGCACTATGGGCAAAATATGGCCATGGTTTTTTCCAACTCCATCTGCTTCTATTTTTACTGTAGAGTGTCCATTTGGGCTAGAAATGTGCTTAGAATATCAGTCCTTAGATTGTCCAATAGATTTCCAATCTCTGCTTTTGTGACCCCTCCACCAGAAGTCTTCGATGACCGAACCCCTTGCCCACTCCTTACAGCTCCCCATGAACACTTAATATAATAATCATTGATAGTTTCAAAGTTTTCTTTTGAAATATCCCCTTTTCCTACTATATTCATAAGTTGTAGAGAGTCTTCCCTAAGTGCCCAGAGAATAATGATCTTTAGAATGTCCTTGCCGAGGTCACTATGTCCGGACCTTTGCAATATGTATTTAAATTGTTCTACACATTCCTCCATATTTTCATCCTCTTTATGTGGAAATTTAAAGATTTCCTGCTTAATGTCACGGGACTTACAGTAATCTTGGTTATAGTAAGTCACGGGATTGATTGGACTTATAGTAATCTCTGATCAGGGTTGCGGTAAACTCACGAACTACAGAGGAAACACCAAGCTCTTATACATTAAATTACTGATAAAATATATTTGTTACAAGATCTATATTTAAAAGGGCTTAACCCCGATTGAAAGCCTGCAAGCCTCTTTATACAAGTGTCCTGAAATCCCCGGCTCTGCTCAGCAACTCCATAGTTACAAAAATACATCTTGTTACAGCAACAACCTAGTTGCTTAGAAAGAAACCCTGAAAAGGTCTGGAATGGCGCTGATACAAACAAGTATGTTATGTTGTAACAAAAAATGAGCAAAACGTTGGATATGATAGGCTTTTCCTTGACTTACGTCTGCAACGCCCCTGTTTTAGTCAAATCTGTAGAAATATCAAGGTCAATATGGAAAAAGGTAAAACCTCCATGAAGAATACTTCATTAATCAAATATCCCGTGAAAGATAAGGAAAAGGGTTTTACCTCATACGTTTAAGAGTAATAATGGCACAAATAGATAGAAATATAGGGTAAAATGGGAGAGGAAAGTATACAAATATGGTACCCAACAACCAGCAAGGGACCAAACCACTGACGGAATGGAAAGAAGCCATTCCCAACGAAGTAAGAAAAGGAGAAATTACAATGAGTTTGAGTCTCATAATGTGTCGGAACAACAAGAAATTAAGAAATAGAAAGTGGAACTGGAAGGTGAGTTCTAGAAGATAAAACCACCTACGTTTGATGGAGAAGCAGAAGAGGTGGCTAAAGTATGGCTGATAAATATGAACAAGTACTTTCAAGTCTATGAATATAGCAGTAATCTTAAAGTCAGACTGGCCATTTATGAATTGAGAGAGAAGTCCACTCTGTGGTGGGAGGAAGTTAAGAATGTCCGCAACATAGAAGATCAGGACGTGAGCTATGATACATTCCAACAATATTTTAAAGACAATTATTTAACTTAATGCTTCTATGAAGAAAAGTCTAGAGAATTTTACGATTTGAAATTGGGTCAAATGACGATGGATGAATTCATAACCAAGTTCACTTCCTTACTCAGTCACGTTCCTTACTTAAGGGATGAAAAGGCTAAGGTTTAATGGTTCTTAAGTATTTTTCCGACCCACATGAAGGAAAAAATTGAGTTCTTGAATCGAATAACCATCAATGAAGCAATTTGAAAAACAAGAATGTGTTACCAGCCATCTAAGGCAAAAGGAGAACTGGGTAAAATTTGGTTGCCGAGAAAAGGGCAGAAAAGCAGTTCAGATTTTAAAAATGTTACAACCAATAATTTTAAGAATTATTCAAGGAATTCAATGAGTAAACAATTTGGAAGGAACCATCAAAGAACCCGGTGTCCTATGGAAGAAAATCCCATAGAGGCTTCCAGCAAGCCTGAACAAGGACAAAATCAGAAACCACCTCTACAATGTCGGGGGTGTGGTGAGGCTCACTATTATAGGAACTGTCCACAGCGGGGAAGGAGAGAAAAAATTGCTAATCTACAAGAATCATCTACAGTGGGAGATGTAGAAATATGTAAATTGAAAAGTCAGAAATTCAAAAATCCATGACTGGTACAGCTAGCCACTGGAGCAAAGTGAAAATTTTGTGCCAAAATTCCAAACTGTACATTGGAAATTGGTGACATCAGTTAACCGTGGATCTGAATATATTACCTTTGGGATCTTACAATGTGCGATTGGGTATGGATTGGCTGGAGAAACACTGGACATTGGTAGATTGTCAAGAAAATATTATATATTATAGAATGCAAGATGGGACTTGTAAGGAGACGCAAGGAATCATGAAGCCCCTATAGTTGCGTCCAATTATAGCCTCTCAAATGAGTATGTGTATGAGGAAGGGATGTGAGTTATACGCCATTCAAGTGGGTTTTACTAATTCCAAGGAAAAGTCTCCGATGATGGAGAACATACCTATAGTACAAGATTTCATGGACATGTTTCCATAGACGTACCAGGTTTTCCTCCAAGAAGGGACATTAATTTCACTATTGAGTTGATGCTAGGAGCATCACCAATTTCAAGAGCATCACCAATTTCAAGGCCACCATACCAAATGAGTGTACCAGAGTAGACCAAACTGAAGATGAAATTGCAAGAATTGTTTGATAAGGGGTATATCTGACCAAGTGTGTCCCCTTGGGGAGAACCAGTGTTATTTGTAAATAAAAAGGATGGAACCATGTGAATGTGCACGGACTATCGACAGCTCAATAAATTGACGGTAAAAAACAAATACCCACTGCTGTGGATTGATGACCTCTTTGACCAGGTGAAGGGGGCCACTGTATTTTCAAAGATAGATGGCTTTTCGTACCAGATATAGGCATTGTGAGTTTATGGTATTACCAATTGGTTTAACTAATCCACAAACAACATTTATGAGGCTGATGCATGGTATATTTCACCCATTTTTGGACAGTTTTGTGCTGATATTCATTGACGATATTTTAATTTACTCAAAGAATGTGGAAGAGCACAAGGAACACTTAAGGATAGTATTGGAGATGTTACGAAAATATCAATTGTACGCGAAGTTTAGCAAATGTGACTTCTTCAAGGAAGAAATCCAGTATTTAGGCCATGTTATTTATGTTGAGGGAATAAAGGTTGATCCAGAGAAGATTAAGAAAATTATGGAATGGAGAGTACCCAAAAATGTGGCAGACATCTGATCCTTTATGGGATTGGCTAGATATTATTGACATTTCATTGAAGGATTTTCAAGGATTGCTTTTCCAATTACCTCCTTATAGATAAAAGGAAAAGTGTTTAAATGGACTAATAAGTGCCAGAACAGTTTTGAAATATTGAAACTTTTGTTGACCACCACCCCGATGTTGAGGGTAGCTGATCCCAATAAGGAATTTGAATTTTGTACCAATGCTTGTAAACAAGGAGTTGGGGAAATCTTATCGCAAGAAGGAAGAGTGGTTGCCTATAAATCGCAGAAGCTAAAAGTGCATGAGAATAGATGCTCAGCTTATGATCTGGAGTTGACAGCGGTAGTGCATGCATTTCAGCTATGAAGGAATTACTTTATAGGGAAGATATTTGTATTAAAAACTGGCCATAGCAGCCTAACCAGCTACTTCAAGGAGGTTGATCTCAACTCTCGCTAGGAAATATGGAATTCCTTATAAAGTGAGTTTGACATTGATATGAAGCATGTAAAAGGTAAGGAAAACCGTGTGGCAGATGCCTTAAGTAGGAAATTGCATTATGTTTATGAACTTTTCTATAACCAGATTGAATGTAAATTTTTAGACCAGATAAAAGAAGAAGCCGAGAAGGATCCATAGTACCAGTTTATATGGAAGCAAGTGGAGGAGGCCCGAAGGCAAGAAAACCTTTTGACTATGGAGTTAGAAAATATCAACTACTAACCTTTAAGGAAAGGATATATATTCCAAATCGAGTGGATTTGAAGGAGTTGATCATGAATGAATACCACTGTAGCAATTATTTAGGACACCCATGGTATCAGAAAATGATAACAACAATTAGAAAGATCTATTTCTGGCTCGGTATGCGAATAAAAATTGCAGAATATTTAAACAAATGTCTAGAGTGTCAACAAGTTATGGTGGAGCATCAACATCTAGCCGGATTTTTGCAGCCCATACTGGTACCAGAGTGGAAGTGGGAAGTTATATCTTTAGAATTTATTACTAGTTTACCAAAATCAAAGAAGCAAAATGAATCCATTATGGTGGTGGATGATCAATTGAGCAAGGAACCACATTTTATACTGGAATAGTCTACTTACAAAAAAGTGAAGATCTTAGATATCTTTATGAGAGAAATATTTAGACTACATGATATTCCAAAGACTGTCATATCAGACAAAGAGGTGAAGTTTACTTCAGCATTCTGGAAGACTTTGTTTACAGTTATGGGAACATAAATCAATTTCAGCACCACTTATCATCCCCAAACAGATGGACAAACTAAGCGAGTGAATCAAATTCTGGAGGAAATGTTGCGCATGTATATGATGCAGCAACCAACAAGATGGGAAGAGTATCTACACTTGGTAGAATTTTGTTACAACAATGGATATCAGGAATATTTGAAGATGAGTCCCTTCGAAGCTTTGTATGGATGACTATGTCATACAACTATCAACTGGATTAGCCCCAAAACCAAGTTGATGCTTGGACCAGACATTTTAGATAAAATGGAATCAGAAGTAAGGAAGATCAGACAAAATTTGAAGGCATCTCAAGATCGGAAGAAAGTATATGCAAACAAGAAAAGGAATTATCACAAATTTGAGGTGGGCGATCATGTGTATGTCAGGATTAAACCAAAGAATATCACACTAAGGTGGGCCACCTGTGCCAAGTTGGACGCTTGATTCTATGGACTTGTCCAGATATTGGAAAGGGTGGGACTAGTGGCATATCGATTGGCCTTACCCAGCCATATTCGGGTGCACAATGTGTTCCATGTATCCTTACTAAAGCGATAGGTACATGACCCGAAGCATGCAATCCACTGGAAAATCATTCATGTAGGTTAATATTAAAAATCCTACCTTGAAATACTAAATTTTATGAGAAATTAACTCAGAATTTTGCTGACTACAAGTCAAGCCAGACGGCGAATTTTTGGTCGCACCTCAGTGTATACTCGATCAGAGAGAAATAATGCTCTAGAGGCGAGCCATCACCCAGGTTAAAGTGCAGTGGAAGCACTTCAGCTTGGATGAGGCTACCTGGGAAGATGAAGGATTTGTTCGGGAGGCTTACCCATAACTGTCTGCTAAGCTGGAGTGAAACCTTGAGGACGGTATTTACTTCTACGGGAGAAGTTGTGATAGCTGGATTAAGTGCCAACTAATTGTTATGTTATTTTATTTTAAGAAACTATGAAATTTATTTTTTGAGAAAAAATACTTGATGAACAAGAATGAATTTTGTTTTGATTAAAAATAAAATTTAGTTATGGAAAATAGTTCCATAAAAAGTGAAAAAGACTGATGGTAAAATTATTCCAAGAACTGAGAAGTGGTTATATAGGAAAATTTTCAGACAGTTATGTTTCCCTCTGAGGATAAAGGTACATCCCAGTGAGGAAGAGGAGTTTTGTTTTGTGGCTAAGGAGAGGAAGGGAAGGAGAGTGATGATTTCCTGAGTCGGTGTAGACCAGTTGAAACACTAAGTAATCCTGAAAATTCCTGGAATAAGAGACTAGACTTGGGGTCCCGACATCTCTTCCGGAACCTCTCTCAACCTACTTAACTCAGGTGTGGAGCATTGGGGGAGATGAGGACGTAATTTTCTCTCTCATGGTAAGGAGGACATCAGCAGCAAGATCTGCAAAACAGATAATTAAACTAGTTGCTGGAAAATTAAGTTCAGGATATACTATCTAGTTAATTTTATTTCTTGTTACAATTTATGTCATTTACATATGCAATAAATTTTCCTTTACATCGAATGATAGATAGGTGTATTATCTGATTATTCCTTAATATAACCATAGGAAATAGATAAACACCTATAATATTTAGAACAATGTATACAGATTATGGTTTGTTTAGTGTTTACAGAGATTCAGGAAATAACAAGAAAATTCATGCTACCAATAAGTTAAAAAAAAAATAGGAAACTGTTAACTCAGAGTCTTAGAACTGAAGCCCCAGACACCAAGTTGGTTGTTAATTGTACCTATGATATTCATAGACATAATGGTCTAAACATTTCATTTAAAATCAAAAGGAAAGGAAACTCAGTGCCAATAACTAGAAAGAAATGAAAAACTGGTTGTAGATAGTAAATAAGATGACAAAGAAAAATATTAGGGTTTGCATGTGTGGTAACCCTCAGAACCGAAACATCCAACATAAAAGAATGTATTACAAATAAGCTAGCCTAGAATAGACATCTCCAATAAAGACATAAACCCAGTAAATAAGCTAGCCTCACTACAAGAAAAAAGCACATTGGTGAGGGTCATGCTTGTGACGGACCTTTAAGGTCCGTCACCAATGTCACATACGGTGACGGTCCTTAAAAAACCGTCACTGTAAGTGTATATAGTGATGGTCCTTTATGGTTCGTCACCAAAGACATTTTCAATGACACTTTTGGTGAGGGTTGTTATTTTCCAAATTCATGATGCAAAAAGGTTTACAAATTCTACTAAAAAACCACTGAAATAATCATCAAAAGCATACCTTTTTAGTACTCCACACAACCTCGAAATGGAAAAATAGCAGAAGTAGAAAAAAACCAAATAGTCTATAAACATTCGCGAATCACCTAGAAACTTGATGAGGGATCCCGGCAGGAATTCGAGGATGCCTCTATGCAAGAATATGCTCAAACCTGGTAGGGAAGAGAAGAAAATTCCTTAGGGCAAGCTCATAAGCTTTTAAAATGAGCTATGGAATAGAGTGGACCTCTAGCCAACCACAGAATGTAAATCCATAACAATTTAAATCATGAAAATCCATTAACAGAACCTTGCCAAGAATAAAAAGAAATTTGAAAGACGAGAGTCCTGCCCTTTGTGAAGCCAAGAATGGTTGTACTGTGTCGTGGTGAAGCTGCCAGATGGAGTCGAGGCGGAGTGCCAAATAGAGCCGAGGCGGAGTTTGTTACACCATTTTTTGGTCATCTAACCTGTTACTATTAGACGAACCAAAGTACACCATGTAAGATCAATTGTACCCTAAGTAAAATTGCTTCCACTATGAATAGTAACTTAGTAAACCACATTTATTAAGTTGTTTATGGTCTAAACAGGAAACCCTATGAGGAAATATTGAATAAATCCACATTTTTTTTATTTTCCTCAAGGAATAATTAGTTAAACAACATTTTAATTAATATTCCTAGTCATATTTAACCCAAAACAAGAAAATTAATTAGGTAACTCATTATTTATCTTACTATTTTCTAGGAATAATTATTTAAACCTTATTTAAATAATATTCCTTGTTAAATTTGACTCTGTAATGTTCCTCTTTCAGGAAATTGCTACAACAATGAGAATATCTCAAGGTATTCTAAAGTTGGAGCTCCAGCAATAAGCAAGCGCAATAATGGTGCAACAACAACACTCAACTCATAAAAACATGAGAGAAATCCATAGCCATTTGAATAGATAATAGCAGCTACAAATGAATACAATATCTTGAGGAAAATGATACTCAAGATGAGCAATGCTCAGCCTCAAAGACCAAGTACATAAACCATGACAAGACCACTACCATATATGCATGCTCAAGCTATGATTGTGCAGTCTATGAAGAGAAACTGCTGCATAAGAAGTGTCAATACGCAAATATATCAATATGTGGCTCAAATACAATAGGGGGAGAAAGATCTAAACCCCTGGAAAAAATAATACACAATCCCTAAAGGGATTGGCTACAAAACATACAAAATGGAAATTCCACAGAAATGTCGGAGTTGTTGGGTAGCTGCAGCAACTCAGAAATAGAACTGGATGAGGATGGCTGAATCTGATGCTCAAACTAAATATGCCTCCTCCAATGGATATTTCAAGTGAAAGGCTGATCACTTCACTAAAGATCTCTCCCTCCAATACTCTGCAAGAGCCCCACTACAAATTCTCCTCTCAAAATAACGCAGTCTCTGAATGGAACTGTGCTGTAGGGCTATGGAAAGAGTTGGCCTTGATGCCAAAGTTTGAAATATGCTCCGGAAAGCCTCCAAACTAATGTCACAAAGGAAAGAGGGACTCCTCCTCTGAAAAATAGCTGAAGGAGATGGTGTAGTGAACCCTCACTGCAACACCCAGCAACACAGTGTTAATCTGCTGCAGAAATATCGTTGTCTTGATGGATGTTGCTTGGCCTCAAGCCTGGATGTGAGGAAAATGAAGAAAAATCCCTCAAGAGACCTCTCAATAAGGAGAAGGAATCCTAAACAGGAATTCCTCTGGAAATTCTTGCTAAATAGCAAAGAATGCTCAATTGTTTCAATAGACAATGAAATGAATAATACAAGCATGAGAAACAATGGTTGCCTTGTCCTCCTTTTAAACAAATGAAAGCTCCATTAGGGTTTCCTCCACCAAATTTCCCTTTCCTCATTCACACTGCGCTGGCTTCCTAAGTAAGCCACTCCTCCTATGGCAGCGTTGTTGACTTGGTCAACTTAACCAATCCTCCTTGCAAATATCCTTGTTTACACATGAGGGTGTGCAAACCAGCTCCAAAGTTGATCCCCTTTCATACTTAGAGGGATTTTATTGAGGTTTTTATTATGCAATGGGTTTCCTTACCCATTTATTGTCCTCCTAAGTGAAATCAGCAAAAATTAATGTTCCAAATTATTGTCGGAAAATTTTGGAACATTACAGACTAAATAATTTATAAATAATTGAATAAATCATTATTTGTTTAATTATTACTCAACCACTTCCTTAAAATAATAAATAAATCATTTATTTATTTATTATTTACAAATAAAGGGAATTGACCAAAGTAAAATTATTTTTCCTTTCAACAAATATAATAAAATATTCCATAAAAGTTGGTTCTTGATTTGGTTAATAATATTTTAATTATGCACCAATATCTAGACTAACTCAATATTTTGTTATAAATAGAAGGGATTTCCATTCACTCACTACCTTTGTTGCCTAAAGATCACTCTGGATCTATACTTTTCGTCTGACTTTGATCCTCCATCATTGTCATATTTTGCTACCATTTTTTGTGAGCTCCCTTTGAGTTCCATTTTTTTCTGGGTTTTCTACACCATCAAGAGAGAGAGAGAGAGAGATTTTAGATCTGAAGTGCTGAGGACTTACAAGAACCCATCCCATTGAGGGGGATTGGTAATATATTTCTATTTTCCCTTCCCAGGTGTCAAAAAGACAAAAATACTTTAAAACAATTTTGTCTTGTCTATTGGATGCATGCAGCAACTCTTTATTTTATTTACTGCTTAATGTCTTTTAATGCATAGATCTAGATTTTGCAGCATTTATCTTGGTCAACTAATTGAATATCTAAAGATATTGGCAACCATCCTTGCTATTAGGGTTTTTTGTTATGCACAGCTAAAGTGAGCCTTTTTCATACGCTTGCGATTAAGATTCATCCTAACACTGCTGACCAGCAACAGGGCACTCAGCCCAAGCTGGACAGGCCTGTTCGCACGAATAAGTCTTGTTCTTGTTGCGATGTTTATGGTCATTACAACCGCGATTGTCCTCTTTTACCATAGATGCATCAGATGAGGGAGACTCAAGCAGCATCGTGAGGACAACAAGCCTCCCCTTCGGTTCCTCCCAATGTTGTGCCTATCCAGTTGGCTGTGTTTACCAATCCTTTCCCTCAGCAAGGATTCGTGGCTACCCAACCACCTGAAGGTAAGGTGGCCACTCAACCTCCTCCATCTGGTACCTCCAATTACTAGATTCTCATGATGAACTCTAACCAACCTATTACTGTTGACCTCAACCTTCAGACTCTGTCCCATTAGTACAACAAGACTCTCGCTACGTATGCCCCTGAGCCCCCTTCTTCAGGTTCTACAAAGCCTCTTTCGACAACCAATGGTCCTTTACAGATACCTCCGCCTAAGGAAGAGGTTCATACCAAGATCCCCAAGGGAGCATTATGATGAAACGATGCTTCTGGAAAATCTACCCATTTGTATAGTATAGTATATGATTTCACGCAATCTCCTATTGCCATCTCAACGCTGGAACTCCTCCATTCATGCCCTTCACAACGAAAAGCTCTATTATCTACCATGGGCATTGTAGATCCTTTAGATTATCATTTGATCATCTTCGATGTTGACCAGTCAGAACATCCTCCCCTTCCTGCTTCCATCGCTTTCCAAATCCCCGTCAAGATCCGAAATGCCAACATTTCCTATTGTATCATTGATGAGGGGGAATCCACCTATGTGATATCCACTTAGGTTTGGAAGTAACTCGGATCACCTAAGTTGGACCCTTCCACTATCACCCTCCGAGCATGGGATGGCCACTCTTCCAAGCCGATTGGCATGTTCCGCAATTGTCTTATTACTCTTGCGGGCAAGACTGTTTGTGTTGATGTAGAAGTCATTGACGCTCCCTTAGATTACAACATTCAATTGGGTCATAGCTACACCTATGTGATGTTTATTCTCCCCTCTGCGGTTCATTGCAAGATTTCCTTCCCTCATGATGGAAAGATAGTTACCATTGACCAGTTGACATATTACGAACTGAAGTCTCAGACCTCCCCTGAGTCCATCATATATTCGGTGGCCAATAAGCAAACTGTCGACCCTTTGACTAGTGTCTCACCTGGAGTCTATAAAGACTCCTCTTCGCTTGGTTCATTCGTTGGTCTTCCTCCTCATGTCCCTGATCCCAACTCATCGAATGTTTTCAAGATGAAATCATCTCAAGCTTCCCTCAAACGGCCCGCTTCGGCTAGTCAGCAGCCTCACCCTCCGCAACCTGCTCCTAGCACTTCGACTCAGCCTTCTGGACCCCTTCCTCCTAGCCCTTCATTTGCAGTTGGTATCCATGAGCCTCTTTACCCTCCTGGCATGGTTCCTCTTGGCCTTAACCACCTTTTAGCCATCCCTCCTGGCCACTACCCTCCGGTCAGATACTGTTCCTAGCTCCCCCTCTTGGAGTGTTTTCGTTATCTGTCATGGCTACCTTAACCCTTCCTAACTTGACCCTGGGGATCCCAGTTTGGTACATTGATCCCCCAGCCGCTACCCCGCCTAGTCAGCCCAAACCTTATCTTGCTTTGACCTTGGTCCAATTGGTCCCCATGACTTCTCCCGTTGCTACCATACCTCAGCCACCTCAATAGGAACCTTCTCCTATTGCGACAGCTTCGGGCAAAGGGGGGAAATCCTGCAAGAAGGCACCTAAAGACAAGGCTGCCCCGACTGACCCTGCCCCTCCTTAGCCTCCAAGCCTTGTGCTTTGTGTGACATCATCGGTCATGCTACCCATCAATGCCCTGAATTGCCTTGTATCAAGCCCATGGTTAATGTTTCATTCCCTGAGTCTACGGTCCCTGAAGCCTCTATTTCTTCCTTGACCGCAGCCAAGAAACCTAAGACTATTCACACCAACCAACCATGTGCTTTGTGTGATCTCCATGGCCATTATTCCCACCGTTGTCCATGCCTCACACATTACTGCACCTCTTTGGAGGTAGTTCGAGAGTACAAGATTGAATAGAGCCAATCTGCCTCTCCCTTCCTTGCGCAATATGCTTTGGGCCAGCTTGAGGATTTACCCGCTCCCATTGACATTCCCCCTCATGATGTTGAGATGACGAAGCCTGCAACCATCATCCTCTACCTATCATCATTCATGAGATCCATGGTGGAAGCTCCCCTTAAGACTTCCCCTTCTGTTTCGCTTGACCTCCCTTCAACGATCACCCTGGGCTCAACATCAGTGGATCCCTTATTTTCTTTTTCTTTCGTCACCCCTCGTGACAATGCACATGTGAACCTTTCTTCTCATAATGATGAGTTAGTAGCTTCGTCGCGTAATGTGGTCTCTCTTCCTCCAGTCACCCCATATTTTATTGTGATGACGACATTATGGAAGCCTTTTCCACCCCTGACTTCATCTTTCCCGCCCATAAGTAGAATGGAACCTTTCATGTCTATGGTGACTTTCGTGACCTGAGCCCAAGCTACCCCCAAGGTAGCTCCACCACACCACCTACCTGCCGGTATGCGAGTGGTAGACATCCTACCCAGAGAACTCCCTCTCACAGTGTTTGTTCGATTTCTACCTTGCGCTCAAGTTTCCAGCATCGTTCATCATCCTCTCATTTGTTGTCTTGTGGCACCTTTCAGATGGACCCTCTATCCACACAGTATATCTGTTATGCCTATGATGCAAGTCACTACTCTCGGAATCTAGCCTCGGTAGGTTGGGCCATTTTTACCCCCTTACATTCGCTTGTTCTCTCGAATAGTGTATGCATCGGTACTGCCACCAATAATTAGGCTGAATATGATGTAGTGCGAGATTTATTAGCTGATTCCCTTTCCCGTCGCATCCTCCACCTTCATGTTCGTTTAGATTCCCTACTTCTTGTCATGAAATTAAATGGTGTCTATCGTATGCATAATCCAATCCTTTTTAGAATATATTTATGAGTGAATATTTTGATGCGTGAATTTGAAATAATTACATTCAATCATGTACTTAGAGCACAAAATCACTATGTAGATAGTATTGCAAACAATATTCTAGGTTGGAATTTAGCATACATATTTAACACAAGATAATAACACAAAACCATCAAAACGGTGCATATCCATAATATGTCTCGTATAAAATGTTTTAGAGTCTATTGACTCCGATACATATGACATGCCCATAGCATGTTACAAAAACTCAAAACTGAGGGGCACCACCTGCCCCTACACCTAATCATTATCTGGAGGATCCTGAGCCAATGGCTCTGCTCTTGCAACTCGTAGATCGCGCATCCCTTGTCTGGCCATCGCCATGCGCCGCATGACCCTTTGACACTCCGAGAGTAGACCAATACATGGCTCTATGTATTGGTCATCTAAGTCTTGCCAGCTGTGCTCTGAAACACCAGTCATCAGCCTATCACATATACAATGGATGAATATATATCCTGGATCATCAACTCGATCCAGTGCCCCTGCACTATAAAGACCTCATGTTCCGAATCCCAATAACTGACAATGTAGGCCAACAAGGGCTCCCCAACTCTCATCAAAGGGTTCTCTACAAAATTTAGAACCCAAAACCTGGCCAATGCATTGTGGACACCGTGATCCTCCCGGATATCCGACCGTAATGTGTCCAGGTATCTCCCTCTCCAATTGATCTATAATTCTACCATATCTTCACAAAACTATCATCTTTGTCAGTTTACAGAAAGGAAATATTGCATCTAAGCATAAAAACCCAGCTCTTAGCCACAAAACATCACATAAAAACCCCTCTCTATCAGGTCGCACTTTTCAAGAAATATCTTGGTATAGGTCACACTTTTCTACCCAAAACCTACTACCCAGGTCGCAGATATTGCCCCAAAAAGTATGACCTAGCCGTGAAGAGGAGCAGGGGTCTGTTCTTGAGCTCTGGGCACCTAAACTGAACTTTCAATCCACTCAAATGAAAGAGTAGGGTTAGGCCTCTTACCTGCAACTCACGGAGCTCGATTCCAATAATCAGTTTGTCCGCTACACTCGCCGCAAGATTTAGGGCCTTCTCTCCTCTCTACATTCACGATAGGTACACTTGCAAATGAGTGAATTTGGGGGGGAAATGCCATATTAAAAGAGAAACCCCTGATTTTTCTTTCGCCTACTGCAGCGAAAACGTAGCTCAGTTTGACAAACTGTATGCACCTTTGGAAAGGTCTTACCGAGCTCTGAAATGGGTATCTGTTAGTTTTTTGTGATTTGATACTTCACCAAGACACATTTTTCCATGAAGGGTCACTTCACCACTCCTCAAAATCGAATTTTTTCACTTGCAAAACTTGTACTTGGGACACCCTCTTTCCTCCATACTTTTCCATGCTTGTGTCAATTTTCGTCGTGAGTCACCACCTTGTACTCATGTTTTATGGTCCCCACCAAACCTTTCCTATGTGGCAGCATCATCGATTCACCCTTTTTTAGAGCATCCGATTTGAGTCATCATTGCATTCATGGAGTCTACCCTGAGGCCCTTTGTATCCTGCTATAGTCTTCCATTCTTCATTGCTTGGTCCCTCTCTTGTGTTGTAAATTATGGCCTTCAGTCCCACTATCCCCTATCCCCTTTGATATTGTGTCAGTTTTTTCCAGGTCGTCCATGCCCTTTATGCTCTAACAAGGACACATTTTTCCATAAAGGGTCACTTCACCACTCCTCAAAATCGAATTTTTTCACTTGCAAAACTTGCACTTGGGACACCCTCTTGCCTCCATACTTGTCCATGCTTGTGTCGATATTCATCGTGAGTCACCACCTTGTACCCATGCTTTTATGGTCCCCACCGGACCTTTCCTATGTGGCAGCATCATCGAGTCGCCCTTTTTTAGAGCATCCGAGTTGAGTCATTATTGCATTCATGGAGTCTACCCTGAGGCCCTTTGTATCCCTCTATAGTCCTCCATCCTTCATTACTTGGTCCTTCTCTCGTGTCGCACATTATGGCCTTCAGTCCCACTGTCCCCTATCCCCTTTGATATTGTGTTAGTTGCTGCCAGGTCATCCATGCCCTTTATGCTCTAACAAGGGAAGTCATCCATCCGCTACTTAGTACCCCCCATTTCATCATCATCCCTGGTGTCATTCTATCAGTCACTCTACTATTTTCTCTCGTACCTTAGTTGAGGATCCCTTATTGCCTCACCTATGGCAGACCTTCTTCTGACTATAACAGATCATTCATTCCAGAAGACATGTCTAGAGGGCGAAGTACCTTGGTTCCAACTTCCACTCTTGTTCAGTGCCTCGGATCAGGCAAAGGGAATCCTTATTGCCCTTTAACTTGATTGTTTCTCAGCACCAGCTCCTTACAGCATGATCGAGATCCATATACTTGATGTTTTAGTGATGCAACAGATTGTACCGGTGATTCCTGGCTGTGTGTGAGATGTTTCAAAACCTCATGAGGGGTTGGCCCTTCAGGTAGCCCTCCACATGCTCGGATAACCTCTTCATTACAGCCTTCAATGCAGCTCCATATATTTGATGATGTCGACCTTAGTCTCTTGTAGCACCTTTTATTTTTCATGTATCATTCATATTTTCAGAGCCCTTTCCTATTTACAAGGGCATTTTGGTTGTGTTTATATCAAATGTACTCAGATATTATTGTATAAGTCCTAGATGTTATCCCAGGCATAGTATGTAAGTCGGATTAATTATCATATTTTTATCTAGCTCATGTTTATGCCAGCATGTACTATATAGTTTAGTCCCTTGTTTACTGGACACATTATTCTTTGTACTTTGTCTCGGTGGGCATAGGTATGCCTCCCCCGTCACCTATAGCACAGGTACTCACTCATAAAAGAGACTTGTGACACCTGTAAGTCTCACCTCCTCAGGGTCTAGTCCTCAAGTGCTTTGATCTACCTTATATTTCTCTCTCTGACTTCCCCTTCGGTGTATAGTGATTGAGTTCTTACAATGTACTTTGGTCATACGATTAGATCCCAACGCTCGTACGCTGGGGGGGAATCTGTTACACCATTTTTTGGTCATCTGAACTGTTATTATTAGATGGGCCAAAGTACACCGTGTAAGACCAATTTTACCCTAAGTAAAATTTCTTTCACTATGAAAAATAAATTAGTAAACCACATTTATTAAGTTGTTTATGGTCTAAACAGGAAACCCCATGAGGAAATATTGAATAAATCCACATTTGTTTGATTTTCCTCAAGGAATAATTAGTTAAACAATAGTTTAATTAATATTCTTGGTCATATTTAACCCAAAAAGGAAAATTAATTAGATAAATCATCATTTATCTTATTATTTTCTAGGAATAATTATTTAATCTTTATTTAAATAATATTCCTTTTTAAATTTGACTAAATCAATTATAAATAATTGAATAAATCATTACTTATTTAATTATTACTCAACCACATCCTTAAAATAATAAATAAATCATTTATTTATTTATTATTTACAAATAAAGGGATTTGACCAAAGTCAAATTATTTTTCCCTCCAACAAATATAATAAAATATTCCATAAAAGTTGGATCTTGATTTGGTTAATAATATTTTAATTATGCACCAATATCTAGACTAACTCAATAATTTTGTTATAAATAGAAGGGTTTTTCCATTCACTCACTGCCTTTGTTGCCTAAAGATCACTTTGGATCTATACTTTTGGTCTGACTTTGATCCTCCATCATTGTCATATTTTGCTGGCATTTTTTGTGAGCTCCCTTTGAGTTCCATTTTTGTCTAGGTTTTCTACACCATCAAGAGAGAGAGATTTTAGATCTGAAGTGCTGAGTACTTACAAGAACCCATCCCATTGAGAGGGACTGGTAACATATTTCTATGTTCCCTTCCCAGGTGTCAAAAAATACAAAAATTATTTAAAACAATCTGGTCTTGTCTATTGGATGCATGGAGCAACTCTTGCTTTTATTTACTGCTTAATGTCTTTTAATGCATAGATCTAGATTTCGCAGCATTTATCTTGGTCAACTAATTGCAAATCTAAAGATATTGGCAGCCATCTTTGTTTTTAGGGTTGTTTGTTATGCACGGCTAAAGTGAGCCTTTTTCGTACGCTTGTGATTAAGATTCATATTGACAGAGTTGCAGATAATCGCGGTGGAGGCGGAAAGTGAATGAAGAAAAGTGGTTAGGGTTTGGGGTAGACTATACCCTAAACAGGAACAAGAATAGGGATCCATTGTTTATTCAAACCCTCATGATTGGACGACTCAAAGTAACCACAACTATCAACCGATGGGTTATGAAGTAAATGCATTCCAATTTAACATAATATCATTCATCAATGTAATGGTCTTGTCACAAGCATGCTACAGATCTTATGTACCGAATGAATTATACAAATCACTATTGAACCATATGCCAAGGGTCAAACCTAAGGTTATACCTAGTTAAATATAATAACAAGTTGCCACCTCGGGACTTACAGTCCTTTAACCGAGAACACATTACAATACAATATAATAATTAAAGGCATGAGTACATAGGAGTTCGGACAGAAAATATTTTCTATGATGACCTTAAGGTAAATCATGGATAATGTAAATGTGTATGCAATGATAACATTAAAATAAATGTTTCATATTGTAAATATAATTGCGATGCTAACATTAAAGTATAGGTTGAGAAATATATAATGTAATTGCAATGATAATAATAAGGTAAATTTTGAGTAAGGTAAGAATTGATAATAAAAAAATTATTTGTGAAATGTGGTGTATGTTATAGCTATCATGGACGAAGTAGAGCACTAAAGGAGGTCAACGCAGATATGATGGAGGAGTGTATGCATGAGAGTAGCATCTTTAATGAGTGGAACCTAGGGTGAAGAAGCTCACCAAGCATATAAGGAAGAGTATGGCAGCCATAGAAGGAATTTAGGATATTGTTTATGTATTGGTATTTTATGACTCTTTTCATGCTTCAGTTGTTTAGCGGAGTCTGTTGTGTTGTTTAGAACATGGGTGTTCCCGAGAGGGAATCCCACCCTCATCCTCGAGGGACTTCAAGTGCCTACTCAGGAGAGGTATACTGAGCATCATTTCCACTATACAACATCAGGCTAAGTTTCAACCATCAACCACATCGCAGCCTCTTCTAGGGTTGTGTTGTGTTGCAGGGTTGCAGTAGTGGAGGGTTGAGAAACCCAATTTTTTATCTTGTTTTCCATTGGAGGGATCAGCCCTTCATCCGGGAGGCTAGAAAGGGAGGTCCTTGAGCATAATTTTGATATCTGGAAGTAGGCCAAGTAGCTACCATCATCTATAGTGCAGTTCAATTTAGGAATTGTGTTATTTTAGTGAACAACTGCAGTGGAGGGTTTAGTGCCCTAGTTGAGGAGTTGGATTTCCAGTGAGGAGATCAACCCTTCATTTGGGAGATCTATTGGAGGAGTTCCATCTATTTTCTACATCATATCAGCCACCTCCTATCATCTATCCAGTTGCTGTGATTATTTAGCCCTAGGGTTGCATCATATCATTCTTGTATTTTGGGTATTTCCGGAAACCATTTCTGGGTTGTCTTGGAAATGTGTTTGGGAGCCTAGATCTCTATTCCCGGAAATCTTGGAGAATTGTATCAACAGATATATATATATATATATATATATATATATATATATATATATATATATATATTCCAGCTGTATTTATTCCCTCATAGATTGCGCAGTCATAACATTCTGGCATTTTATGTATTAGCAACATTTCATATTTTTATGTATTGGATCATGGGAGGCTTGTTTGCCCAGCTTGAGTGACATTTTCTTCAATACTTTGTACTTATTTTCTTCTAATAAACATAATGGAATGGCTCTAAGATTGTCTCATTTTTTTATCTATTGATATTCACTGCATTTTTCTAGTTTATGTTCAATATTCCTGTCTTTTCCATTTTTGGGTATTACAATGGTGTCAGAGCATAATATTAGCTCAGCCTATGAGACACAACATCTATGTTATCAGAAGAAGAATAAGCTTCTCAAAGAAAGGAGAAGGTTTAAAAAAGAGATAAAGGCAAGAATCCAATATCAGGAGAAATGAAGGGAAAGGAGTTTTCAAATCTTCTTCTCCAAACTATGTAGGATATTAACAGAGAAATCAAAGAGATGAGGATGGAGAGATATAGAGATTATCCAAAAGGGTTTTTACATGAATAAAGCCCCAAAATTTCACATCATTGGTGTGAGTATTCAGCATCACAATCAGTTCCACAGCGCACTACCATGCCTACATTCCTAACAAGATGGAAGGAGGAAGGAGAAGCACAAATGGTGGAGACTCTTGGTGACTATCTCCAAGAATATGAATCTCAATCTCAGAGGTTCAAAGAGAATCCAAAATTCCAAGGGTTCTTCGAGATAAAGGAAAATAGAAGGCCCAGTAATCACAATAGAGGTAAGAGGTGCATGCAGCATACTTTGGGTAGATTATTTCTGCCTACTTTTGATGGGTCACCCATGTGCACAGCTAAGGCTTGGGTTAGGAATTTGGACACCTACACCAAGTTTCAGAAGTGGAGGTCATTAAGGTAGTGGTGATGCACCTTGAAGGTAAGGCTCATGATTGGTGGTTTCATGTTCTTTCTACATTGAGTCATGAAAATGTAGCTACTTATGAAGAGTTCACTAGGAGGTTAGTGAAAATATTTGATCAAAGATATTTAGAAATACCTTTGGTTGAGCTAGCCAAGCTCAAGCAGTCAAAGCCTTGGCATGAGTTGGTAGGATCCACTAAACCAACTACACTCCAGGATTCTATTGAGAGGGATAGAGACTTGAAAAATACTTTTCCAAGGGAAAGATTCCCACACCAGCAAGAGCTCTCCTCTCAAGAGGAATACATGAATATTCATCCCTCAAGAGAGAACCAAGACAAAGGGTCTCTTAGTGATGATGGGGTATTCTCCAATAACGATGAGGAAGAAGATGAAGAGTTGAAAAGAGACACCAGTGTTGTAGCACCAGTAGGAGATCCACCACCACATGGAGATGGAAATGGAGCCATTACTCCAACTAGAGGAACCCTTGTATCCTTGCAATAATTTCCAAAGACTCTAACATGTGGATACCAAGGCACAATCCAGGAGCAACATGTGTCAGTATTGATAGACAGTGGGAAAAAGAAGTGGAGGAAGTGTGTTTCGGCGTTGACTACAGTTTTTAGGACATACACCATGATATATCACTTCTTTTTGGTCAAGACTCTTGACACCAATATGATATTGGGTGTGCAGTGGTTGATTTAATTGTGGAAGGTCGCCACAAACTAGGAAACCTTGCAGATGACATGGGAAGATAAGAAGGATGGCCAGTATCAGGAGATTAGGGGCATACAAACCTATCCATTCCAAGAGGCCTCTACACTTAAGAAGGAGGTTGATTTGCATAGTGGAAGCAGGGAAAAATCAATCCACTCACATATACAGTCTACTCTAGACCTTGATGTTTCATTACATGGAGGCATTCCACCTTGAAGGCCCCCTAACTAGAAGATGATCAAATAGTTCTCACAACAAGGTGCATCATTCATGGATCTGGCTGAGGAAGGAGCCTTGGGAGATGTTAGCACAATGTAGAGATCCTTTGATTGGCTCAAGGAAGGGATGAGAAATTGTTTGATATCTGCATTTCCATCTCTCACCCAGCTACTTGCGCTGGAATATGGTGATTCAGGAGTAGATTATGGCACAAGCATGGTGAAAAGGGGCTACTCTATATACTTGGAGAATCAGAAGATACTTCCACATAGGAAGTCTTCTATATATGACAAAGGATTGTTGGCACTCTTGCATGCATTGGCCAAAATCATGAAGTTTTGGATGGACAATGGCTTCCAAGAGAAGGTTGACTCCCATAAACCTCAATATTGTCTTGGGGAGAAGCAGCTACAAGGGAGGTAGCAAAGGTGGGGTAGCAATACTCTTGCATGTGGCTTTGGCATTGAGCATGTCAAAGAGGTGAGTTATAAGTTGATAGGTGCTTCATTACAGAAATCAGCAACGCTGTCATTGAGGAGTATAGATCCATATTGGGAGTCCCAGCTACTGGTGGAGTATTCCAAGAACCTCCTCACATGTAATGTGCTTGATGGGAAAGTAACATATGGGAGGTATAGAGTGGTGGATGGAGTCATATATCACTAGGATCAGATCTTCTTGACCAGAGACTCCAAGCTCAAGGAGAAGATTCTATGTGCAGCACATGAAGCACTCCTTTCCGGACACATAGATTTCATTGAGACTTATCAGACCATCATGGAGAGATTCACATGGGAGGGTCTCAAAGAGGATGTGTTCCAGCATATCAGGAGGTATGTAGCTCACTTGATGAATGAGGAGGAAAGAAACCACCTTGGAAGGTTGTTACAGCCACTTCCCCTTTTGATAGAAAGGTGGGAAGGCCCATCTATGGACCTCCTCACCAGGTTGCGAACAATATATGTAAAGGATTGTGTATTTTTGCTTATTGGTCATCTAACCAAGTATTTTCATTCATTTTCCATACATTTGCATTACATTGCTCCATAAGAGGGTAAGCCTCTATTGGGATTTCATGGTTCTCTTGGGACTACAATCAGTGATGGGAATGGCCACTTTCTAGAGGGCTTTGGGCAAGAATAGTTTTTCTTGGGTTACACTCAGTTAACACCAAATTCCCTTACTACTTCCAAGCTTATGAGAAGCTAGTGGCGGCAAGCAAGTGGTTGGATATCCACTTGTCACATCATAATTTGAGGCAGCTAAAAGCAAAACAACGATGGTCTCACTTGAGGGACTATTGTCACCATCAGGTATGTTATATGACACTTAGTATATTTTTCCTTCGGATCCCATATGGTGATGACATTCTATTCATTATATGTGGAATTTCTTGGGCAAGAGAGGTTTCTAGAACCAAAGAGTGGAACCATGAGAGTCTGGGTGCCTTTGGGCTTCTTGAGGACAACATTATTGTAGCCCAATATTAGCAAAAACTCCATACATTTCATAAATGGAGAGAGATACAGTGTGGGGTGAACAATTTGGCCTTTCATTTTCAGCCATACAGACCCTCTACACTCTAGAAGAAGGGGATGGGTGAGTCCTTCTATGAGCTACCCAGGATGATCCATTTTGTTTCGATCATAGCATGGGGATTGGAGTTTCTCATTGGGGTTGAGGCCCCCAACAATTTTCATCTCTCATGCCTAAGGGGACCATTGGAAAGCATGTAGTTTCCCCCATGGATCTCCCACTTCTTCATGATGAAATCCATTTGGTTTATTTACCAAAGGCTAACTTGAACACTTGGGAGGAGAAATTAGGAGACAGATTGATTGGAGAGCATCTGGTTCAGTGGTGTGGACTATCAAATGCGGAGGCTAAAGGAGGAGGAGAGAAGATTTTGCAGTGTCCATATTTGCAGTTTCTTAAGGACAAGAAACATTTTGCAGGGGAGAACTGTAATATTCCAAATTAGATTTCAGCTAGTAGGAATATTAACTTTTTCTTTTGTCATTTAGATAGATGAATAAGTGGGTAGGGAGACCCATAAATATATTTGGTAGGAATAAAACCACTTGTCATGTGAATGTGGCTCATTATATTAGCTGAATAAAGAACCCTTAGGTGTGAACAAGGGCTAAAGAATGTGGAGAGGGTCAAAGTTGACCAGATCAACAGTGTTGTCATGGAGGGAGTAGAGCATTAAAGGAGGACAACAAAGTTATGATGGAGGAGTGTATGCATGAGAGTAGAATTTTTAAAGAGTGGTACCTAGGGTGAGGAATCTCACCAATCATATAAGGAAGAGGATGGAAGCCATAGAAGCCATTTAGGATATTTTTTATGTATTTTTCTTTTATGAATCTTTGCACACTTCAGCTGTTTAGCGTAGTTTGTTGTGATGTTTAGCACAAGGGTGTTCCCGAGCGGGAATACCACCCTCATCCTCAGGGGAATTTGAGTGCCTACTCATTTGAGGTATATTGAGCATAATTTCCACTATTTTTCATCATTCCAAGCTTCTTCCATCATCCACAGTGTAATCTATTCCAAGGTTGTGTTGTGTTGCAGGGTTGCAGTAGTAGAGGGTTGAGAAACCCAATTTTTGAGCTTGTTTTCCGTTGGATGGATTAGCCCTTCATCCAGGAGGCTAGCAAGGGAGGTCCTTGAGCATAATTTTGATATCTAGCAGCAGACCAAGTAGATACCATCATCTATAGTGCAGTTCCCTTCATTAATTGTGTTCTTTCAGTGAACAGCTGCAGTGGAGGGTTTAGGGCCCTAGTTGAGGAGCTAGATTTCCAGTGAGGGGATCATCCCTTCATCCGAGAGATCTATTGGAGGAGTTCCATATATTTTATACATCAGATCATCCACCTCCTATAAGCTATCCAGTTGAAGTGATTATTCAGCCCTAGGGCTGCATCATATCTTTAATATTCCCAATTAGTCCTAAGCTAATGGGAATATTTGTTTTTGTTTTTCTTTTATGTTTCATGAATAAAATTGTAAGGGAGGATCATAAAACTCCTAAATAGTAAATAAATCAATGCCAAATGTGAAAAATGTTATATCTTGGCTAAATAAGAAGGAAACCTTAGGTGTGAAAGGGGCTAAACATTTTGACTGGGTCTACCACGACCAAATCAACAGCGTTGTCTTGGAGGAGTGGCCATCAATGATTCACAGTGCAGTTTTAGATGGAGGTGGCTCATGTGAAAGGAGTTATTGCATTGAGGTGGTTTAGGGTTTTGCAAGCTCTCAACTTATAAAAGGAAGAGGATGGAAGCATGAGGAGGGAGTTGATGTGATTACATTTTCTAAATATATTGTTTGATTAGACATATATCATTCTCTTGTTGTTTAGCTGAGAATTGTGATGTTTAGCACAAGGTCTTCCTGTTTAGGAATTACATCTCTTTCCTTGAGAGGTATCTTGGAAGAGTTTTCATTTCTTGTCCACTAACTGGCTAAAGGCCAAGCTTCTTCTTCCAACTACAACAGAGATCCTGTTGAGTTGGTTGTCTTTGAAAGCTACAGCAAGTGGAGGCTAGATCTACTCAAATCTAGACCATTTTAGTGCTCCTTTTCAGTGGGGAAGTCTTCTATCCCATTTGAAAGTGAGTATTGGATCATTGGAGCATCAGATTCAAATCTTGGCATGTGGCCAAACATATCTTAAACCCTACAGTGCAGTTTTACTTCCAGACCTGCATTTTTCTGTAGGTATTGTTGCAGGGACTTTTGACATAACTTTTTGGAGGAGTGAATTTCATGTGTTGGGGATCTGCCCTTCACCTTTGAGATCCATTGCAGAGGGTCATCATATTGTACATATCAGATCAGATCTGAGAATTACTGAATATTTGAAGATTTCTGCAGATCTGCAGCTTTTAGATCTCAGATCTACTCCATGTTCTTCATGTATTGTTGAAAACCCCAAGGGTATTTTGAAGAAGATTTCTTATAGTGTATGGATCTGTCATAGATCTGAATTTTCAGGCATTATTTTTCTCTAGATCTAATTTTTAATCTACATCTATTGCAACCTAATAAAAATGATGTTGTCAAGGCATTTTATGTTCATATGTATGGTTGTTGCACCTCTTTTTGAGGAATTTTCTTCATTAGAGACTTATATTTCCTCTTGTACATCTTATGGGCTTCATTTTACATCTGATTTGATGTTGTAAATTCTAAAGAAGGGTCTCCATATTGGCCTCCTACTATAATCTTGATGATATATGTTATTTTAAATTCATAATTATTCTATGTTGCTGCATTTCTCAATGGGGAATATTACAGTGGTATCAGAGCATCATCTTGGCACAGCTTGTGCATTCTAAGAAGCCAATATGTCTTTCCAAGAAAATAAAATATAGAAGAATAATATTGATTACACTAAATACAAAGAAGACAAGGGTGAAACCCCTTTATCTGGAAGAATGAAAGGCAAAGAGTTCTCAAAAACTCTATTCCAAACTATGCATGAAATGAAAAGAGAAATCGGGGGAATGAGGAGGCAAACACATTCATATCCCTCAAGGAGAATTTCACATGAAGAAAGCCCCAGTTCTTCATATTTTTTTTGGGAGCATTCAGCCACACAATCAGATCTACAACGTTGTAGCATGCCTACATTCCTAGCAAGAGAAGAAGCAGAAGGAGATACACCAAAAGAGGAGACTCTTGGTGACTATCTCCAAGAATATGAATCTCGGTCTAAAAGACTCAAGGAGCATCTAAGCAACCCGGAGTTTTGTCAACTTAAAGAATAAAGAAGATCCAACAAATACAAGAGAAGAATAGGGTGCATGCAACACACTTAGGGTAGGATCTTTCTACCTACTTTTGATGGATCACCCAAAAGCTCAGCCAAGTCTTGGGTAAAGAAGCTAGACACATATTTCCAGCTGCATCAATTTTCAGAAGAAGAAGCCATAAGAGTAGCAGCACTGCATCTCCAAGGTAAGGCTTATGCCTAGTGGTTATTCAAATCTTCTTCATTGAAAAATGTAAACATCTCTACTTATGCAAAGTTCACTAGGAGGTTAGTGAAAAGATTTGATTTTAAGCCATCTGAAACTTCCTTGGGTGAGCAAAGCAAGACCAAGAATTCATAACCTTTGCATGAGATGGAAGGATCCATGAAGATAACTCCATTTCAGAACATTGTAGAGGGGGTTAAAGATCTACTACATGACCTGCCAAGGGCAAAGGACCCACTTCAGCAAGAATATTCTTCTCAAGAAGAAGACATGAGGGTTCATTTTTCAAGAGGAGATCAAGAGAAAGTATCTCTTAATGATGAGGCACTCTCCATGGATGAGGAGAGAGAATATGAAGAGCTGGAAGGATCCTCCAGCGCTATGATAGCAGGAGAAGATCTACTTTTATTGGGAGATGGAGGTGAAGCAATTGCTTCCGCTAAGAGGGCTCTTGTGTCTTTGCAAGAAACTCCCAGGGATCTTATACATGAAGAGAATAAACAGCATGTGTCTATGATGATATAAAATGAGACAAAAAAATGGAGGAAATGTGTTCCAACATTGCATACAGTTTTGGGAACACACACTATGACAAACCAGTCCTTTGTGATCAAGACTCTTGACACCAAGGAGATATTGGGTGTTCATGGGTTAACTACATCTGAAGAAAGTACCTTAGACTGCGAGATCTTGTAGAAGGTAGGAGAAGAAGAAGAGAGGAAGGATCATAGCACTGACATGACAGGAGGTGATCCACTATTATATGGAGGAAAATATGGGAAATTTTTTCCAACCAGAAGCACTCTTGCATCCTTAAGAGTGATACCCCATTATCATGGGACTTCCACACAAAATTAAAAGATGGAATTGCACAGTGGAAGCAATGATATGATGATCCCATCTGTTATGCACATGGGAATGAGCCATGAGACATCACTATCTTATGGTTAACCACTTGGGAGACCACCTGATTTAGATTTGGTGAAAAATGTTTCATGCATTGATGCTCCATTCATAGATCCAAGAATGAAGGAGCATTAGAAGACCATACTATAGCGTTGAGAGAAGTGGGAAAATTCAAGGAGAGGGTAAATATTTTTCCCTTATCACCATTATCCATTCTCTCATATCATATTGTGCTGAGAAAATATGCTACAAGGATGAAGAATGACACCATCATGGAGCAAGGAAGGAAATCCTTGATTGTGAAGAATCAGAAGACAATCTCATTTGGAGAGTCGTCTTACATACATGATAGGAGATGGTGGTCACACATGCAGACTTTGGCAAGACCAAGGAGGTTTTGGGTAGATGATTACCTTCCATGGGAGACTCACTTCCAAGAAATTCCACTCTCTTTTGAGCATGTACATATGCAATAAGGGCAGCAAAGAGGGAATAGCAACCTTCCATATTATACCTTTGGCATTGGAGATGTCAAGGAGGAGAGAAATGGGAGGCATGGCATTTCAACATACACCTTTGGCATGCGAGATGTCAAGGAGAAGAGTAGCAACATGGAAGCCATTTCATTTGACACATTATCAATGATGTCATTGTTGGGTAGATTAGATCCATATTGGAAATCCCAACTATTGGTGGAATATTCCAAGGATCTTCACACATGAATGATTCTTGATGACTTGTTACATGATGAAGGCTATTCAATCCAAGATGGAGTTATCTATGATCATGGTAGGATCTTCTTCTCTAGAGCCTCCAATCTCAAGGAGAAGTTACTACAAAGGGCCTATGAAGAGTTATGTTTCAGCCACACATATTCCATGAAGCTCAACAACATCATACTGAGGAGCTACTATTGGGAGGGATTTGAAGAAGAACTATATCGGAATTTTCAAAGATGCATGTACCATGTGGAGATGGAGCAGCAACATAACTCTATGGAAAAGTAAAATCATCCCTCTCTTTCTCTTTGTGAGGAAGGGAATAGATCTATGCACCACTCCCTTTATATGAGGAGGATTATGGGTGAAGAACATGCTCATGTAAAACATGTTTTATATTATGATTGTATGCATTCTTTCACTATGTTTATGAAGGCCATGGATCCAAGGAGGAGTATTGTATCTTATAAACTTCATGGCCAATATTGGGCCACAAAAGTTTATGAATATGGCCTCGTCCTTGGTGGACAAAGGGAGATTTTGCAGCATGATGGGTGCTTCCCTAAGGCACCAAATATATCTCACACTTTCAGCTATGGTGAGATGGTATGGGTAGAAAGTAAGTGGTGGGAAAATCACTTACCACATCTAGATATGTTGTAGGCAGGAGATGCACTGTGCTGGTTCCACATGTGGGACTATGACCCACCTCCATATGCACAAATTTATGTTTGCATATACATTGTTTTGCTCCCCTACATTGATGATGTACTTGTACTTTTTATGGGGATGTATGGAGGAAGGAGGGAAGGTATGTATGTGACCTATGATATGGATATTATCCATGTACCTTATGCTACATATTTCAGGGAGAACATTGGACAAACCATGTTTGTTTCATGTGATATATTGTCTCCTTATGGGATGGGCTATTTACATCTCATGAGAACCTTGGAGGAAAAATTCCTGGAGGGATGGTTTGGTGAACACTTAGCTTATGGAGGGGGCTTACCACATGTTTGTGTTACCAATGGAAGAGGAGAAGAGTTGCAGCACTCACCTTATCAGTTGCTTGAGGACAAGCAACATTGTGGAGGGGAGGACTGTAATATTCCCAATTAGTCCTAAGCTAATGGGAATATTTATTTTTGTTTTACTTTTCTGTTTCATGAATAAAATTGTAAGGGAGGATCATAAAACTCCTAAACAATAAATAAATCAATGCCAAATGTGAAAAATGATATATCTTAGCTGAATAAGAAGGCACCCTTAGGTGTGAAAGGGGCTAAACATTTTGACTGGGTCAACCATGACCAAATCAACAATGTTGTCTTGGAGGAGTGGCCATCAATGAGTCACAGAGTAGTTTTAGATGGAGGTGGCTCATGTGAAAGGAGCTATTGCATTGAGGTGGTTTAGGGTTTTGCAAGCTCTCAACTTATAAAAGGAAAAGGATGGTAGCATGAGGAGGGGGTTGATGTGATTACATTTTCTTAATATATTGTCTGATTAGACATATATCATTCTCTTGATATTTAGCTGAGAATTGTGCTATTTAGCACAAGGCCTTCCTGTTTAGGAATTCCATCTCAATCTTTGAGAGGTCTCTTGGAAGGGTTTGCATTTATTTTCCACTATTTGGCTAAAGGCCAAGCTTCTTCTTCCAACTACAACACAGATCCTGTTGAGGGTTTGGTTGTCTTTGAAGTCTGTAGCAAGTGGAGGCTAGATCTACTCAGATCTAGACCATTCTAGTGCTCCTTTTTAGTGGGGAAGTCTTCTATCCCATTGGAAAGTGAGTATTGGATCATTGGAGCATCAGATTCAGATCTTGGCATGTGGCCAAACATATCTTAAACCCTATGTTAACACTGGAAAATCGTACAACAGAAGACGACATCAA
Organism: Pinus albicaulis; assembly: GCA_034641835.2. NCBI lineage: Eukaryota > Viridiplantae > Streptophyta > Pinopsida > Pinales > Pinaceae > Pinus > Pinus albicaulis. The sequence goes on from JAXQQM020090989.1 coordinate 90,863, forward strand.
TTAATGTCAAGCCCAAGGATTTACAGGACATAAATACATTATGGAATCAAGAAATATTTAAAATCTTTAAGGTTTTGAGAAAATCAGATTTGAACTAGTCATAAATGCTCAAATGCGTGCTTTTTCCTTCGAGAAGAGCACTTTTTGCACGCCCTTTTTCCCGATAAGCGTGCATTCCTGGAAATGGAAAAAATTAACTTTCCGAGACCACAACAAGCAAAGGAAAATTACTTCTTATGTGAAAGTGGCCTAAGGATAGCCACCAACGCCTCCTTAGACATTATGTGAGCACACAATAGAATCACACCTCTCCCTTGGGTCACCATCCATCATGTACCAAGGGAAGGAAGGAGGATTTGAAGCTCACCTATATAAACCCACCAACAAATGAACAAATGGTGATCACAAGGTTATGCTGGCCAAAGTTGCCCAAGCAACACCAGCATTGTGTGTGACCCGGAGCTGGAGCTAAAGAGGACTCGATAGTTGGCCACCCAACATCTTAGTCCACCACAATAGAGAGAGAGAGAATTAGACTGCATCAGAGGCAGAACTTGGAAGGTAAACATCCTTGCATCGGGACCTAGAGCCATTGCCTAGGGGCCCTTTGGCAAGTGGGTAAGATTTCCTTTTATTCCAAACATTTAATAAGAAGAGGCCATCGAGCCTTCATTTGCATTATTACTATTTGGAACTCTCTATATAGCTTCTTTTGTGTTTTTAGTTTTAGTTTTTTAACCAGATCATACTTCAGCATATTATTTCATTTAAGTTTTATGCTTTTGAGCTCCCCCCACATTTTTCCCGTTACCAATATTTTAGACAGTATACCACACTCTCTAAGCTCGTGTGATTTCGTACACTCATGTGTCGAATCCACCACAACACCCTACAATGCAGTTTTACTTCCAGATCTGCGTTTTTCTGTAGGTGTTGTTGTAGGGACTTTTGGCATAACTTTTTGGAGGAGTGAATTTCATGTGTTGGGTATCTGCCCTTCACCTTTGAGATCCATTAAAGAGGGTCATAATATTGTACATATCAGATCATATCTGAACATTACTGAATATCTAAATATTTTTGCAGATCTGCAGCTTTTAGATCTCAAATCTACTCCATGTGCTTCATGTATTGCTGAAAACCCCAAGGGGATTTTGAAGAAGAGTCTTTATAGTGTATGGATCTGTCATAGATCTAACTTTTCATGCATTATTTTTCTCTAGATCTAAGTTGTAATCAAAAAATTTTGTAGCCTAATAAAAATAACGTTGTTAAGGCAGTTTCTGTTCATATGTATGGTTGTTGCACCTCTTTTGAGGAATTTTCTTCATTGGAGACTTCTATTTCCTATTGTACATCTTATGGGCTTCATTTTACATCTTATTTGTTGTTGTAAATGCTAAATAAGGGTCTTCATATTGGCCTCACGCTATAATCTTGATGATCTGCATTATTTTAAATGCATATCTGTTCTATGTTGCTACATTTCCCAATTGGGAATATTAGAATATCATTCTTGTATTTTGGGTATTTCTGGAAACCCTTTCTGGGTTGTCTTGGAAATGTGTTTGGGAGCCTAAATTTCTATTCCCAGCATTCTTGGAGAATTTTATCATCAGATATATATATTTCTATTTTCTAGCAGTAGTTATTCCCTCATTGCACAGTCATAGCATTCCCAACATTTTATGTATTAGTAGCATTTCATATTTTGATGTATTGGATTATGGGAGGCTTGTTTTCCCAGCTTGAGTGACCTTTTCCTCAAGAATTTGTACTTATTTTATGATAATAAACATAATTTAATGGCTCTATGATTGTCTTATGTTTTGATCTATTGATATTCACTGCATTTTTCTAGTTTATGTTCAATATTACTATCTTTTCCATTTTGGGATATTACACAAACTCCCATCAGCAACAAGAGACTGTTCATCCCCAGATGTGAGTGACAGAACTAACACGGTTGAAAATCACATCCCACACTCCCTAGGAAATAGATATCTCCTGCGCAGAGCCTCATCTGTTGTGGATCCTCAAACCGTTAGCCACTCGCATGAGACTCACAAAATCAGAAATGATGATGAGAGGATGGGAACTGTGTCACCTTGTCGAGAGCATCACCTTGCATCTATCACCATTAATGACCATCATGATTAACTTGTATTTCAACCATCCCCTTTCACTCAAGCCTGCTTAGGTTCTCAATAATAGCACGAAGATGTGTGTGAATCCTACTCATTCCTATCCTTATCACACACTCCCCCGACCCTTTAAAAATATTAGCTCTCAGCCTCTTTGAATACACAGTCTATTATCTTTGCCTTTCACCTCCTTAACTCTACTCTGGACTCTCTCTAACTTCAGAAGGTTATGAAGTTGTACTCTCTGTTATAGCATCATTTCTCACCTTCATATGATTCATGATTGCTTTTATGGCTTTGGGCACCCATTCCTACAGACTTGGACAAATTCACTAAAAAACAAGCAGTAAAAATCCCCATTTTTCCGCACTTTTCCGTGTATACGTGAGTCCATGAAATTTTCCGTCGTATTCCATTAAAAAAAATCATTAAAAATATATATGTGTCTCCCTATTTCCTATTTTCTGGCCGGGGTTTATGGGTTACAAGTAGTTCAACCACCCCAGCACGTGGCCAACTGTTTCCAACTGTTGAAACTACTTTGAGGGAGTATAAAAGCACCTCATGTGTATGGCCTAAGGGAGAGAGAGAATTTATTGATATTATACTCTATTGGTATTCCCTATCCAAGTTTGAATTCCCATGCCTCTTGCACTTCCCAGTTCATTATAGGAAACCTTCGTTTCCTAGAGATGCTCATCTCTTTATATGTCATCTCGTTTGCACCAGTTCGGAAGGAATCTTAGAGAGGCAAGGGTGGGACGGATCCGGACGACGGTCTGCTCGAAGATCATGGAAGGATTCAGGTGATCTCTCCACTCGTTATTTCTGTACATGCTATTTATAATACAGAAGTACCATCTTGTTCCCGAAATATACGTGTTAGTGTCTGCTTACATACATGAGAATATTGTTATTTAAGCATTCATTATGGTTTATCTAATGTTTCATATGGATTTCACTAACATTTAGAGTAGATATATGTTGTACAACCAGTTCTTCGTTCTTGTTTCTTCTTGTCTTTCAGGTTAAGAAGGAAGAAGGGTTGCTGGGGGTTTGGACCCCGCAGGATCTGCTTCAACCGTAGGACCTACGGGTAACTTCTTCGATCTACTCTATTTAGTTTTTCATGAACATGTATGGTTGTGTGAGTCCTTCTTAAGTAGCATGCCCTGCTCTGTGGAGGTTTAAACCCAACAAACCTCTAGGGTGATTCTCCACGAAACAGAACTGGCGACTCCGCTGGGGATCGCATTCTTGTGATTCCCCTATTGGGTGGTTTCAGCTATTTGATAGGTTTCCAACAGTTTTAACTTTCATTTGCAGTCCAGTTTACTCTTTCTCAGTCAGATTGAAGTCCTGGTTTCTTATCCAGGCTTGATCCTTTTTGTTTTTTCATTATTTACTTTTGTATACGCGCTTTTTTCTGCACACAGTCGTGTATACACGCAAGTTTGTCTGAAGGGACTCGCGTATACGCGTGTTTCCTTTAGCACAGTCGCGTATGCACGCTTGTTGCTAAACTGTGAAGTAGCGTATACCTATGCAGATTTTGAAATTTTGGATTCTTTGGCTTTTTAGTCCTTTCTGTCTGTGGAGACCTGTTCCTGCAGTGTCTTTGTACCCTATGGATTGTGAAGAAAGTGGTCTTTGGTCTTTTCTCTCTTTCGTTTGATTGAAAACTAGTCTTTTGGGCAAAGTGTTGTTTCTTGTGCTGGCACTTCTGGTTTGAGTACCAAGATCGCTTTCTGGGCATTCTTGGTTGTTCTGCTTCATCATAACAGAGAGCTCCTGCTCGTTTACTCTTTCCTGTCTTTGTGTTTTGCTTTGCACTACGATTTTTGCCTATTTCTTGGTTGGTTTTCTTGAGTTCAATTGGCTAGGTCTTGTTGCAACTTTTGAAGAGTCTTTCTTGGTTCTTTGGATTTTTTGTTTGCGGCAAGGTTGCACTATTATTCTAGGCTGAGTGGCTGAGTTTTCTTGTCTTCTTTTGCTCGTATTGATCTTGCTACTAGTTAGCCCTATAAGATTTGGAGCATTTTTGGAAGTATTTGCTTGAAATTCAGTATTGTTTGGCTTGAAATTTTATAGTTTTACTTGGTCTTTTCGAACTCTTTTATAAAACACAAAAGCTCAAAAAACATTTTGCTTTGTTGTTTGCTTTTGTTTTTGCATTTTTGTTTTCGTTTCTTTGTGTCTTTTGAAGCTTGGTTGAAGTTTCTTGCCTTCGGATTTTGGCTTGATAATTGGAAGGGAGTCGTCATTCATTTCTTCCTCTCTTTTTTAAGCGTTTTTGGTGTCTTCATATTAAGAGTTCTTGATTTCAGGAACTAGCTTTCTAGACAACCAAGAAGAGTTAAAACTGAAGGATTTTTGGGAAATTTCACTTTGCTTTAGGAGATTTTGCATCTTAGGATTTGCATGCTTGTAGTGATTTGCATCAGGTGCATTTAAACATTTAGTCACTTTCATAGTTTTTGTGAGTGTGAGTTTGCTATCTGAAAAGAAAAAATACAATTTTTAATCTCGTAGAACCCGTGTAGAAGTTGCTTTTCATCGAAAGACAATAACTGCATTTGCATGTAGTTTGGTTTTTATTAATTTCTTTCTGCGTCAAAACATCATAAGTTTCATTTCCGCATCCTTGTGACTTAACATAACAGCTCATTAAAATAAGCGATATAATTTAAAATCAACTAGCAAGTTTTCTAAGTGTCATACACCAACTAGCTAGGTTGTAGGGCCTTGGATTAGGTGAGTGGAGAGTTAACTCTCCAAGGCCGCTCAAACAAAACATAGAAGTTGATTAATTGAGCGAAATCCAACTCCGTTAGGTGGACCGGGAAAGCTCTCCTCCAGGAAGTCATGCGCGAGGGGAAGTGAAGGCTGAGAAGAGGGATACCCCCTCTCTGATTAGCTGAATCTGACCTCAAGACCGTTCCGCCCGGCTTCTGACACGGATTGGTGCCCATCGTTGCCACTCCTAGGTTCCACACAGGTGACTGCAGGGGGGGAATACCCGTGGTACTTGAGGCAGACGTCGCATCACTTTCAGCAGTACTTCTGGGGGGTGCCCTTGCGAAGCTTGGGTGCTTGAGCCAGCAAAGGCTGTCGTTTGGAGGTCGGCATAACTATTTCTGATACCTTCGCTAGTTGTTCTGGGCCGTAATTATCCCAGACTGCTTTCAGGAGGTCCTATATTTCACTTTTCTGTATTTTGGTGTCCGGTCCTCATCACCCGGAGCGAAAATACTTGGAGGATGTTTGCTTGATTGTATCTCAGGGATTTTTCTTATAGTGAGTGCTCTTTGCTCCTAGCATGCCTAGATTTTCACTTTTTTGAGTCTAATTTAAAATCTATAAAAGTGGCTGATCAAGCGCCTCGTCGATCGAGGAGAATTCGGGGGTTATCTCCCGAGAGTCCAGAGCCTTCTTCGAGAAGGCGTAGGAGTGATTTAGCAGGTGGTTACCACCCTGTGGCGTCTGACGCAGTGGAGAGAGATCCTCCACAAGGGTCTGAAGGTTTCATAGCTGATTCTGGTGTCGGTTCCAAGAGGAGAGTTCCGCTCACCTCGCGAGTTTTATTTCCTCAGGAAGAAGATTTTAAAATTGAAGAAGTACCTGAACCTCCTGTGTCAGGTCCATCTCCTCTTCCTCCTAATTATCCGTTCGTTGTTCAATACATCGGACCTGAGTCAGAGAGACCGGAAGATCTTCCGTATCATTCATACCTTTCGATGGCCACGACTGGGAACGCGGCTTCTGCCGTGAGTGCTGCAGGCATTCAGACCCTTGCTTCTGTTGAAGGAGGGGGCACTATTGCTTTATATTCGATTGCTTCTAGTACTGCTGTGTTTGGCTCTGGTTTCACCCAAGCACATGCTTCTCATTCTGGTCCCTTCTATTCAGGGATGCCCACTAGTGGGAATCCCTCTTTTTCCTTTTCCGCTGCTGCAGCTGGATCTACACCCATGTATTCCATGGCTAGTGGATCAGCTTCTTTTCAGGGTTTCCCCTTTGGAACTGGGCACATTCCTAGTTCCAAACCTTCTTTAGGGTCCTTTCTGTTTACCTCTCAGACCCAGAGTTTCAATCCTTGGTCTGGAGGTCAGAATTCGACCACTTTTACAGGATGGAACCCTGTATTCACTACAGTGCGGGCAGGGAATCAGTTTTACGCAGGTCATCAAGGGAATACTTCTTTCCCTTCGTCGAGTGCTTATCAGACCTTTTCTCCTCTTTCTAATTCCTGGAACCCCTATCTGGGGCTTTCCTCTTCATTTCATACTTCAGCGGGGGGAACTGGTCTGGGCTTTGGTAACTCTGCGTTGGGAGGAGGTTCCTCTCCTTTTTCTACGAGTCCTTTCTGGCAACCTGGTGCCTCACCAAATCCTGGGTATTATTTTCAGAATGTTGGGAATCCATCCCATCAAGGATGGAATCCTCAGGCTCCACCTCGCTTACCTTTTCTGGCAACGTTAAACTTGCCAGATCTGTCGAAATTGACTAATGATCTAGTTCGTTATGGTCCGAGGTGGCCTCCGGTTCCCACCAAACTTCCTTTAGACATTCCAAAGTTTGAAGGTAAGAATGGAGAAGATCCGGCTGACCACATTACCACTTTCCATTTATGGTGTTCTTCGAACTCCCTGATCGATGATTCGATTAGGTTGAGATTATTTCAATGCACCCTAACTGGAAACGCTGCCAAATGGTATATTGAGCTAACTGGGGGCAGTTTTGCTACATTTGGAGAACTGTCTATTACATTTCTAAACCATTTTCAGTTGCCTGTCCGATATGATGCTGGGACTAAACTCCTAGCTAATTTTAAGCAGGACGATGCAACCCACATTTCTGATCACATTCAGGAATGGAGGAGAAGGAAGAGGCTGATTAAAGCTCATATTCCAGGTGAATTCCTTTTGGAATGGTTTCTCAAATCTCTGCAGTAAGATATTTTGAAAGATGTATCCCTCTTAGGGGTATTTTCCAAGGAGCAGGCCATTTTTAGGGCCCAGCAGCTAGAGTTGATATATTCTCAGTCTGGGGTCCTTCACAAGTATTTGCCCAATGCTCCTCGCTCCAAATTAGATTTGTCGAAAACTAAGCCTGGTCCTCATGGCGACGGACTGATTGGATCAATCAATAGTGGTGCAACCAGCCTGCTTACTCAACTGCAACAGTTGTCTTTGAAATCTGCTCCTTCTGGTCAGGCTGTGCCTGCTGAGTCATCACCTTCCCAGTATTTGTCCATAAATGTTGTCCAAGCTTCTAATCCCAAAGGAAATCAACAATCCAATGGGAAGAAGAAGGGACAAAATAACAATAAGAAGGGCAAGAACGGAAATGGTAACGCAAATAAAACCAACGAGCATGTTGGTGAGGGTCCAAAGGAGAAAAGGAAAGTGAAGTTTCCATGCAAGCTATGTGCTGGAGACCATCTTACACACCTTTGCCCTAAAATTCAGGATGCGCAGCGCTTGTTAGCCCAGCAGGGTTCTTCTAGTTCCCGGGCTGTGTTAACAAACCATTTTCCCCAAGGGCAACAATTAGTTGTTGGCGCGAACCAAAATCCTGGGGCTTCCTCTGGAGGCACCCAGGAAGGGGAAATTCCATCGAACATTTTCATGATGAGTGCTCACGCAGATATCGCTACGAGATCCCACGATTATGGCGGAGAAGAGTCTTCGAAAGCTAAGTATGTTCCTGATGCTATTGAGCCGCTTCACATCACGAAGCCTACTGTTGAGTCTATGCCTCGGATGCCCAAAGCATCTTCTAAGCGATCAACGATTAATCCGAATGCTAGGGCTGCCCAGAACTACTCGATTGTGGAAGATCTGGCACAGAGTCCTTGTGCTATGTCAGCTTTAGAGGTACTCCAGTCTTGTCCGGCTCAGCGCAGTGCTTTTCTCACTGCCATTGGGGCTATTGATCCGAAAAATTCTCTTATGATTACTTTTGATATGACTAATTTTAAGAAGAGACTTCCTCATCACATGGCCTTTCATATTAAATCATCATACCGGAAGTGTAACATCTTTCAGACGGTTGTTGATGAGGGTGCTTCCACATGCGTGATGTCTCTCGCATGCTGGAAGACACTTGGATCTCCTAAAGTTGTTCCATCTAGCACTGTTCTGACTGCGTTCGATGGTCATTCTCATAGACCCCATGGTATTGTCCCAGCTTTGCCCATCTGTGTTGGGGACAAAACTGTCAATATAGAGGTTGAGGTAGTGGACGCAAGCTTGGACTACAACCTTCTGTTGGGGAGAAACTGGATTTATGATATGGATGCCATTGCATCCTCATTATTTCGCATTATATGTTTCCCCCACGAAGGGAGGATTGTTACAGTGGATCAACTGGACTGTCCTCCTGTAGACCCGAATGCGTCTACTGACTCATCTATTCCTAAGTTGGATAATTCTAAGGCGCCTGTTGAGAATTTAGGAGTTGGAATGTATTCTTCCTTGATGGGTAATTTCGATATTCCTCCTCCTACGGTTCATATTAATGCTATTTCATCCTCCAAGGCTCCTCTTCGAAGAGAGTTCTTCAGAACTCATTATTTTTCAGACCCTTGGACCTTACCTTCCCCTACTGCCACATTAGCGGAAGGTCAAGTGGGTGGAATGGCATTTCTGATTTCTGCAGCTGAGATTGCGTATCAGTCTATTGTTGACTCTGCAGAAACCATCCCAGCTCCTCTTTCACCGGAAGAGTTGGATGGTGATGTGGCTCCGGCTTGGACGCTTAGTTCTTCTTCGGCCCAGGATTGCCTTGATACCACTCTTCCATCTGAAGAGGCCATCCCGGAAGCCATGACTGGTATAGATAGACCGTGGGATGATTTGCATCATCGGTCTTACTTCCTACCTGACTTAAACGAAGTTGAAACTAGTTTTCCAAGTCCTCAGTCTCCTGGTCCTGTTCACCCAGTCTTGAACCCTTTGGCACCAACACAGGTTTATGCTGAAGGGAACATGGCTGTGATCTCTCCTACTATCCCGGTGAACATTTCCAGGGATCCTAATATTATCGAGAATGTCTTCATCGGAGCTGAATGTTCCCGTGAAGAGGTTCAAATTTACACCGAGCTCTTTAAAGAGTATAGGGATGTATTCGCTTGGTCTTATGAGGAAATTCCTGGAATAGACCCATCTATTGTCCAGCATGAGATCAAGACATATGAAAACGCTAAGCCGGTGAGGAAAAAACTTCGTCCGGTCAATCCTAGGAAGGCAGTAGCTATCAAAGCTGAAGTTGAGAAGCTGCTTAAGGCGGGATTCATTTTCCCTGTTCCTTTGACTGAATGGGTTTCAAATCCCGTTCTCGTAGATAAAAAGCAAGGAACGATTCAAGTGTGCATTGATTTCAGAGACCTAAATAAAGCATGTCCTAAAGATAATCACCCCACACCATTTATCCATCAGATCATTGACGAGTGTGCCGGTAATGATATTTTCTCCTTCATGGATGGTTTCTCCGGATATAATTAGATTACTATCCGTCCTGAAGATCAGAATAAGACTGCCTTTATTTGTCCCTGGGGTACGTTTGCATACAAGAAGATGCCTTTTGGTCTTAAAAATGCTGGGGCTACCTTTCAGCGGGCCATGTCATATGCCTTCCACGACATCAAAAATATTATTGAGGCATACTTGGATGATTTAGCTGCTCATTCTCGAAAGAGGATGGATCATCCTGGTCACCTCCAGCAAGTATTTGAACGATGTCGGTTCTATAAGATCAGATTGAATCCGAACAAGTGCATTTTCGCAGTTACATCTGGTCGGCTATTGGGATTCATTGTGTCCAAGGAAGGGATTAGGGTAGATCCCTTCAAGGTTGAGGCAATACTTCGGTTGCCTCCCCCGTCCTCAATTCGTCAGCTTCAAAATCTACAAGGGAAGTCTAATTTTCTTCGGAGATTTATCGTAAATTATGCTGAAGTTACAAAGGGATTTATGAGATTGTTGAAGAAAGGAGTTCCTTTTCTTTGGGATGACTACGCTCAACACTCATTCGATGCTTTGAAGAAAGCATTGACCTCTGCTCCTTTATTGAGTCCACCTGATTATAGCAGGGATTTCCTTTTGTATCTGGCAGCAGCCGAATCTACCATTGGTATGGTTCTGGTTCAGGAGGATGATGCTCTTGCAGAGCATGTTATTTACTACCTTAGTCGAGGCTTGGTAGGACCTGAACTCCGGTACACTCCGATAGAAAAGTTAGCCTTAGCAGCAGTTCATGCTGTGCAGCGACTCCGGCATTACATTATTCTTCGCAAAACTTATGTTTTGGCAGCTGCCAATCCATTTCAATTTTTCCTCAGTAGGCGAGTGATTGGGGGGGAATATAATAGATGGATTGTGATTTTACAGGAATTTGATCTTGAGTTTATGTCTGCCAAGTCCAAGAAATCATTGGTTTTCGCGGAATTGATCTCCGAGTTGCCCTGTGGGGAAGAGATGATCTATGAGGAATCCTTTCCAGATGAACATTTGTTTCTTATCTCTTCACAGGATCCTTGGTACGGAGATATCATTGTGTATCTCCAGACTGCGAAGTTTCCCTCTACTTTTTCGAAAGATGAGCATCGTAAGCTGCGTCACTTGGCCAAGAATTATTTGATTATTGGTGATGCTTTATACCGTCGAGGGGTTGATTCAATCCTAAGACGTTGCTTAACTCTCGAAGAAGCTGAGGCTGTGCTGAATGATTCCCACAGTGGAGCTTGTGGGGGTCATTTATCTGGGCTTGCTACAGCCCAAAAAATCTTGCGTGCTGGGTACTTTTGGCCCTCGATTTTCAAAGATTGTATTGAATCGGTCAAAAAGTGTCATCCGTGTCAAGTCTATACTCGAAAAATGCACGCTCATCCAGCTCCGCTTTTTCCAGTCATTACTGTCGGTCCCTTTACAAAGTGGGGTATTGATTATACTAATTGTAACCCGCCTTCGGCTAAAGGTCACAAGTACATTATTGTAGCAGTAGACTACTTTACAAAGTGGGTCGAGGCTATGCCTACTTTTGGGAATGATGGTGAGACTGCAGCTCTTTTCCTTTTCAACCAGGTTATCGCTCGTTTTGGTATTCCTCGAGAGATTGTCACTGACCATGGCAGTCATTTTCAGAATAGTATGATGGCTGAGTTGGCTCTCAAATTGGGTTTCCGGCAGGAGCATTCATCTCCATATTATCCTCAAGCCAATGGGCAAGTGGAAGCTGTGAATAAATCCTTGAAGACAATTCTTCAAAGGACAATTGATAAAGCTATATCCAATTGGCATATTATGCTATATCTTGCACTTTGGGCATACAGGACGTCAGTGAAAACTGCAACTGGCTTTACTCCGTTTCAGCTAGTGCACGGGGTGGAATCCGTATTTCCTATTGAATGCAAGATTCCTTCTCTTAAGTTAGCTGTTGAACTTCTTCCTGACACTTCTAGTCTTGAAGAATGGCTCCTTCATCTGGAACATCTTGATGAGTAGCGTCGGGATGCTGCCACGATGAATGAAGCGCATAAAAATTGAGTTAAAGTTCAGTACGATAAGGCGGTCAAACCCAGGGTTTTTTCAGAAGGTGACCTTGTTTTGGTCTATGCCCAAGAAAAAGATGCCCTGGGGGCAGGAAAGTTTAAGTCTATGTGGTATGGCCCCTTTATCGTTAAAAAAGTCCTTAAGAAAGGAGCGTATACCTTGGTTGATTTTGAAGGGAACGAGTTGTCGGAGCCCCGAAATGGGCTCTATTTGAAGAAGTATTATGCCTAGGCTTTGGCCTGGCATGTTGCTTTTGTATATAGTAGTTTTGTTTTGTACATATCTGGTTGATTTTCGATCTTTGATGAGTTGGTGATGTTTTTGATCTGCTTTGGCAGGTTGTGTTGGATGTCATGAGTCATTTTGGTTTCGCCGATGGTGCTAGTAGACACACCCGGAACTTAGCTTCCGCGGCTTGGGTGCTTCATTATCCATCCGGTCAGCTGCTAGTATCAAGAGGGGTCTGCATTGGTCCTGCTTCCAATAATATAGCAGAATACACTGCAGTTATTCATCTACTCTCGGAGGCAATATCTTTGGGTGTTGATTCATTGGTAGTTTTCTTGGACTCTCAGCTGGTGGTGTCGCAGTTGAACAATACTTATCGGGTACGAGATCCATTTTTATTACGATTGTTCTTGAGGGTACGTTTGTTACAAAGGTCATTTCAATTTTTAACTTTCATTCATATCCCTCGAGCTGACAATTGGTTAGCTGACTCATTAGCTAATCAAGCATTGGATTGGCATATTAATCATTCCATACAATAAAATTTTAATCATCAAAAACATCATACATTTTGATACATTTATCACATCACATCAAATATCGTTGTATATATATATCATCAGAGTGTTCAAAAACTTTACAAAATTTGGATCCATAAGGTCATACAAAACTTGGGCTTATGCCCGATCATGTTCAGTCTCAAAAAGAATATACAGTCATCTAATACATAATATCTGTCTACTCCTGAGGTCCCTGCCCAGAAGTCGTGTTCCTATAGAACGTGACCGCGGTGGCAACTCGGCGGAATAATCGTACCCAGTCTCGGGGCACTCCTACCACCCGTCTCTGGATGGCTTCCGGCAGGTCTTCCACGGCAGCCATAGGTATTTGGCGGGTTAAACCCTCCAAGTTCCTCTGCACAGCCTGGAGGGTCCTGTCAGAATCCACTGTGTCTGCTTCGCCCCTGCAACGCTTGTGGCACGGGAAACCCTCAGGTCGCACTGGTCCAATATCTGTATCATGATCATGTTTACATTGTCAGTCATTATGAATCCAATCAAAAACATGTTTATTTTCATTTTTTCATACATATTTGAAAAAATCCAAAAAATTATATAACTCAAATTTTTTTTGCAAACTTACCGACTCTGCCCCATGCTGTGCCTAGTGGAAGAACTAGATCTGGATCTCCACGAAAGTCCATCCCGGCATAGGGATAGTTGTCCACTGCGATGATTTTTTCTTCCCACCAAAGGAAGAACTCATTGTCCCAAGTGGTCCGGGGAACTTCACTTCCCCCTAATCCCTTCATCATGTCCGCCCAACGGGCAATTCTTGGGTCCCACGGGCTACTGATGGTAGAGATAACTCTGGGTCTCAATGCTGGTATCTTCTCAAAGAAGAATGTCATCAAAATAGTACCGTACCCAAAGTGTTTGGTATTTGCTTGGAGGATTGAGGTCAACTGTTGTTTCATGTTTAGTAAAAGGGCTGTGCACCAATCATACACATGAGTCAAGCATTCTACTGCTATGCTCATTTGCATCCTGGACGCCTGATGTAGGGAGGCAGATCCTGCCACTCTGCCAATGGTGAAAAGGAGGATTTTCATGTGCAAATCCCGTAAATCTTTAATAGCAATCTGAGTTCCAAATTTCTTGGAACCCTCTACGCAATACACGTGGACATAATCTTCCACGGTTAGCCCTCCCAGGGGCTTCTCGTGCAAGTCTACTGGTTCTCCCCTCTGGGAGAGTCCAGTGATAAAATATATGTCTTCCACTTCAATGCGTATTGGCATCTGATCTATAACGAAGCAATCTTGGTCTGGTTCCCAATAATTGACGAGCATTTCTAGCAACCGAACATTGCTTTTCATATTTGGAATTTTGAAAAATTTGAACAATCCGCAATTTCGAAGAATATTTTGCGATGCTCGATCTTGCATGACCTCTTGATCAATTGCGTTGTGTTCACGCTCCCTCCACGAGATTGTCATCCTGTCAAATTTCAATAAATCATGCATTAGCCACGCATTTTTTGATTCAGACCTGCGCATACGCAACTTTTTCTATTCACAGTTGTGTGTATACGCGACTTTCCCATTACGAACCCGCGTATGCGCAAGTCCGTGTTTTTTAGCAAGGGTTTTAATGGTGAAAATCACTAAATTTTAATTTCCAAACGAACAAAATGATTTGCAAAGATGATTGAGGAGCCTACCTGACAAATTTGGTGCGATTCGACGGTCGGTTGTTCCTGATTTGACGAAAGAATTTTTTTGCTCCAGAGCACTTTTTTCCAAATCAACAATACAATAATGAACCAAATATGAGGTAATTTGTCTATTTATGCCTAAAAAGTTGAAAATTTTCGCAAAAATTTGTTATGCTTATTTTTTCAATCTATCTTAAGCTGCATAACCCGGATTCTTGGAAGTGCCCAGTTTGGTATGTTTTCAGGTACATTTTGACGAATTTGAGATTTTTTCCCGTTTTTGATCCATGATTACTGACTCGTCACAGCAGGTATATGATATTCATTGGCATATAGGTTAGGGAAATCACTTTCTGTTGCATCTTGCATACTAGCCTTCATACTGATCACTTGCCATAAGGTCGATCCCATCAGGTCATGACTATTACACCCATTTCACTCGCCGATTATTTAATCATGACTTGGTGGTAGAGCCTTCCTTTACATGGGCTTCCTAGTTAGTTCCTCGCTATCACTTGTTTCCCATGCTGCATTTTATGTAGGCTCGAGAGTCCTCTTTAGTCCCACCATGACTTATGTGTTGAAGCTTCATTCTTCTTCTTCCTCACTATCATTTTTTCTGGCTTTTACCCTAGAAGCTCCCTGGTGTCGTTAAGTTGTATTACTGCATTTCATATTGGCTACTTGTTTATCCTGGCCTTTAGCCGGCTTCATTTGGACTCAGTGTTTAAGCCAACTTTTGACCTTGACTATTTGTACAAGTTAACCATTGCATGCACTTAGCTATCGCGACTTGACACCCTTTTTACCCTTGGATGGAACGTTCCTTTGAGTATCGCTTACCAGTTTCCGCCACCTTGCATTGAGCATAGGATTGTTCCAATCCCAGGAACTAGTGCATATGATTATTTGATACTCGTTCTATCCATTGTACCATAGCATTCTTTTATTCTTTTTCAGGCTTATTATATGAAAAAGACAAAAAAATCAAATATAACAAAAAGAGCGGGAATGGGATGTATCTTCGTTGTTTTGATGGCAGCACAGAGTCAGTTTGTCGCCCTTGAAAAAATCACATATACTTATATATATTTCCTACGTTTAGGATGGTTTTAGTTTTGACCTAGGTTCAGCCTTTACCTTGTTTCACTTGTCAGTCCTCCCCCGGTTGGTTATCTCTTCCAATCATATGGAGAGTTTGTTCTGCCTCCTGCATAACAGACTTATACAGTGACACTTTTTACTGCCATGGTCATCACGAGTCGTGCTTTTGTTCAAGGGAAGTCTAACCAGAGTCGGCCATTCTGCGGTGTCTCTTGACTCATTATTCAGTCGGCCTTCTCGGTCTTGTCAGTATCTTGTTCTATCACATCAAATGTTTTGGTCTTCTGCTCGTGCTGGTTTGAGAAGGTCCCCATTGACTTCTTCCCAATGGGTTTGTCTCTTATCGACTACGACACATTTCTCTGAGAGAAAACCTAGAGCCGCACCCTGGCCCTATTTCCATCATTGATAGGTGACCTTTTGCTCAGCATTTGATCATCATTATGGGTCTTTGACTAAGTGGTTTCCCCTGTGTTCGACGTCAGCACACATTATCACACTTGGGATTCGTGCAGTACCTTGATTTCCATTTGACCCTATCGGTGGATTTCTCGCCTCTGTGTCAGCTTTCATTATTGGTTGGTTCAGAGGGTTTCTTCCGTGCGCTAGCCTCATCTTGTGCACGTCGGAAACGTACTTCGGTTTTGGTTCCATCACTCTACTTCGTTCGATTCCTTCCAAATATTGGCCTGCGGGTTACACTCGCGCTGGACTGATGTGGGATGCCTTAATGCCTTCCTTCCAGCAGATATTTTCCCATCGACTCCGACTCATTGCTCTGGGAATAAGGTCTAGAGTCTTTTGTCAGTACCTTAGGGTTTGCAGTCATCAGTGGCAGACTCTTCGCTATCGACAGTGGGGATTCATCATTGCCTCCTGATTGGTAGATTCTTCCAAGTGTTCGACTTCAACTCATTCATTCACACTTGTTAGATTGTACTGGGGCACCTTGACACTCATTTTCATTATTGGTGGGTTGTCTCGCGTTGGTTAATGGTATACATCATTGACCGGTAATCCAACAATTTCTCACATGGTCGACTTCAGCTCATTTATTCCCATTGTGTAGAATTGTGCCATAGTGATCGGTGAAGACCTCGGGTTGCATCAACATTTCTCGGTTCACTTTTGACAGTCCATTCAGTTTCTGCCAGTGATGCCGTCCACTCTTATATGTTGCAGTTCAGTACAACAACATCCTATATGTTGGCTCCCGAGTTGCGTGATAGTACCATTTGTTCCACCCCTTATGATTTGGTACTTGGAGATTCAGTTACTTATTTGATCAGACATCTAGTTGCAGCATCTTTGATCAGATTTTTATATGTGATACTTGGAAATTGATTCAGACTTCCACTTCCGGGCCATGCTCAGATGATTCATTGTGTACTTTCAGTTCAGTTATACTTGTATACATGGTGGATCTATTCAGTACTTTCTATATGATGTATTTTTGACTGAGCATGGGTATGCCCGCCTCAGCATGAGTTGACTCTCTATTTTCTTTCATTGGTTTTTGGCAGGCTGAAATCTAGTGAAGTCCTCTCTTGTCCTTGCGAAGTTCTTTCTATGTGCATAATACATTTCGGCCATCATGTACCCCTTCTGACCTCATATATTAGGGGGCATCTGTTATAGCATCATTTCTCACCTTCATATGATTCATGATTGCTTTTATGGCTTTGAGCACCCATTCCTACAGACTTGGACAAATTCACTAAAAAACAGTGTAAAAATCCCCATACGCGATTATGCCTAGACTTTTCCGCGTGTATACGCGAGTCCACATGCACTTTTCCGCGTATGCCATTAAAATAATTTAAAAATATATATATAAATTCCCTATTTTCGGGCTGGGTTGTTGGTTACTCTGGTAGTTCAACCACCCCAGCACGTGGCCAACTGTTTCCAACTGTTGAAACTACTTTGGGGGAGTATAAAAGCCCCTCATGTGCATGGCCTAAGGGAGAGAGAGAATTTATTGATATTATACTCTGTTGGTATTCCCTATCCAAGTCTGAATTCCCGTGCCTCCTGCACTTCCCAGTTCATTATAGGAAACCTTTGTTTCCTGGAGATGCTCATCCCTTTATATGTCATCTCGTTTGCACCAGTTCGGAAGGAATCTTAGCGAGGCAAGGGTGGGACGGATCCGGACGACAGTCTGCTCGAAGATCGTGGAAGGATTCAGGTGATCTCTCCACTCGTTATTTCTGTACATGCTATTTATAATACAGAAGTACCATCTTGTTCCCGAAATATATGTGTTAGTGTCTGCTTACATATATGAGAATATTGTTATTTAAGCATTCATTATGGTTTATCTAATGTTTCATATGGATTTCACTAACATTTAGAGTAGATATATGATGTACAACCAGTTCTTCGTGCTTGTTTCTTCTTGTCTTTCAGGTTAAGAAGGAAGAAGGGTTGTTGGGGGTTTGGACCCCACGGGATCTGCTTCAACCGTAGGACCTACGGGTAACTTCCTCGATCTACTCTATTTAGTTTTTCATGAACATGTATGGTTGTGTGAGTCCTTCTTAAGTAGCATGCCCCTGCTCTGTGGAGGTTTAAACCCAACAAACCTCTAGGGTGATTTTCCCCGAAACACTCTCAGCGTAGTGTTGCGTAGTCTCCTTTGGGTTGTCGCATCCCTTCCTGTGCATCTTCTCCCCAAATATTCATTTCCTCGTAGCCCCAGCGTCGCTTGCCCTTTTTTGCACCCTTTCCTGAACCACTCCCTGCCCATCTTGATGCATAATGGCTCCAAGAATTCCCTAATGAAATATCCACTAAGGACAAAGAGGGGATCTCCCTAGCCATTATCACTGTGGCAAGGATAATCATCTAGAGTCGATGGAAGGCTCCTCTTCCAAAACTTTTGAGTGTCAGAGTATCGATCCTGAGTAGCATGAAGAAGCCCCTGGGAAATCTGCAGAGTGAAAGATGTGATCCGAGGAAGTCCACCATCTCTCCCCAGATGCACCCCTAGCATCGAAAAACTAACCTGTTGCCGATTCAATAGGAGGAATATGTGAATATGGTTGTCTAGGTGATGGACTCTGATGGCATCTGGAAACGTGTTCCCAATGGCGTAGATTCGGAATCACCCATCCTCTACGCACCAGTCTGCAATCCCAGGCATACAATGGCAGATGCGAAGGAAGCTTCTACACAGGCTCCTACTTTCCCCCTTGAGGAGGAGGCCCCCAACAGTGATGATGAAGATGAAAATTTAAGCCTGTGCAACTGCACAGTTATCCTATGTTTTTTTTTCATGCTCACCATCAATTCCTTTTTTCTACCTTTACTATGTGTTTCTTAGATATGTCAGCGCTACTGCGCATAATGTAATTTTATGTTTTAAGTTTTGTTCAGGTTGGTTTCCTCTCCCAAGGTAGCCTAGAAACTGTGTAAAAAAGGCTGGGATTGGCTAAGCGCAGCTTTCCAATGCAGCCTATAGCATATGTAACTTTATGTTTTTGAATTAATAGAATAGCCCAACTTACCAAAAAAAAAAACAAGAGACTGTTCAAATCACTGAGCCCAGTACAAGGGTAGATTTGAATGCATAAGAAAAAATCCAACCTGTACTTCCCAAGCCCATCTTCAAAACTTGGGAAGAGCTTGTTCATAAAAAGCACAAAAAAAGTCTTGGATATGAAAAGGAGGTGTTCTTTTATATTCCAGAGTATTCCAAGCCCATCCAGTTTCAGAGAGTTGTATTTATTTATGATAGTTCACCTTCAGCTATTCCAGATCCTACTCCTCTTCCATAGCAGCCACAATATATTGATAAATACCAACATTGTGATTGAGGTGGCCATATGAAATATCATTGTTTTTATTTTCACCTATGCAAGCACTATGGTCAGCACACTCATTCTTCACACAGATGCTTCAAAAACAAGCCTCCTACAAGAACTAAGATTCATCTTGGATGGATCGCTTCTTGGAAATGGGAAACAATAGCCAAGAAGATTTTTCAATTATATGTCAAAACTTGTTCTAGAGTATTGAATAATATTTCAGTTGAGGTTTTGCCATCATATCACCTTGTATTTGACAGGGGGGGAATTATGGTCATATACAATCTTCAAACCAACATCAAGCAATCCTGAACCACAATCTTCCATTCCAGATTTATATTTGTAGCCAGAGACACAGATGCCCATGAGCATGCCTTTGGTTGGTGTTCAACTTTAAACCATCTATTTGAGATTGAGCTTATCCCTCTTCAAATAATTTGGGACACTTCCTCTAGCAGAAGACTTCAGCTTCTTTCCATTTTTGGAAGAGTTCCAGGAATTGCATTAAACATTCCAGAATTGGTGCTCATCCTTAAACCATCGCAGGTTGTAGACCTCCCCTTCTTCTACTTTGAAGCTATCCCTCTTTAAAACATTATGATAACTTCCTCTAGAAGAAGATCTTAACTTCTTGCCATATTTGGAAGAGTTCCGGGAACTGCAATAAGCGTTCTAGTGTTGGTGACCATCCTTAAACCACCTCCTTATGCCAACATTTCAAATAGCTCATTCAGCCTAGTGCTGCCATGCATACTTTGCACATTTGTATTATAGCTCTCTTCTTGGATTCCTACATACCCCTTCGGATTAAGGGGGGAATGTTGGAAACCTAATCCTCTAGGGTTAGTGTGGAATCTGAAGAGTCTTAGGGAGTCCAAGAGACCCTGGAATATGGAATCCAAGGGTCACTCCATTGTATGATAAATATGTATCATTGTGAGTAATAGAGCATCTCACGTTTATGTTTCATGTCTTGCGTTCTTACCATGCCTAAGTTTAACATTATACATCATGATCTTAAAAGGGAAATATTTAAAATGACTCAAAAAGAAGATGATATCCTTGATCTTACTTAGAGATATAAGGGATGAGTGTATTGACTTCATTTAGATAATGGGAAAAGGAGACATGTCTGAATTATCATTTGAAGAAATTTGTTAGTTTTCAAAACACATATCAAGAGGAAAAACAAAATATGGCAAAATTACTAGACATCCAACCATTACACAACTAAGTAAATTTGCATCAGGATCAGTAAGTCAAGTTGAACTTGACAATTTTCTTGATAATTTCAAAACATACATTCTTGGTAATCTTAGTGAAAAAAATGATATGTTAAGAAACAAAAATAAGAAAAAAACTGAGAATTTTGCTTTGTCTATATTTTTCCCTAGATGTAGAAAGAAACATGCATTAATAGAACATCCAATTGACAATATTGAAATTTGTGTTATATGTGCAAAATTTCATGCTACGAAATATTTCTCATCACTACCTTGTTCGAAATTTGTTTACCAGGAAGATAGTGGATAAATCCAAACACCATAACAACTTTTTGTGTTCCTCTTAAAAGGCCTTGGAAGCCTTGCAAACCAGGTATGATGCAAGATCCAAAGTCACAATTTCAATCTTATACACAACAACCTCAAAATAATTAGAACACACCCCTACCTTGGAAAACCTTATCACCTCAACCTCAAAACCCATCCTGGTTACAATGTTGGCAATGTTTATATGGTATAAATCCACAATATATTTAATATTTTCCTCAATACCAATCTCAATATTATGTACCACAACATCCAAAACCTCAATTTCACCCACAATTGACTACAAGTAAACCTCTTCCATTACCACCCACTCAATCACCTCAAAGACAAAATAATTGCATGCATAATCAATCCTGAAATCCAATAATAAAGTACCTAAGAAACCCACTTAAAGTGTTGAAGTACAAAATTTCCAAACTAACATGATAGCTCCCTTAGGTTTGAACGATATCCATATTAGATCTAGGAGATTTTTATAAAAGAAAAAGCCTCATGTTGTCATTAAAAAACATAAAGCGGATGAAACTCTTAAATTGGAGGAGACTCCTCAAAAGGAATAAATTCCTAACCAAATAGATGACAATGAAATAAGGCCAACTCCTACTACTCCTCTAGTTGAGAAACCCTCTATATCCTTACAAAATCCTCCTTTCCCATAGAGATTAAAAATCGATAAATATGTATAGAAACAATTAATTTTTCCAAATTATGACATGCCGAATGAGTTAAAGAATGATTTCATTAAAATCCCTTAACTTAAGGAAATAAAGGATATCCCAATTATTGCAAAAACAATAAAGGACTTGTGTATTAAAAACCTGATAGAAAAAAGAAAACAAATACAAAAAGCGAAACTCATCGGAAAAATTGCAGAACTTATGATGGGAAAAACTACAATTAAAAAATACTTAGATCGAAGGAGTCCCA
Organism: Pinus albicaulis; assembly: GCA_034641835.2. NCBI lineage: Eukaryota > Viridiplantae > Streptophyta > Pinopsida > Pinales > Pinaceae > Pinus > Pinus albicaulis. Next base: position 112,399 of record JAXQQM020090989.1, read on the forward strand.
TTGTAAAAATACACATCAATAATGTTGAAATCCCAAACACATCAATCGACTTAAATGCAACAATAAATTTCATGACAAAAATTATTATGGATTAATTAAGATTGACTAATATTCAATATACTCCTGCTATATTAGAGCTAGTTTACAAGTCTATTATTAAGCCAAAGGACATCTTAGAATATGTACTTGTATCCCTAGATTCATGGGAGTATCTAGTTGATTTCATGATTTTAACTCCGAAAACCAATCTAGGAGGTCATCCATTGATACTAGGTAGGCCATGGTTAGCTTTTAGGATATTCCGACACATAGGAAATAGTTAAGAATAACTTAGTCTAGTGTAGAATTAGGTAAAGTGTGTTTCTTTACTATGTACATTTGTAACTTATAATCTGACGGTCACGATTTGTAGTGACCCGATGGTTATCTCTCACCTCAGTATTAATGACACTTGATCCATGGCTTAACACCCGATTGGTACATGATCTCTATTTAAAGAGCATGGAGGGTCATTTGTCCGGTAACCGTTTATGAGAGAAACATATGTAACTTTTCTTTTTATATTAATAAATTGCCTGAAGTGGTCATGTTGGCTCAGGCCGTGCACTGTTTCCCTCTTTGAGGGTTTTAACCACGTGATTATACTGGCGTAATGATTTGTGATCTGTTTGTCAGTGGTGACCTTTGGTTCTTGATCTACGGAACTTACCCTGTAAATTCCTACATTAGCCACAACCAAAGCATTTATTATCTATAGATCTAGTGACATGATTAATTATAATGGAATTTCAACGAAAAAGTTTATATTATATCCACTAGCAAGAGAAATAAATGAATTTGAAAATGAAGAATGGATTGAATATGATGATGAATATTATGAATATATTCAACCATTTTTAACTATATCACAAAATGCTGAGGAAAATAAATTAATTAATCTTATGAATAGTTGTGATTTTTCTCAATATTTTCAACAAAACTATTGTGTGCATATGTTAGATCAAAGTTTTCAAGAAATCCTAGTATCGAATATTTTTCATCATGACAATCCAAGCTATAATTAAATTCAATGTAAAATTTTGGAAATACTCTTGTAGAAATTAGTTAAGGAAAAACATTAAATATCAATAATAACCTGGAGGAATTTCAAAAAGAATAGTTGTGGTTCTCAAACTTCTGTGGTTGTAGTTATTTGCAGAAACCGGTTTATCCACACTATCGTAAAATAATGGTCGACGTTTCGAATCCCAACGGGGATCCATCTCCAGGACGAGAAGTGAGTGAGGAATGAAAGAAGGTCGCAGGGGGTCAAGGTATAAATAGTAGGGCTAATGATGATGAGAGGAGCCGACAAAAAATTAAGTTAAATTTATTTAAAATAAATTTTATTTTATTATTGTAAATTTTTTTATAAATATTTTAAAAAATTTTAAAAATAAAAAATAGAAGTTAAATTCTAAAATAATAACCTTATTTTAAAATTATAATTTATTATAAAAAAAAATTAAATAATGTCTAAAATTAATTTCTATATTATTAAAATTAAACCTAGAGTAACTAAAATTGTTAAATTATTACCTAAATTGATTTACATAAAATCGTGTAATTAAATTATTAATTTAAGGGATCTAATTCTAAAAATATAACTATTTAACTAAGAGTTAATGAAGTCAATAAATTTTTTTTAATTAAACCCTAATAAATTTTAATTTCAAATTACTTATTAATTAAATCCTAATGATTTTTTTATTTTTAAAACTTTATATTATATAAATGAGTTTGATTTGAATTTTTATATTATAATTATCTTCCATTTACTGATAATAAATATTAATTAATTAATTTTTATTAATAGAATAAAAATTGATTAATAAAAATAAATATTACGAGTGAGTGGAATAGGAGTTTTTGTACTGACACAACCCTAAACCTCATTACTAATAAGGAAGAGAAGCAAACTTGCAAAATTATACCTGGGATGAGGACGAACCTACGGAGCAAATTTGTCTAATAAGAGGTCGCCAACTGTCACTAATCTCGTATCCTCCATCCCTGTTGATGTTATGTGGGTGTTTTATAATCTCTAGTGCTTCTTTAATCTTACGTCTTTGATAGTGTTCCTCCCTCGCAATAATTTTAGCATCCTCAAGACGTAAGTGATTTTTTATTTTCAAGGAGTGATCAGCAAGAGCCAAGGTTCGTGATCGCTCATGTTTAATATCGGCACCATGCTCTTTTAGATGCTTTTGAAGAGAGGACCCAGTTTCACCAATGTAACTCTTTCCACATGAGCAATAAATCTTGTAAACACCTTTAAGTTGTCATTCACTAATGTAATCTTTAACAAAGCGCATATTTTTTCTAATGGTTCCTGTTGCTGAGAATTGTGAAACAATGTTGCTCCTTCCCAAAACCCTAGAAATCTTATATGTCACCCCTTTAATGTATGGCAGAAAAACCCTTCCACCGCTTTCTTGAGGATCCCGACGTCTCTTGGATATGACAGTGCTTTTCGCTCTGTTTATGGATTTTCTTATTTCCCTTTCCTTATACCCTCTACCCAAGAAAATAGATGTCAGGTGAGAGATTTCTTCTTCGAAGTGCTCCTCATCTGATATTCTCAGGGCTCTTACAGCAAGAGTGTTAAGGACACCAAATATTTGAGCAGAATGATGGTAAGACTCAGTGTGAAGGTAGCTATCCGTATGGGTTTTCTTCCTAAAAAATTGATGCCCTAATGTTCCATCTTCTTTTCTGGTAACGAGGACATCCAAGAAAGGAATGCTCTTGTTTTATTCCATCTCCTTGGTAAACTTAATTTCAGAGGAAATTGAGTTGAGGTGATTGAAGAATTTCTTGAGGTTCTCCCTACCATGCGACCACTTTATGTTAGTGTCAGCTACAAATATTTTCCACCAAGCTGGACTTAATGGAAAGGATGCCACAATAGTTGAGAGTGGCGAACCCATTGCGACACCAAAAACCTGCTCATAGAATTCTCCTTGGAAGCTGAAGAAGGTGGATCGTAAACAAATCTCAACAAGCTTGGCTATTTCAGGATCCGTGACTTCATTAATAACCTTCACTACTTCATCTAAAGGGATTTTGGTAAACAATGAAACCACATCAAAGCTTACCAGGATGTCGCTCTCCTCCACCCTCTCTTTTTTAATAAGCTTGATGAAGTCACTAGAGTCTTTAATAAAGGATTCAGTGTTCCCAACAAGAGGTTTGAGAATTTTTGCGACATATTTAGCCAGTTCATAGGTGGGGGATCTAATGGTATTGACAATTGGTCTAAGGGGGAACCCATATTTATGAATCTTAGGAAGCCCATAAATTCTCGGAATGACCTCACAGGGGGGGGTCAACTTCTTCTTCAACTTATCATCAAGATGAGAGTTCAAGATTACCTTCTTAACTTCTCTTAGGATCTTTGGAAATGGGTTGGACTTCAACTTCTTATAGCTGTTGCAATCAAGATGCTCAATCATTTTCCTAATATAATCCACTTTATCTAAAACGACAGCATCCCCTCCCTTGTCTGCCTTAAGGACTACAGTTTTGTCATTATTGCGAAGGGCTCTAAGAACGCCTATCTCCTCCTTGCTAAGGTTACTTTTAGGGGGTTTAGCTTTCCTTATAATCAGGGAGCATTCCTATCTGAGAGACTCTTTGTCATCCAAAGGTAAACCTCGAATGCCCTCCTCAATGCTACACAAGATGCTCTCCTTCAGAATACCCTTGGGAGCAACAACAAATCCTAAACCTTAACCGAGAATCCTACGAGTATCATGACTTAACTCCACCGAGGAAAGGTTAACAACCTTTTTGTTAATGAAATCATTATGTAAGTGCTTCCTATTAATATTTCTCTCCACATCATATGTGGTCTTCCTATTAATATTCCTATCTTCATCGTATATGTGTTTCTTATTAATATTAGTCTCATCCACATTGATACTACTTTCACCTTCATATAAGGGTTTCTTATGAATATTTCCATCTTCAATAAATAATATATTCCTATTACTATATGTCTCCTCCACGCTCCCAAGCTCATTGCTTTTTAATATCGAAATCATATTTGAAGAGACACACGGGCCACATTCCCTTATTTCCTCTAAATGCGAATTAATGTTTTTTAAGGATTCATAACAGCCTTCATGGTTATGAATAAAATCATGACCTGAAAAATTTTCATCGCCCCTCATTCGCTGATTATTTACGCCCTCATGGTTGCTGACTACATGGTTAAGCTCCATGTCATCATTCTTTTTAATTGAACAAGTCGTATCATCATCAAAATTGACAGCGCTCTCTTCAAAAGCACTAAAAGAGCATGGTGTTGATATTAAACATGAGCGATCGCGAACCTCGGCTCTTGTTGATCACTCCTCGAAAACAAAACATCACTTACGTCTTGAGGATGCTAAAATCATTGCGAGGGAGGAACACTATCAAAGACATAAGATTAGAGAAGCGCTAGATATTATAAAACACCCGCATAACATCAACAGGGATGGAGGATACGAGATTAGTGACAGTTGGCGACCTCTTATTAGACAAATTTGCTCCGTAAGTTCGTCCTCATCCCAGGTATAATTTTGCAAGTTTGCTTCTCTTCCTTATTAGTAATCAGGTTTAGGGTCGTGTCAGTACAAAAGCTCCTATTCCACTCACTTGTAATATTTATTTTTATTAATTAATTTTTATTCTATTAATAAAAATTAATTAATTAATATTTATTATCAGTAAATGGAAGCTATATAATATAAAAATTCAAATCAAACTTATTTATATAATATAAAGTTTTAAAAATAAAAAATTCATTAGGATTTAATTAATAAGTAATTTGAAATTAAAATTTATTAGGGTTTAATTAAATAAAATTTATTGAATTCATTAACTCTTAGTTAAATAGTTATATTTTTAGAATTAGATCCCTTAAATTAATCATTTAATTACACTATTTTAGGTAAATCAAATTAGGTAATAATTTAACAATTTTAGTTACTCTAGGTTTAATTTTAATAATTTAGAAATTAATTTTAGACATTAATTAAAAAAAAAATGTAATAAATTAGAATTTTAAAATAGGGTTATTATTTTAGAATTTAAATTTTAAAAAAATTTAAATATTTATAAAAAAATTTACAATAATAAAATAAAATTTATTTTAAATAAATTTAACTTAATTTGTCGTCGGTTCCTCTCATCATCATTAGCCCTCACTATTTATACCTTGACCCCCTACGACCTTCTTTCGTTCTTCATTCACTTCTCGTCCTGAAGATGGATCCCCGTTGGGATTCGAAACATCGACCATTGTTTTATGATACTGTAGATAATCTAGTTTCTGCAAATAAATAAATAATAAAAAATAAAAATAAAAAATTAGTGGATTAAGATGTTACAAAGACATTCCTCTACATTTGCATGGGAATATATAGACATGAAATGAATCGATCCAAATACTTGCATATATATACAAGAGAATGTAAAACTTGTAACACAACCTTAGAGAAGGATGAATCCTAATCTAAGGGATATTTCTAAAGAAGAATTACAAAAATTTCTAAATGTAAACTTTAGCTATCCAATTTCAGATAGTGAGTGGGTTTCACCATTGGTTATTTTTCCAAAGAAAAATGGAAAGTGGAGAGTTTGTATCAATTACAGAGAATTGAATAACACAACTTTAAAATATAATTTCCCATTACCTTTCATTGGTCAAGTTCTAGATACATTAGAAAATATATCATTACATATTATTATTTTCTTGATTGATTCAACGAATATAATTGGACTCAGATAACACTTGAAGATAAGTATAAGACAAATTTCACATGTTCATAGGCTACATGTGCTTATACAATACTTATTTTGGATTATGTAATGCACCTGCTACATTTGAAAGGACAATATTAGGTATTTTTTCTGACTTGAACCATGATTGTGTCGAGGTATATATGGATGATTTTATTTTTTATGGAGATACTTTTGAAGAAGTTTTAGAAAGACTAGAAAAATTATTTGGTAGGTGTCAAGAAACTAATATTTCATTGAGTAATGAGAAATTATTTATGATGTTTAATGAAGGAATTATTTCGAGACATCATGTTTCAGGTTCTCATATTAAGGTGAATTCAACAAAAGTTTAATTCATCTCCAAAATTTTGGTACCTAAATGTCAAAAGGAAGTAAAAAATTTCCTTTGATTCATGGGTTATTATAGAATGTATATAGAAAAATTCGCAAAACTTGCTTCAATACTTTTCAAATTTCTCACCAAATACTATGAATTTCATAGGGATTATGATTCTCAAAAAACTTTTGAATCGTTGAAACTTAGAATGCTCTCGACACCATTATTTTATGTTGTAACTTGTGTCAAGGTTGGGCCATCTAGTGTAAAATTCAATGTTTTCATATTCTATGGGCTTGAACATATTGTAGTATGTATGCATATCTTCTCCATAATAGGTCGTGATTTGACTGCCATTCTCACTACGAAGCACAAGATGAGATTCATGCATGTGTGTGATAATCCACTCAATCACCTTTGAACAAGGGATGAGAAAGAATCTGCATGTGAGCCTATGCATCGTAGATTTCTTAATATTGATGTATGCTTGCACGTCTTCCAAGTTCTCATCAAACCTCTTCTGCATGAATGTGTCTTTTATAGTGCCCCCATGTGACCTCAGTAGATTTATCAATAAATAATTTTTTATTTTCATAAATAGAAATGGTCGGCTTTGTTACCTCAATTGCTTCCTTAGTCCTCTGATCTAGGTGGATATTGGTGGCCACCCGCCTATTCCACCTGGGGCCCCACCTTTTCCTCTTTCAGTTTTTCAGTTTCAGCACAACTTACTATTTTTAATAGTTTTTCGGGTCCTGAACTTCCGGAGCCGTTTTTAGGCCCTAAACGATGTTTTTTGGGCATCGCGCCTCCAATGAATATCATTCCGTTTTGGAATGGATGTTCGTGGCGAAAGTTGCAGTCCTCGAATAGATATTTCTAATGATGTACCATGTGCGTCAAACAGAGATAGTATGCCAAAGTTACGTCCCTAGGAAGTTGAAACACCAATTTACCCAAACGGGGCCCATAGTTTTGGCGCTTCATCTCCTAGGGTTAGGTTTTTGGATGTTTAGAGTTCTCCATTGTTTCTCAATAATAAATAGGCCCTCGAGCCTCATTGTATCGCAGTTCAGAGGCCTGTAGCTGCCACATCTCTTCTCAGAGATAGCTACTAGTGCCCTAGCTAGTTTTATTTCCATTCTGTCTGTAAGCAAATTTCAGTTCTTTGATATTAATGAAATGAAGTGTTGTTTCCACTGCATCTCTGTATTTATGGTTATATGTTTATTCTGTTGCGTTCCTGCATAAATATGGATCATCCTTGCCTCTGAAGTTTCTTTGGAGGTCACTTTACATGTAGAGGGAGGCATGGATCCAAAAGATGATGAAAGGGTGAAAATACTTGTAGCTCAAGCACATGTTTGTGCCAGAGCACACTCATAATGAAAAGATTAGTTCAATGCGACCTAACTATGCAATGATATGTTTATAAACCATGTACAAAGAGCTATCAAACATAAATGGACATTAAAATCTATCTACGATAGCACATAATCACTTGCATGCATATGAAAATAAGCATGCAAACTAGGATAGCGCACTTCCAAAGAAAGAACGATATTCAAGGATCATTCGGGGCTTTGTAGTGTGCTCATGCACTCAAGAAAGAGAAGAAAACCAACAAGGACGCTCTGGCGCATTTTGAAGGGATGAAGGAGTGGGTTTTCAGGCCTTCAGGCCTTCACAGTGCGCTCATGCAGAGACAGAGAGCTGGTACGCTAGCGCACTCCTAAGGTACAAAGGAACATGTCTTTAGGCCTTCAGGGTGCACTCATGTTCTTAAAGGCCAGGAGGGCACACTAGTGCATGCCAAAGGGACAAAGGAAAATCATTCGAGTCTTCGAGGTGTGAAAATTCTCTCAATAGAGGGCATAATTATTCGTGATGAATGAGTGTGCCCAAGAGTTAAACCTGGTTGTTTTGGGGGAATTTTTCAAGGTTGATCAGGCTTCGAGTTCCAGAAGTGTGCTCTACCTATGGAAAGAACAAGAACAAATTTGAAAGCATGAATTCATGATAGGTATGAGGAGAAGAAGGATCTGCAAGATTTTATGGATGTTGTCGCAATCATGGTGGAATGTGAAAGGTTTAGGAATGTGCAGAGTTTCAACATGTGACATCAAATTAACACTCGCAGAATCAAGATTGAACAGAAACTCCAGTAAGTAAATTAAATAAACTCTAACAAGAAAATAAAAATCAATGATGAAATCGTGAAATGAAATGAATATATTCGACATGAAAAACTTACTTGTAATGTAGGTTGATGAAGAGTTTCTTGATCCACAGTTGTGCGCCAAACCCAAATGAGAATGATTATGAAAATGAATGATTAGTTGGGTTAATTTAAAAGAGTTTACATGCAATTTTTTTTGATGAAATATCTCCACTTGTCAATAAGTGAAAGGATTAGTTAAGGGAAGTTAAGTGGGCTCTTATTTTCTAGGAGTGCGTCCACATGAAACAAAGAGGCTCATGCATGCATCCAGGAAGAGTGCGTGTCTTCAGAACAAAGGAGTGTGCTCAAGGAGGGTGCACTTTCTCTAGCATTAAGGAGTGTGCTCAAGGAGGGTGCACTTCTTCAGCCTGAAGGAGTGCGCTCAACACAAGAACGTGTCTTCATCAACTTGGAGTGTGATTTTTCCTTAAAGGGTGCTTTTCTTGCTTTTGTTTGCTTTTTTTGTGCTTTTGAGTTCTTTTCAAGTGTGTGCATGGTGAAAAGGCTAGTTTCTAAGTCAATAAAATTCATGGTTCACCTAACCAAGGACTAGATAACATAAGTGATTCTAAGAATTAGGCGAGGACACTTAGAAAACATTGACTTAGGAGGATCCAATACTCAGAGAAAACACACAAATAAAAAAACAAACAATGTGATGACACTGGGGGGCTTTAAACGATGGTTCATGTAGGCTCCAAAATTGACTTAGGCACCAAGAGTGCACCAAGAGCCCTCGTATTGCACCAAGAGTGTTGCAACTCCTAGGGGTTGCCTTACTTTACTTTATCAACCCGGGGTTCATATAAACTTGGAGGTGACAATGCTATATACACATCAATTTCATTCTACTCATTTCATCCTCTTCCACCCTACAAAAAGGTGCTACTTCTAGGGTTTCTCGGTGAAGTTTTTCACACTTGAATGCAACTAAAATAAATTGAAAAAAGGAAATGACATAAAGGAAACTAAATTAAATTGCTGAAAAGAAATGACATAAAGGAAACTAATTTAACTTGTTTAAAAGAAATGGCAAAAAAGAAACTAATTTAAATTGCAGAAATGAAATGACAGAAAGGAAACTAATTTAACTTGCTGAAAAGAAATGGAAGAAAAGAAACTAATTTAAATTACAGAAAGGAAATGATGGAAAGGAAACTAATTTAACTTGCTGAAAAGAAATGGCAGAAATGAAACTAATTTAAACCACACTTAACTTGGCCAATCAGCTAAACACACCCTACTTATCTTATTCTCTATCTACCATCCTTATATCCATGTAGCTAAGTTATCCATGAATTAATTCTAATTGAAAAAGTGTTGATTGCAGTCTAGAGGGAAAGGGCTAAAGAAGCTAATGGAAGGCTTAACACACGAAACAAGGCTTAGAGGAGTGAAAAAGGTGTTTGGACTTTATTAAAGTGCATAATATCACAAATGGAAAGTGTGATGGTAGAATTGCGATGGAGGGATGGAAGTTCGATATGCGATATGTGATATCGCAATATCGCAATATCACAAGGTTGTCAGAGAAGTGGCAGTGCCGTTGGGAGGAAAGTGCGAAGTACGAAATGCGATACGGGAAGGATTTGTGATTGTGATGGGTGACGAAAGTGCGAGATGCCATATGTGATATCGCAATCGCAAGACCGCAAATTTGGAGAGGAAGCGAAATTGTTGTTCGATAGTGGGAGCGAAATGCGAAATGCGATAAGTCATATGACGTAGCAGTAGGATAGGTGGTAGAGTGCTTTAATCATATCGCAATCGGTGGAAAGGAGAGGTAAGTATTGATTCAGGCCAAAAGGAATTGCGAATTGTGATAAAGAGATGGGATTTTCACTAAAATAAAAATGCGGAGTAAGGTTCTTTCGAAGTTTTTTAATCATAAAAATGAAGAGCGAAAAGAGAAATGAGGTGAAAGATATCGTAATCAGCGTTGGGAGTGGGGAAATGTTAATGGAAAGCGGACATATATTGAGAAATGTGATTGTGAAAAGGAATTGCGGTAAGTCTTAAAGTAAAAGGGTAAGGTAGATTTCTAAAGGATGTTTGACTATTTTCGTTAATAATTAGCAAAGGTAAGGTGAAAAACAAAATCACAGAGATGCTGATGAATGGAAAAGGAAGGAGATGGAGGATCTTGTGAGATGTGAAATGCAATAGTGGGAATTTCGAGGAAAGGTAGAGGTCAAAATTTTAATGATCTTTGTGAATAAAAAGGGTGTGGCAGCTGATAAGAAGAGAAAAAGGAGGGAAATGGAGTGGAAAAACAATCTTGAGAGCGTAACATGGATATGGAAAATGAAGCGGGGAGGCGCCACTTAAGTTTCTCTGGGGTTTTAACAAAAATTCCTACAATCAAACCTGTGGATTCATGCATTAAAAATAGATGAAATGCATGATAAAAACAATGAAAAAAAAGACTGAAACTTTGATTGCAAATTTACTCTAATCTCAGCAGCATCGAATCATCAACAGAAAGCATTTTTTATCTACGGGAAGGTCTACCCTCCTCGAGCTATATCGACAGAGATGAGAGGGGAAGGTTGCCTCACATTTTTATGGAGTTCATAAACTTCTCTACAGCACAGATAAGCAGATTAAATCTACAGCAACAAACTATAACAACAATGAAAATATCAGAAATAAAACTAGCTAAATGATAGAAAGAAAAGAATGAAAACAACAAAGAAGCTAAGGCACATGGGTTGGGCCCTAACCCATGAGCCTAGCTCTCTAGAAATAAATCAGTAAAATGTATTATCTCTGCTCATTTCAGGAAGAGAATAGCCTCGTTACATTTCAGAAAGTTTAATCACTGAGTATAATAATAAAAATCTTAATATCTTGCAGCAAAAGTTCTGAATGGAATTGAATCCTTCCTAGCTCTAGCTCTTCTCTATTTATTCTACAGCGAAGCTACCAACAACTCCCTAGAAAATAGTGATTGAGTCCACTTTGACTCCAAGTAAACCATATATCGAGTGCACTTGGATGCCTTTGGAATTCGAATTGCTAGAGGGGATCTCATGAGGATCCTTTGGTTTCCTTTGAGAGTGAAGGAGGGTGAACAACCCTCCTATAATTTCTCCTTTTTGTCTCCTTTAATTATTTATGATAAAATCTTCAGAAATAAATCCAATTACTCATGATTTTCCACACTCAACCTCATATTAGGAACTTAGAGTATGTTAGCCTTAATCACCACCTATACTATCATCATAAAACCAAATAACAATAAAAATGCAAGAAAAGGAGATTTAAGAAGGCAAAAAAGGTGACCATTAACCCCTCCAAATATGTCTAATGATGGAGCTCATCATCGTTTTCATAGCAACAACACTTGCTGACATAGTAGGTGAACTCCAAATTCTCTAAAATTATTTAATTTAGGCACAAAGTCTCATTTCTCCTGGAAGTATTTATTTAATCAGTGGGTTACCTTAGCTCCACATTCTTACTCGGTTAATGATATAGTATTCCTTGTTCCATTACTCAGTGTAACATAACATAAATCAATCCATATCATTATCTTGTTGATGTAAGTAAGCTTAATATATCACAATGAGTTTAAAAAAATCATCTTTGGAATTTCTCCGCTGCCAGTAGGCCTAGACAGTACCCTGGTGGAGTAGCCTTAATAGCACAAACATTGCTTCGATTCATGTGAGCATAGGAAGTACCCTGGTGAAGTTGCTTGCTTCACCTCCCTACGCAGAAATCCTTTCTCTTATTTCACCCTTTAAATTTTCCTTCTTTTTCAAAGGACTTTGCATAGGCACTTATTATTTTTCAATGGGCAGAAGAGGTTTCTTCTTCAAAGATATATTTAAGACCTCTGAAGCTTTTTTCACTAAAATTTTTCCCCTTATCTTACTCTACTTAGATAGATAAGAAATAACACATTATTCATAAACAGGACCAAGAGTAGGAATGAGAATTCTAAATAGGTACATGTATCATGGTTCACTTACGACTTCTTGGCTAAAGGATTGTGTTTTCCATCAAAAAATCATTGAATTTAAAAGTTGTAAACCCAATCAAGGAAGAGAGTAATAGGTAATCCAAGGGTTTTGTGTTACTACAACTTTCCTTTCACAAAATATTAGCCATTTTCTCTTGAAGCTCAAAACCATCTTTATTCAAATGCCAAAGGAACTGAAAAACAAAGCAATGAAAATAAAAGGAAAACATGAATGCAAATTAATCTAACTAAATGCAACATATTCTATCCTAAATTAAATAGTACAGGGTCGGGCCATGTGAAATGGAATTTCCAATGCAACCATAGAAGCTTCTCCCTAATTTTGGGTCGAAGGATATGATTGTATAGGACCAAAATAAAATGCAATGTAGCGAAAAGGACAAACCATGCAAACATATGCAATGACAAATAGGAACAGGAAAAGAAATCGAAATAGTGTAACACACTCGACTTCTCTTTCAAATGATAGACTCCACAACAGTAGTAATTACCAGGTCTATGATCATACAAGACTTGATAAAATAATTCAAGAATAAGCCATTAGAGATAGGTTCATACTGATAGGATTCCTCAAGGGAATATATGATATGATCATAGAAGCAACCCTTGCGAAAAAATTCCCAAGAAAAAAATATCAACGATAATTCTATATCATACACGTCACTAACAGCTTGAACATAATACATACTTTCATATGGGTGATATTCTTTGATGGATGATGTAGAAGATAGGTTAGATAGAATTATTTGGCATTCATTAAAAACACTCTTTGTTTCCACATCAAAATTTAAATATTTACTTGAGGTGGGATGTACGGGTGCAAGTTCAATGATCAAATTAAATTGTCTTCCCTGAGAGTTAAAATATTTTATGTGAAGAAAATGAGCATCCCTCAAGAGAGAGTCAACATCCCACGTGATGACATTAATGACGAAATTTTGCAAAATAATTATGAGTTGATGGAATTTGCAAATATTTCCATGGTGATAGGAACCTGACATAACCATCATCGTAGGATGAAGTGTCCTACTCAACAGACTTAACTTTGAATTACGAGAAAACAAGGTCAGTTGCTTATCAAAACATTGGTCATCATTTAAATCATGAGATTCAAAAGAAGATATATTTTTGATATTAGCACAGAAATCCTCAATGACAAGGATGGCACCTTCTTGATCAAAAGGAGATATAACTGAAATAAAATATTTGATAATCGCATCAGACTCCATTTAAAGTTCCAAAAAATATAAATCTTCTTGTAGAAACAAATATTCATCCATATTATCTGAACAATCATTACCATATAATTCAAAGAAAAGGAAAGCATCAGGGTGATGGTTTTCCAAGGGTTTAACATGATTAACGGGTTTAGGGTCAACTAGTGAGATATCAAGATTTGAAGATGGTTTATTGATAATATTAGACGAATCACCATTAGGGGAAATATGTGAAATAATAATTAATTATGAATCCGCAAATTAATATTTTTATTTAGTGATCAATTGAGGTTCAAAACATAGAACATCAAAAGGAGGGGGACATGGAACAAAAGGAATATATGTTTCTTTCTCAGGATGTTCAAATTCCTTTTGATCGAGAGGAAGTAATGAATTATATTCAATATATTTTATTGACATCTGGACTAATAAATAAGATATCTCATCCAAGAACTTACATTCCATATCCTCATCTAGGAACTCATAACAAAGATAGAGAAATCGGTTAAGAAAATGTTCAAGAAATTCATTTGATTCCATTATAAGTTGATCAATTTCATTAAGAAAATATTGATATTCATATTTGTCGAAGACGCGATGGAGCTCGTTAACCAATTGTTAAAAATATGAAATATAAGCAGTGGGTAGAGAATAGCACCATTGCTTCGCACGACCATCCAATGTAAGGGTAAAAAACTACGCAAGGATTTCTTCAAAATAAACAACACTTGAAAAAAAAAATTGAACAAATTCAATTATGTAATCAAGGAGGATCATTGTACACTTTCCATCAAATTTAAAATGTGACAAGTTATGTAAAAATTCTGTGGGGATTGAAGATCTAAATCTTTTGAAAAAAACCTCAGGATTATGATATGTTATGAAGACATTAAAGGTAATAGATTTAGACATACTTCATAGGCTCAACTTGTCATCTGTCCCTCCTTCTAGCGCCAAAAATTTTGATGGTGTTGGATGCCACCAACATTGTAAGGGGATCTCCCCGATGTGAATTCATAGTTAGACCTCATTCCATTTGGTGTAGGAGTACCATTTGTTCATACGGTCCAGCTACTGTTGGAAAGGTTTCAAACATATGTCTTGGTTACAGTTTCACACAAGAGAACACAATACCTCTTTGGGGAAGAAAGTATGTAATCTTGTGAAACACCCAATTTAAGGTGTACGAAGGAGAATTCCATGGCTGGTAAAAGAAGACAAGACTTTCGGTTTGAAAAGTAATATTATTATCCTAAAGGGGGAGTCGGGAAGGAAGAGAAAGGCTTATTGATTACCTAAAAAATAGTCCACATAATAAATAAAAATCATTAGATCATAACAACCCTAATTGAATAACATCCATAGCTAAGAAGAAAATCAGTTCATTAACTTAGTATGTGTTGAAATTTGCAACAAGAAACAATGAAATTGGCATCTAGAAACAACATCCATAAAATGGCACCTAGAAATGGCTACCATGGAGGCTTTGATTTAATTATTTCTTAATTAAATTAGAAGAAATGTGTGTCAAAATTATTTATCCCTTAAATAAATTGGACAATAAATTGTAATCTTATCTCATAATCACTTGTAATAGTTAACTGAGTGTGATATACTCAGTTATCTCATGAAATTCAAGTTGAGGGTGGTTGGTGAGGCATGTAGAGTGATTCTATTTATTTTAGAGTCTAAGTTGCAGTTAGTGTATTAGTTTAATGCATGAGAAATCAGTTAACTCAATTAAGTGAGCTAAAGTCAGTCTAGATAGTTGTAACTGATTATTGCACTAGTGAGAGGTAAAGTGAATTAAATCGGATTTAATTCACATGCAGGGATCTGTCAAGTCACTCATGATTTACTATTAATAGTTTTTGTTAGGGTCCCATGATTTGGCTGATTGGCAAGCCAAGTGACAGGGTAACATCAAACCAACTTTGGAGCCCAAGGAACTAGCCTTCCTGGACTCAGAGAGGGCTCTCTCTATGTGTGTAAGGAATGTATAGTTGTGTGCTTCTTGTGTTTCTGATTTTAGGCTAGTTATGAAGTAGGTTTTTGGTTTTGTTATTAGGTTTTTTGAGGGAGGAATTTATCAAAGACTAAGATAGATAAAAATACTGTCAGATCAACTGGGCTATGGGGTCGAAAAAGTCGAGAAAGCTTCAGATGGTGATACAAGGTAAGTTGAAGGGCTGATTTGATCAAGGTAAAATGGATCTTTGGTAAAATTAAGTGGGATGGACACTAATTTTGTGAAGGACAAAGGCTTTCAAACATAAATAGTTCAATAGCAAACATTTATATGGTAGGGCTAACCATTAATCATGATAAATGTAACTTCAAACTGATAAATGCATAGAAATAAACATTCAAGCAATACATAAAGATATATGACTCTCTAACTTTAGGAAATTGCTATCAGACTTTGGGGAGAAATAATTAAGACAAACAAATAACTCAAACTACTAAAAGGGAACTCCTAGAGATAGTATTTTGAGCTATCGGGCACTTTGAACTAAGATTGTAAATTTTTAGGCAAAGGGCAAGATCGATACAAGACCTCTTTGGTTAAACTAGGACAATAAAGCATTCAAAGAAAGGTTTCAGAGGTGGAGCTATGACTAGCCATGAGTAAGCAGGGCGTACCATGAATCATACTTAGCATGCATAAAACCATAAATGAAACAAGCAAACAATTTCTTCAGTGATCAAAGAACGATTAAGAATTCTTTGATATGACTAAGAAGGAAGAAAACATAGAAGTTGTAATGAAACAGGAAATCTGAGGTGCCTCCAAGGGCATGTCTCAAATCTATTCTCTACTATCTTACAGCAAGCAAGCACATGAAATATGTATGAAAACTAAGAAACATAACAGAGAGGGACACTATATGATTTTACCAAGTCAAGGAATCCAACAACAGTCCTCTTTCATCATCCAAAACATTCAAGAAACTATCCAATGCATGAGACAAGTATTTATTCCAAGCTTATATAACCATATATTGCTCTATATCATCAATTTCAGCCTTGTTTACAATGAAGTCTCTTGGAATATATAGGCCAAGATGAAGGAAAACCTCCTAGTGCAACTAGCAAGCTCATTGGCCCATCAAAAATATTTGATTTTGTCCTTGAGGCTTTGCAAAGCCCAAGGCACAAAATATCTATAAAAATATCCTAAAAATGCTAAAAAAAGGAAATTATATTAACTTTTCCCAACTAAAAATGGCCAAAAAAGGCTAAACGCAGATTTGGAAAAGCCACTTCAGAAAACTGCATTTTTACAAAAATACTTCAGAAATATAGTAGCAGAAAATTCCCTGTTTTGCGGGCAACCTTTGAAGGACTTCTTGATGTCGAAACGAGGCCCGTGATGGCTCGTTGGAAAGCCCTAGATGTCTAGCTTTTGAAAATTATTTTTTTACCCAAACTGATCACTTGAAGCCTGTGAAAATTGGACATGTGCGGAAAAAGCCAGAAATCAGCCTTTGTTGATATGCGGGGCAGAGTGTTGAAAAAGTGATTGTTTTTCGCCACTTTGGGGGACCAAATCATCCTCAATTGATCTGAAATTCGCTGAGTATATTACCTTGAAATTATGGCATCCAATAATACCATTTTCATCCTTTGAGGATGCTTCAAACAAAAATGGCAATGCCCATGATTTTTTGCAAAAAGCCCAAAAATGTCAAAAAACCAAAACTTGTCAAATTATGCTCAATTTTGGTGAGCATGACCCTCATGGGTTTTCAGAAGCATGCTGAGAAGTGGAGGCAAAAATTTCAAGCCTTGATATGCCTTTCTTCACTTTTTGTGCCAGGCACCTCTTTTGAGCCTCCTTGAGCTTTTCTTGTGTAGACTTCAATTTCCTTCGAGCAAATTGATTAAGCTTCTTATAGTGCCCGGTCATTTTTCTTTGAAGGTTCAAGTCTCTATTGGCCTTTTCCAACTTATTTTCCAAGTGTTCATTCACCCTTTCAAGCCATGCTTCTTGATTGTTTTCTATCTCTTGGGTGAATAAAGTAGTAAGAGGAAAAGATTGGAAAAGGGCAGCCTCTTCCTCTTTTTGTTTCTCCAAAGCTCTTCTGAGTCCCATAGTCCTTGGCCTCTTCCCACTTGGCTGATTCTCTTCTTCACTATCATCGAATTCGCCCATGATTTCTTCCAACTTAATTTGTGCTTTGGAGGCTTCTTTTTTATACTTGATAGCCTGTGTCTCATAAACTTCCATGTGGACACTCATTTGCTTGTTTTGTGTTTGCAGAAAATGAATGAGGTTTTTAGACATCTCTAGATCTGATCTTAGATCATGAATTTGTTCTTCTCTATTTATCAAGAGAGACTCTAAGATTCTGGCCTCATTGTCACTGTCATCACTGTTTATTTGAATTATGTCAAAATCCCTCTCTTTCTCATGGCTACTTTCCTCCTTCTCTTTTCCCTTGCTTTGGGTGGCCTTCTTGGTCCTCCTCCTCTTTGGTAATTCAAAAATGGATTGCTTGGGCAACTTTCCTTTGCTTCGGAGTGCTCTAGTAACATTTGGAGTTACAATTTGAGTCACTTTCTTTCTTGATTTTCAGGGCTTTGATACCTTTGGAGAAGAAAGCATGGCCCCTTGCCTAGGAGAGGCAGCTAGCACATGCTCTATTTGGTCTTTGCCTTTGCTACTCCCATCACCATCCTTGTCACTGTTTTGACCCTCTTCATGAATGCCTTGACTGTCACTTTGCATGTCTCCTTGAGGGTTGCCTTGTTCACTTTTGTCTCTGCTTTCTTTAGGACTTTTAGGCTCTTTATCCTCAATGTTTTGTGCTTCATCCTCATCGTGCTTGCTGCTATGAAGGCTACCAATATCTTCCTTTTTGTGACTGTTGTGTTCCGCATCAAACTATTCCATTTCTTCATTATTCCCCTCTTCACTTTTTTGCTCTTTATCCCAATGCTCTTTTTCATCACTGTGCTGCTCTTCCTCACTATGCTGCTTTTGACTTTGATCCTCATTGTGCTCTTCTTTATCACTGTGTTGTTCTTTCTCACTATGCTCTTCTTCTTGATCAATCATGGGAGATTTTTGCTTCTTAGGAGTGGGTTTACTAGAAGAATGAGAAATATGATGAGTGGATGGTGAAGGAGATGCATGGGATGAAGAAGCAGTGGCGAAATCGGGATGTGAAATGAAAGTGTCCCAAGAAATTCCCTTTTTCTCAAGTTGATGGAGAATGACAATCTTGATAAGGGAATTATGGAAAAGACAAGCTTGCTGCTGAGAGGAAGGTTTCTTTTGAATAGTATAAGCCATCTTTTCAATACTTCTATGGAGGAAAAATGGTAGGTTTAGCAATTGGGTTCTTGTGAAGTGCATGAGTAGCCTGATATGGTAAGCATAAACCCGGGAAAACCTTCCTTCGCATGTGAAATATTTCATGATTATCTTCATGAGAGGAGCATAGATGGTCAATAAATAGGAAAAATGAAATATAAATGGGCATGCATCCCAATGCTATGGTTTCAATAAGGGTTTATATTGATATGAATCTAGGTAGCTCTGTTTAAACCATTTTTCTTCGACATATGGAATTTTGGTAGCTTTGGAAATGGATCTAGGAGAAAGCTTGAACTCTAAGCCTACTAGATGAATATGTTTCCCTTGTATCCTTAGAGAAAATAGATGTGTCAAGGGAAGATAAATTTTTACCTCCTGAACCTTTTGACAAAAATCCAAACATCCTACTTCATGAAAGTTAAAAAGCACTGAAGGATGGGCATTTACTTCCTCAGTTGAAAAAAGTTCATACCTTTTGTGAGGACCACTTCTGATATCTTCCCTAAGAGGTATTTTGCTTCAGATGCTCTTTATTGGCTCACAAAGACCAGCTGATTCAAATGGTCTCTGAAATAGTTTCTCAACACCACACCTTTTCCTCCTTGTAAGTCACTGTCTTTCTTTGATGCTAGCAAACAAGTATTTGTCAAATGAGAACCAAAATCACTTTTATCACTGTGTTTGAGCAAAAGGTCTAAACAATATATGTTTGTGGTTTTTTATTTGAAGAGGAATCTCCCTTTGTTTTGGCATAAACACCCTTCCCTTCAAACACTGCTCCTTTGTTATCACTATTTTTGAAAGGTAATCAAGAATATTTTAAAATTGATAAAACACCTTCCCCAATCACTGTGTTAATCCTTGATACCCACAGCAAAAATACTTCTTTGATTTTGACCAAAGGCCCAATCTTCTAATCATTGTTTCTCTCTTTGTTTTTAGTAAACAAACTGCCTTTTGCAAACACTATTAAGACACCCTTTTTAAAATGATTTGAAAACCTCTTAAAACTAACTCTTTTTCTCCTTCTATTAACTGTGTCTAACCTTAGCTATCTCAAAATACAAAAAGGACTTTTAAATTTTCACATTAACCCTCTCTTCCCTTTCACTGTCTCTCTGTGTTTTTAGATGATAAAGTTCCTTTAAAACCACTGTTCTTAAAGACTGCAATTAATTGACAAAGGTCTTCATCTTCTAACCATTGTTTCTTCTCTAAGTTTTAACAAACAAATGCCTTCTGCAAACATTGTTAAGACACTACCCAAAACTGATTTGAAGACCTCCAAAAACACTCTATTTTTATTCTAGTAATTGTGGGTGTTTTTAGTTATTTCATAGCACAAAGAACACTTTTCAAAATGGAACATTAGTCTTCCCTTTTTTCACTATTTCTATCCCTTTGAAAACCACAACAAGGAAACCCTTTTAATTTGACAGAGATTTCTCTTTTTACCACTGTTTCTTCTTTGAAATCACAGCAAGAAAAACCCCTTCTTAACTTCAAAATTTACCAAGAAGTGAAGAAATGCCTTGAAAATAAGCTTGTGGACCTTGTTGATCGTTGGAGCAGCGTTCAAAAGAGTTTTTTGAAGACTGGTGGATGAGCGGGCCGTTTGCAGTAGAAAGTGTTGCACAGAGGAGGTTTTGGGTCGGTTTCGGGTGCTCGATGACCGCAGGCACGTCGCGCAGAGTTTAGGCTCAAAAAATTCAAAGACTTGCCCGAGGAACGTTTCCTTTTGTTGTGGGGGGGCTAATGAATGCATGCTTTGTGTTTTGGAATTTGTTTAGGGCCCTTTTAAACGGTCTCTTCCCTCCTTTAAAATTCGAAAAAGCTCATAACCTTTGCAGCTAGTTTAGAAGGGTTTTGATGCCTTTTGAAAAGGTTTTTTGTTATATAAAAACATCAATCACTGCTTTTCTTATGTTTTAACACCAGAATTCAACTTATAAACCTTCAATTGCTTCCCACTAATTTTCAACTCTGACTTTCCAATTGGACTAGAGACTTTCAGCACCCTTATGCCACTATATGGTTTCTATGTGGAAAAGGTTTTCAACATGATGAATTTCCATTTGTATTAACCATGATTTCTCAACTGTTATTACCAATAAAAACCCTTTCAAACATAATTTTATATCTTCGCCATACATCAGTTGTTCACCCTTTTGGAGGAAGTGGTGTAAACAATTTTTTGAGTCATTTAAAACACCTGTTAGTTTCCTGCTCTTTGAATGAGGCTATATCTCTGCTCTTGACCCTCTATTTTTAAATGAAGGAGGCCCTTGTCATGTTCCTAACCATCTGCTTTTAAATGAAGGAGGTTAACATAATATTTCCAAACCATCTGCTCTTATACTGGAGGAGGTTTTCAGCATGTCACCCAACCATCTACTCTTGCTTGGAGGAGTTTAACACAGTCATGACATTTCATCCATTTCTCAAACTATGTCATCTTTATTTTTAATACATATCTCTGCTTGGTATATCACAATAAGTAATAAAGTGAAAAATTTGACAATATGCTATAAGAGGCATGTTCTGAGATATGTATCCTGCTGTCAAAATATCCTTGTGAACTTTTAAACTAGGGGCCACATGACTTGTATTTGTAGAGTATTTGATTGCTAGTCATTACTTACTAACATTTCTTGACTTTGTTTGTAGAGGTTTATTGAATTTTCTCTCTGACTAGTATTCTTATCCCAAGCTCAAGACAACATGAGAAGCATTTGTCTTCTTATGTTGAGTTTGATGATGTCTTCTGGAATACTTGTGCATATTTGCTTCTGGAAGAGACACTGAAACACTGTAGATCAACATTATATCAGTTTGGATTTTGAAACATGTACTCCTGCTTTCTTTTCATTGCAGCTCTCCATCTGCTTAATGATGGCAAATTTCTTCAACATGAGAGACTTATTTGGACTTGTTTCTTTGCTCTTGTCTGGATACTATTTTTCATTCAATTTTCACCCTATAGAGATCCAAAAAATATGAATTTGAACCTTGGAGAGTTCCTTTGGTGTCTTACGGAGATTTTTCCCAATCTTAAGCATTTTCTTTTAGACTGTGCACATTCTTATCTCTTTCTGTATTGGATCTTTGCATAATTTCTTCTGGACTGAGACAACAAGACCTCTTAGTGGCACGACCTATGGGTGTATCAAGATTTATTTTTGCAGATTAAGCGCTAATTTAGGGCTGACTGGTACTGAACAAAGGCTTCTGGCTCATGATTTTTTTGCCAAGGAAGGGATTCCCCAAAGCGCCACTACCTAAATTAGGGGTGATATTGATAGATTTTGAGTATTTTCTTTGGTATGATTAGATCTCAAAATGACATATGACCAGGGGTAGGGTGGATGACATTTTATCAACACTTGGATAATGAATGACTTGGGAATGAGGGTAAATGACAGCAGATAACCTTTACCTATGACAGCTCAAGGGCAGGATTATATGACTGAAACTAGATAGGACTTATCCACTAGGTTTTTTCTCATCATAGGCTGACCGGAATGGGTAGGAGGACAAAAATTGTTTAGGGAGGTTTTCTAGATGACATATTTGACATTTTGGAGATCAGCTTCTAGAAAACTTGGCTTAAGAAACTAGTCATCATCAACATGTGAAAAATATTGATGACTAACAGTGGCTCCATTTGGGGAGGGCAGCTCCTTCTCAGGAGGTGTCCATAATTTCAGATCTCTGGCCTTTGAAGACCAGTGCCTTTATCCATTGGCACAAATTTCTTTCTTTATTGATGTTATTTCTGAAAATTGACAACATGATTAGCCTCAAAGACATCTCTACCTACCGAGCTGTATTTATTTTTCTTCTTTAGGTGCATTTTGATTCACAACCTTTTAACATGATATTTTTGAAAAATAAAACTATCTATTTCAACACTTATACCTTCTAGGAGTTCAGATTAAACTAATGAACTCCTTTGTTTCTCTACCTATGTTAGATCGATTATCAAGATTAAGCTGTTTGACAGGATTTTATTCACTAAACTAGAACATGAAATTGAAAAATGACCAAATTAGGATTAGACAGTCTGATTTGTCATGTGTTTGTGGCATGAAAGACAAGCTGCACACAAATATTATTTTGCACGAAAATGAGATCAAGAAAAATCAGGGCTAGGATACATAGTTTGTTTTTCATTCATGTTTTTCTCTTTGGTTCTGTTTTGAGCATGTGGAACCAGTATCTTTTCCTAATCTACTTCTATTGACAAGTCAAGCTTACACAATTTTGACTATCATTTCTTTCACTAACTTATCAACAATCAATTTAAAACATATTCAGTTAACTGAACAAGACATCTTTTGAGCACTAGTAGTAGCGTTTAGACTTGCGCGCTTTCAGCATCACTATTTTTTTTTTTTTGGTATGGGACTATACCATTGCTTTATAAACTGCCCTTTTTTCTACTTTTTACTGTTTTTGTATTTTTTGCATTTTTACTTTTTCTTCAAAACAATATAGAACTGAAAAGATGCTCACAAGCCTGAACTTATTTTTCACAGCTATCTATCTATCCTAATCTAACGTATACACGATAGACATTTATTTGTTGAACTCTCTTTTCCAATGTAACCAGTCAAGTAGATGATTGTGTGGGTGACTCTGGTTTAGTTCTTTCATGATGTTGAAGAAATGAAAAGGCCACTTCCATTTGGCTTGTTTTCGAACAGTAATGTCTAAAAATTTTCTCACTCTTTGCAACAGACTATTCTGGGCGGAACACACTACTCCTTCAGATTTCTCAAGGAAAACAACAAATGGATCTTGGAATAATACCTGATCTAGAGGATTTTATATATAGGCTTCATTTAGGAATACTCTTTCTTCCACTTGGCTATATCTGGGACTCTCCTGGGAAAGAAACTCTTCCCCTTGCTCATGATCACTTTAACTGTCAGACTCATCATATATTGTAGTGTAGTCTTCTTTCCAAGCTGATGAGTTCTGATTACGTGGACTAAAAACTGTGTGAAGGTCATCATGTTGATGAGCAGGGATACACTTTGGCAGTAAATTTTCTTGAAAGGATAGTGTGACAACTCTCATGTGTTTATCAACCTCTATTTCTTCATCTAAAATTTGTAACTCAATGGAACTTGGTGGCTGCAAATCTGGAGTTAAGGAATATTCCATGTCCAAAATGATTTCCTCAACCATTGCAGGAAAAAGATTCTCATTTACAACATGCTCGATAATTTCATCATCCTCCTCAACCTCATCATCAAAGCTAAAATATTGTTGATTTCCAATTATGTGAATGTTATTTCTGATGGACTGAAGTGAAGTAGAGAAAAGAGTCAGAGACTCTTCACTTACTTCTAAACTCTCAAGGCTCTCCTCATCAGTGTCATAGGTGACCTGTATTGGCTGCTTACTTTTTTCAACCTGATGATAATGAACTTCGTCCCACAAATCAATTGTTGATAGCTCTGCAAGGTTAGTTTCTGTTTGGATATCATAATCATCAACATATTGATCAAACCTTGGAGAATCATTAATATAAGTAATGTCACCAGCCATGCATATTGGACTATCAGATTGCTTTTCTTCAAATTGATTTACAAATCTATTTTTTGACTCATGGTATGCAATATTAATAGGAGAAAGATCAGAAATGTTTTGGTTATATGAATTTTTAGAGGTTGTTTGCATGTTTATAATTTGATCTATTTCCTCTTCAGTTAAAAAGGGAAGCATTTTCATTTCTCTTTGGATATAACTACAATAATCCTCTTTCTCTTGGGAAAGCTGATTTGGAGGATGAATGTCTTTTTGGGCTTCACCTATGAGAGATGATGAATCATCACTTGTGCCTTTAGAGAGATCCTATGGGTTCTCTTTAATTTCTTGATTGTTTTCATCTTCAACCAATTCTTTGTGATGTTGAGGATAGTTAGCATGTAATTCATGAGTTGCTTCTGATAGATTTTCAGGA
This sequence comes from Pinus albicaulis, assembly GCA_034641835.2. Taxonomy (NCBI): domain Eukaryota; kingdom Viridiplantae; phylum Streptophyta; class Pinopsida; order Pinales; family Pinaceae; genus Pinus; species Pinus albicaulis. Next base: position 137,267 of record JAXQQM020090989.1, read on the forward strand.
GGCCAATTTGCTCATATGAACTCAAATGACTCAAAGCATAAAGGTAGAGATCCTACAGATTTTGATTTATCTTCTATTTCAGATTATGTTTCATCTTCAACCATTTTTTCTTGATTTATGTCAGAGTTAACTTAAGTAGGGGTTTCGTGAATAACTACTAAGAGATCGTTAGGATGCAAATTTTCTTTCAAAGTCTGGAATGATTTAAAGCATAAGGGTAGAGAACCTAAAGGTTTTGATTCTTCTTCCATCTCAGATTTGATTTCATCCTCAATCAACTCTTCTTGGCCATCTTGATGGTTAGTTTGGGTAAGAAATGTATGGATCTCCTCTAAAAAAAACTCAGGATGCCAATTTCCTAAGTTTTCATCAATGTTTACAAGGTGTTGTATAAGGTCTTCAGATTTATCGCAACAATTTTTAGCTAATGATAGAGATGGACAATGCCCTATATAGTATTTATAAAATATCTTGTGGAAATCCTTCAAAGAAAACAAGATGCCAGGTTCTAGGCCTTCATACCATTCTCTTGCCTTTTCTTCTAATGTCCCATTGAACATTTTCATGAGGCAGTCCTCATGCCATTAAACCTTTAACCTCCATACATGTATATGAAAATTGATGAGATGTAACAATGGGTCATCAACCTTTTCATCTCGAAAGATAGGTAGGTTTTCTATCCAATTTACGTCTTTAGGCATTTTGTGTGGGAATCCAGGCATATGTTCTCTACTCATCGGAGCATATCTCCTTTGTGTCCTTGGATCCATCTCTGTTAATCATAAAGGATCACTGTGTCTTTTCAACCAGTCTAAAGTTCTCTACCAGTGGATTCTTTTGGTCTAATGAAGGTTGTGGAGTCACCAGGTGGAAGATTTGAACTATTTTTTCCACCATCAGCATGATTGGGATTGCTTAATGCATTCCTAGGAGATTTTATAAGGACTAGTGGAGTAATAGGCATACTAGAGGCTAGTGGGGTTGCCGGGTGGATGTTTTTAGTTTTTTTTTTTTTAGAGATATGTGCATGGTCCACCACCAATACTGATAAAAAGCCAATATAGAGATGTTTTTGGGGTTTTCTAAGTTTCTTTATGTAGCCCTAAGGTTTGTAATATTTTTCTAAAGTTAGGTCATCATTTTTCTAGGATGGTGAGACAACTTGATTCTACTCTTTGATAATACTTCTAGTTTGAGAGATTTCTGAAGTTCTAAGGTATACTTAGTTTGTCACTAACTCAAAAGGTCCCACCGTGATCGCCATTATGTTAGCGTCCCGTGATTTGGCTGATTGACAAGCCAAGTGACAGGGTAACATCAAACCAACTTTGGAGCCCAAGGACCTAGCCTTCCTAGACTCAGAGAGGGCTCTCTCTATTTGTGTAAGGAACGTATAGTTGTCTGCTTCTTGTGTTTTTTTATTTTAGGCTAGTTATGAAGTAGGTTTTCGATTTTGTTATTAGGTTTTTTGAGGGAGGAACTGATCAAAGACTAAGATGGATAAAAATATTGTCAGATCAACTAGGCTATGGGGTCGAAAAGGTCGAGAAAGCTTCAGATGGTGATACAAGGTAAGTTGAAGGGCCGATTTAATCAAGGTAAAATGGATATTTGGTAAAATGAAGTGGGATGGACACTAATTTTGTGAAGGGAAAAGGCTTTCAAACATAAAAAGTTCAATACCAAACAATTATATGGTAGGGCTAACCATTAATCATGATAAATGTAACTTAAAACTGATAAATGCATAGAAATAAACATTCAAGCAATACATAGAGATATATGACTCTCTAACTTTAGGAAATTGCTATCAGACTTTGGGGAAAAAAAATTAAGACAAAAAATAACTCAAACTACTAAAAGGGAACTCCTAGACATAGTATTTTGAGCTATCGAGCACTTTGAACTAAGATTGCAAAGTTTTAGGCAAAGGGAAAGATTGATACAAGACCTCTTTGGTTAAACTAAGACAATCAAACATTCAAAGAAAGGTTTCAGAGGTGGAGCTATGACTAGCCATGAGTAAGTAGGGTGTACTGTGAATCATACTTAGCATGCATAAAACCATAAATGAAACAAGAAAACAATTTATTCAGTGATCAAAGAGCAATTAAGAATTCTTTGATATGACTAAGAAGGAAGAAAACATAAAAGCTGTAATGAAACAGGAAATCTGAGGTGCCTCCAAGGGTATGTCTCAAATATATTCCAAGCAAGCACATGAAATATGTATGAAAACTAAGAAACATAATAGAGAGGGACACTATACCATTTTACCAAGTCAAGGAATCCAATAGAAATCCTCTTTCATCATCCAAAACATTCAAGAAACTATCAAATGCATGAGAGAAGTATTTCTTCCAAGCTTGTATAACCATATATTTCTCTATATCATCAATTTCATCCTTGTTTACAATGAATTCTCTTGGAATATATAGGCCAAGATGAAGGAAAACCTCCTAGTGCAACTAGCAAGCTCATTGGCCCATCAAAAATATCTGATTTTGTCCTTGAGGCTTTGCAAAGCCCAAGGCACAAAATATCTATAAACATATCCTAAAAATGCTAAAAAAGGAAATTATATTGACTTTTCCCAACTAACAATGGCCAAAAAAGGCTAAACGCGCATTTGGAAAAGCCACTTCAGAAAACTACATTTTTACAAAAATACTTTAGAAATATAGTAGCAAAAAATTCCCTGTTTTGTGGGCAACTTTTGAGGACTTCGCAATGTCGAAACGAGGCCTGCAATGGCTCGTTGGAAAGCCCTAGATGTCTAGTTTCTGAAAATGATTTTTTTTACCCAAACTGATCAATGGAAGCCTGTGAAAATCTGACCTATGTGGAAAACCCCAGAAATTAGCCTTTGTTGATATGCGGGGCAGAGTGTTGAAAAAGTGACTGTTTTTTGCCACTTTGGGGGACCAAATCATCTTCAATTGATCTGAAATTCACTAAGTAGATTCCCCTAAAATTATGGCATCCAATGATACCATTTTCATCGTTTGAGGATGCTTCAAACAAAAATGGTGATGCCCGTGATGTTTTGCAAAAAGCCCAAAAATGTCAAAAAACCAAAACTTGTCGAATTATGCCCAAGTTTTGCGAGCATGACTCTCATGGGTTTTCAGAAGCATGCTGAGAAGTGGAGGCCAAAATTTCAAGCCTTGATATGCCTTTCTTCACTTTTTGTGTCGGGTTCCTCTTCTAGGCCTCCTTGAGATTTTCTTGTGTAGACTTCACTTTCCTTAGGGCGAATTGATTAAGCTTCTTATAGTGCCCGGTCATTTTTCTTTGAAGGTTCAAGTCTCTATTGTCCTTTTCCAACTTATTTTCCAAGTGTTCATTCACCCTTTCAAGCCATGCTTCTCGATTTTTTTCTATCTCTTGGGTGAATAAAGTAGTAAGAGGAAAAGATTGGAAAATGGCAGCCTCTTCCTCTTTTTGTTTCTCCAAAGCTCTTTTGAGTCCCATAGTCCTTGGCCTCTTCCTCCTTGGTTGATCCTCTTCTTCACTATCATTGAATTCGCCCATGAGTTATTCCAACTTAATTTGTGCTTTGGAGGCTTATTTTTGATACTTGATAGCCCGTGTCTCATAAACTGCCATGTGGACACTCATTTTCTTGTTTTGTGTTTGCAGAAAATGAATGAGGTTTTTAGACCTCTCTAGATCCGATCTTAGATCATGAATTTGTTCTTCTCTATTTATCAAGAGAGACTCTAAGATTCTGGCCTCATTTTCACTGTCATCACTGTTTATCTGAATTATGTCAAAATCACTCTCTTTCTCATGGCTACTTTCCTCCTCCTCTTTTCCCTTGCTTTGGGTGGCCTTCTTGGTCCTCCTCCTCTTTGGTAATTCAAAAATGGATTGCTTGGGCAACTTCCCTTTGCTGAGTGCTCTAGTAACATTTGGAGTTACAATTTGAGTCACTTTCTTTCTTGATTTTCGGGGCTTTGTTACCTTTGGAGAAGAAATCATGGCCCCTTGCCTAGGAGAGGCAGCTAGCACATGCTCTATTTGGTCTTTTCCTTTGCTACTCCCATCATCATCCTTGCCACTGTTTTGACCCTCCTCATGAATGTCTTGACTGTCACTTTGCATGTCTCCTTGAGGGCTTCCTTGTTCACTTTTGTCTCTGCTTTCCTCAGGACTTTTAGGCTCTTTATCCTCAATGTTTTGTGCTTCAACCTCATCATGCTTGCTTCTGTGAGGGCCACCAATATCTTCCTTTTTGTGACTGTTGTGTTCCTCATCAAACTGTTCCATTTCTTCATTATTCCCCTCTTCACTGTTTTTCTCTTTATCCCAATGCTCTTTTTCATCACTGTGTTGCTCTTCCTCACTGTGCTGCTTTTGACTTTGATCCTCACTGTGCTCTTCTTTATCAATGTGTTGTTATTCCTCACTGTGCTTTTCTTCTTGATCAATCATGGGATATTTTTGCTTCTTAGGAGTGGGTTTACTAGAAGAAGGAGAAAGATGATGATTGGATGGTGAAGGAGATGCATGGGATGAAGAATCAGTGGCGAAATCATGATGTGAAATGAAAGTTTCCCAAGAAATTCCATTTTTCTCAAGTTGATGGAGAATGAAAATCTTGATAAGGGAATGATGGAAAAGACTAGCTTGCTGCTGAGAGGAAGGTTTCTTTTGAACAGTAGAAACCATCTTTTCAATACTTCTATGGAGAAAAAAGGGTAGGTTTAGCAATTTGGTTCTTGTGAAGTGCATGAGTAGCTTGATATGGTAAGCATAAACCCGGGAAAACCTTCCTTCGCATGTGAAATATTTCATGATTATCTTCATGAGGGGAGCATAGCTGGTCAATAAATAGGAAAAAGGAAAGATAGATGGGCATGCATCTCGAAGCTCTGGTTTCAATAAGGGTTTATATTGATCTGAATCTAGGTAGCTCTGTTTAAACCATTTTTCTTCGACATATGGAATTTTGGTAGCTTTGGAAATGGATCTAGGAGAAATCTTGAACTCTAAGCCTACTAGATGAACATGTTTCCCTTGTAGCCTTAGAGAAAATAGATGTGTCAAGGGAAGATAACTTTTTACCTCCTGAACCTTTTGACAAAAACCCAAACATCCTACTTCATGAAAGTTAAAAAGCACTGAAGGATGGGCATTTACTTCCTCAGTTGAAAAAAGTTCATACCTTTTGTGAGGACCACTTCTGCTATCTTCCCTAAGAGGCATTTTGCTTCAGATACTCTTTATTGGCTCACAAAGACCAGCTGATTCAAATGGTCTCTAAAATAGTTTCTCAACACCACACCTTTTCCTCCTTGTAAGTCACTGTCTTTCTTTGATGCTAGCAAACAAGTATTTGTCAAATGAGAACCAAAATTTCTTTTATCACTGTGTTTGAGCAAAAGGTCTAAACAAGATATGTTTGTGGTTTTTTGTTTGAAGAGGAATCTCCCTTTGTTTTGGCACAAACACCCTTCCCTTCAAACACTACTCCTTTGTTATCACTGTTTTTGAAAGGTAATCAAGAATATTTTAAAATTGATAAAACACCTTCCCCAATCACTGTGTTAATCCTTGATACCCACAACAAAAATACTTCTTTGATTTTGACCAAAGGCCCAATCTCCTAATCATTGTTTCTCTCTTTGTTTTTAGCAAACAAACTGCCTTTTGCAAACACTATTAAGACACCCTTTTTAAAATGATTTGAAAACCTCTTCAAACTAACTCTTTTTCTCCTTCTATTAACTGTGTCTAACCTTAGCTATCTCATAGTACAAAAAGTACTTTTAAATTTTCACATTAACCCTCTCTTCCCTTTCACTGTCTCTCTGTGTTTTCAGATGATAAAGTGCCTTTAAAACCACTGTTCTTAAAGACTGCATTTAATTGACAAAGGTCTTCATCTTCTAACCATTGTTTCTTCTCTGAGTTTTAACAAACAAATGCCTTTTGCAAACACTGTTAAGACACTTCCCAAAACTGATTTGAAGACCTCCAAACACACTTTGTTTTTCTTCTAGCAACTGTGGGTGTTTTTAGTTATTTCATAGCACAAAGAACACTTTTCAAAATGGCACATTAGTCTTCCCTTTTTTCACTATTTCTATCCCTTTGAAAACCACAGCAAGGAAACCCTTTTAATTTGACAGAGCTTTCTCTTTTTACCACTGTTTCTTCTTTGAAATCACAGCAATAAAAACCCCTTTTTAACTTCAAAATTTTCCAAGAAGTGAAGAAATACCTTGAAAATAAGCTTGTGGACCTTGTTGACCGTTGGAGCATCGTTCAAAAGAGTTTTTTGAAGACTGGTGGATGAGCGGGCTGCTTGCAGTAGAAAGTGTCGCGCAGAGGAGGTGTTGGGTCAGTTTCGGGCGCCCGGTGACCGCAGGCACAGGTGTGCCGCTCGTAGCTACAGGTGCACCGTGCCTTAGTGTAATTCCCGTGTTCGAGCACCTACAAGTGTGCTGCGCAGAGTTTAGGCTCGAAAAATTCAAATACTTGCCCGAGGAACATTTCCTTCTGTTGTGGGGGAGCTAATGAATGCATTCTTCGTGTTTTGAATTTTTTTTAGGGCCCTTTTAAACGGTCTCTTCCTCCTTTAAAATTCGAAAAAGCTCATAGCCTTTGCAGCTAGTTTGGAAGGGTTTTGATGCCTTTTGAAAAGGTTTTTTGTTATATAAAAATATCAATCACTGCTTTGCTTATGTTTTAACACCAGACTTCAACTTATAAACATTCAATTGCTTCCCACTGATTTTCAACTCTGACTTTCCAATTGGACTAGAGACTTTCAGCACCCTTATGCCACTGGATAGTTTCTATGTGGAAAATGTTTTCAACATGATGAATTTTCATTTGTATTAACCATGATTTCTCAACTGATATTACCAATAAAAATCCTTTCAAACATACTTTTATATCTTCGCCATACATCAGTTGTTCACCCTTTCAGAGGAAGTGGTGTAAACAATTTTTTGAGTCATTTAAAACACTTGTTAGTTTCCTTCTCTTTGAATCTCTGCTCGTGACCCTATTTTTTTAAATGAAGGAGGCCCTTATCATGTTGAATCATCTACTTTTAAATGAAGGAGGTTAACATAATATTTCCAAACCATCTACTCTTATCCTAGAGAAGGTTTTCAGCATGTCACCCAACCATCTGCTCTTGCTTGGAGGAGGTTAACACAGTCATGAAATTTCATCCATTTCTCAAGCTGTGTCATCTTTCTCTGTAATACATATCTCTGCTTGGTATATCACAATAAGTAATAAAGTGAAAAATTTGACAATATGCTATAAGAGGCATGTTCTGAGATATGTATCTTGTTGTTAGAATATCCTTGTGAACTTTTAAACCAGGGGCCACATGACTTGTATTTGTAGAGTATTTTTTTTCTAATTATTACTTACTAACCTTTATTGACTATGTTTGCAGAGGTTTATTGAATTTTCTCTCTGACTAGTATTGTTATCCCAGGCTCAAGACGACATGAGAAGCAGCTGTCTTCTTATGTTCAGTTTGATGATGTCTTCTGGAATACTTGTGCATCTCTGCTTCTGGAAGAGACACTGCAACACTGTATATCAACATTATATCAGTTTGTCTTTTGAAACATGTACTCCTGCTTTCTTTTCATTGCAGCTCTGCATCTGCTTAATGATGGAAAATTTCTTCAACATGAGAGACTTATTTGGACTTGTCTCTTTGCTCTTGTCTAGATATTGTTTGTCATTCAATTTGCACCCTGCAGAGATGAAAAAAATATGACTTTGAACCTTGGAGAGTTCCTTTGGTGTCTTACGGAGATTTTTCCCAATATTAAGCATTTTCTTTTAGACTGTGCACATGCTTATCTCTTTCTGTATTGGATCTTTGCAGAATTTCTTCCAGACTGAGACAACAAGACCTCTTAGTGGCACGACCTATGGGTGTATCAAGATTTTTTTTTGCAAATTAAGTGCTAATTCAGGGCTGGCTAGTACTGAATAAAGGCTTCTGGCTCAGGATGTTTTTTCCAAGGAAGGGATTCATCAAAGCGCCACTACCTAACTTAGGGGTGATATTGACAGATTTTGAGTATTTTGTTTGGTATGATTAGATCTCAAAATGACATATGACCAGGGGTAGGGTGGCTGACATTTTATCAACACTTGGATAATGAATGACTTGGGAATGAGGGTAAATGACAGCAGATAACCTTTATCTATGACAGCTCAAGGACAGGATTATATGACTGAAACTAGATAGGACTTATCCACTAGGTTTTTTCTCATCATAGGCTGACCGGAATGGGTAGGAGGACAAAAATTGTTTAGGGAGGTTTTCTAGATGACAGATTTGACAGTTTGGAGATCAGATTCTAGAAAAATTGTCTTAAGAAACTAGTCATCATCAACAGGTGAAAAATACTGATGACTAACAGTTGCATGCATGCCAATTCTGATGAAGACCCAATTGAGACATAGGTTAAAGGGAAGTTATCTATTAGTTGTATTTATAGCAAATTTCTCAAGCACAATTATATACACCATAGGATTCCCATGATGTATTGCGCAGTCAAGGAAGGCTAATTATCCTAATTAATAGGGATTAATTGCATAGGGATTGCGTAAGCAAGGCAGGCTGAGCATAAGCTAAGAATTGGCTAGGTACTAGCCCAATTTTTTGTGGATCAACGTAAGATAGTTAGGATAATGCAGTAGACTCTTATGAGAAGAGTGAATTGTATTGTTTCATGATTCTTTGGTTCATTATAAAATAGAGCTAGAGGGGTTTTGACCAGCAAGCTTTCCCCAGGAAAAATATATGTTTTTTGGATTGATTTGCTTCTTTCTTTTACCTGGTGTGACTGTGCGATCGTGTCTGTTTTCTCCAATTAATTTGATAGAAGGATTCAGTATCTTTATTTACCATATCGCATGATCGGATTGAATCCATTGGCATACATAGTGTTTGTATAATTTCTACATGGTATCAGAGTGCCACAAATCACTATAGTGGAGAATAAATTGACTTTGTGTTGAACAACATTTGAATTTTCAAAATTATTCTTTGGTGCAACATGTGGATCAAGATGGATTTCAATGGGTTAAGATTGGAATATGCACTTGAGGGAATTTCTAATTATATTGCATGGAAAGGCAAAATGGAGGTATTTCTAGAGGACAAAAGGTTGAAATAATTCATTGATAATGATATTCCCAAGCCCACAGTAGCAGAGATCACTTTTCTTGATGCTTGGAAAAAGAAGGTTGCAAAGGTGAGGAGGATATTATTAGAGGGAGTTCGAGATCACATTGTCTCAAGTCTCCATGGAAAGGTGACTTCATATGTTATGTGGAAAGCCTTGACATATATTTTTTCAGAACAGCAGCAACCAAAGGAAGTTGGCCCTAAAGGACAAGCTTAGGAAAATCAAGAAGGAGGAGGGCGGGATGGTACCAACATACTTGGAAAAGTTCACTCAATGTCGAGATGAGATTAGAAGTGTTTGTGTGACTGTAGAAGATGATGACTTGGTTATCCTAGCACTTCTAGGCCTTCCCAAGAGCTGGTATAGTTACCAAGACTCGGTGAATGGGAGGGAGAAGTTACCATATTGAGAGCGACTTTGGTCGGATTTGGTACAATAAGAATTCAGGCGGAATAGCAGGGATGTATCCTCATCCAAGACTAACGATGAGGAATATTGTGCCTTGGTCGGTAAGGCAAATAAGGCCAAGGTAAATAAATCCCAAGGTGAAGCAGGAACGAAAGACTTGTCCAAGATCATATGTTTTCACTGTCACGAGCATGGGTACTATGATAAAAACTATCCACAAAAGAAGGCAAGAAAGAAGGAGCCTGCAGTTGTAGCATGTGAAGAATTGGCTTCACATTTCGAGCTTTATTTTACTCATTTCATGCATGGCCAACACTGTAATAGGATGCATGTGGTATTTAGACAGCGGTGCTTCATTCCATATGACGGGGGATATAGATCCCTTCAATGACTTGGAGGAGTAGGACCTCCAGTAGAACATAGAGTTTGGAGATGACAGGTGGTATAACGTGACCGGGATAGGTACAATTACATTTCAGATGGATAATGGCTCCCATCTCATACTACAAGATGTTTTGTATGTTCCAGACCTAAGGAAGAATCTTGTCCCTGTAGCAGTATTGGAAGATCGTGGTTATGAAGTGATGTTTAGAAAAGGAAACATTTTCCTTAAACACATAGCCACAAGACAGGTGAAGTAGATTGATGTAAGGTTTAAGAACTTGTATGCTCTCGAGTTTGAGGATACATGAAAGGATTTGAGGAGAAAAGCAGTGGTTAATGACTTGGTGGTTGAGAGGGATAAATAATCCTAAACATGCAGCCTCATAAGAAGTCTCAGAAGGTTGTGGAGCAACCACAATTGGAGAAGGAGAGAGGAGATCGAGTGGAAGATTCCACTCAAGCATAGACCTCCAGGAGGGAGAAATTTCGAGCCAGAAGGGCAGAGGGAGTACATGCACCTATACCTCCAGGTGTGATGTGGGGCGATGTGAAAAATTAATTCCAAGAAGAAATTTGGGCAGGGTTCATTGAGATGGTGTGTCTCATGGATCGAACCTGGCTACGAGGAGCTCACAGTATAGCAGTAGTAGGAAGGATCAGTTAGATTGATGTAGTTATATGTTAGGAAGACAAAAATTAGAGTGACAGGTGTCGGGTATTAGACTGCAGATCAGAGTTGGAAGCAGTGGAGAGTGCATGGATGCAGATTGTTGAGGTATAAAAGGTATCTTTTTAACACCTATTTATCTCACATTAATTATCAATCCAGGAACGACCTTTTGTTTCAAGAGTGTACTCTGTTTGAGACTGCAATTGAGCTAAGAGTAATGCTATGAAAGATGTAGTACAGTGTTCTAAATACAGGATTAAACGGATGCTTGAAAAATAAATCTAATTACAATAACATGAACTCAAATGCTCTTAAAATCTATCTATTCACTCAACAACCATCAATCGACGATACAATAGCAATAACTCATTCCTCTAGAAATTGATGCAATTGAAATCAAACTGAAACAATACAATCAATCTGGGAATGTGGAAGCAATAACCAATATTCTCTACAGTTGACAGTGTTGCGTTAAAGCAATTAAGGAGAAATAGCAATTGAACTAAAGCTGCTATTGAAATTAAACTAAGAAATCTCTTCGAAAGCAAACTCTTTGCAATCTATTCACTAATGAATTGGAAATGAACATCACACTGAAATCGAACAGCAATGTAAATGAATAACCAACTGAAACTAGAAGAATCGAACAGCAAATATTAACTAATGAATCTGAACAGCGGATCTTTGACTTAATGAAATCAAACAGAAAGTATATTAAACACCAAAACCCTGTTGACAGCAAACGTTATTAAGAAATCCAATGGAATAGCAAATGAAGTAAATATTGAATAACAAATCTTTATAAGCAATAACAAGATGAATAATACCGAAATTAAGATTTTTGTTGAAATGGAACAGAAATGCAATTCATTAACACAACACAACAATAAACAATTCAACAACAACTTAATTAACTTTACAAATGTAATAAAACCAATCACAATTATCACACAACGGTAATTAAAAGAGTATAAATACAAACAGCGGATCGATCCACCAGGGTCGGGCCCTCAACCACCAGTGAAACATCGTTGGGCTACTGTAGAACTAAGAAATTAAACAACAACACGTTCTTGAATTAATCATGCATAACAGCGTTTATAAACAATCGATCTTTGTTTTATCAATGAGAGTCGATGAGGAATTGTGTAATTACAACAGGAAATCTCTCCATCTCCCATCCATCATTCTCCAATACATAATACATGCTCTCCTTTTATAATCAGAAAGAGGAGAAATTAAATAGTAAATATGATCTCTCATAACAATATTGGATTGTTCCTAACCAATTGATCAACAAGAAAATATATTTCCATCCATCTTTCAACAATAGCAAGTCGAATTTGGATTTGCAGCTAAGATAATTTGGAGGACGGCCGCAACAGTAAATCTGAGAAAATCGTGCTCAAAAAACCTTGTGTTTCTCTCAATACATGCTGAATTTGGGCAAACCGTTCTTCACTACAGTTAATTTGGTCCGTTCTGGACAAAACCCATGTTCCGGATTTTCCAGATTCTTCTTTATTTTCCCAAAATCTCAACCAAAAAACTGTCACTTCTTATTCCAGCGAATTTCTAAGTTGGAATATTTGATGAGGATTTGGAGATCAAATCTGCAATCTGTAAAATATATTGGAGGCTAAAATGGTGGGTGTTGGTACAAAATATATTAATAAACCATCATTGATAAAATTATGCATAATAATCATCCATTTATTAAAAATAAATGAGAAGAAATAATATTCATCCATAAGAGCATAAATCATTATAAAATGGATTTATATGATAAATTATAATAAATTACATGATAAAGAAGAGTAGAAATGGATGAAATAAGTGTTAAAAAGTGGTCGTATTCACGACCCAACACAAATTTCAGCAGCGCAGATATTCCATTAGACATGTGAAATAGGATCCAACAGTCAAAAGACTCTGATGACAAATGCATTATATTGATTTATTTGTTGGAGGCTATTCAGTTTCAGGAGAGTTGCATGTGCGAATAGCACTAGGAAGTGTTGCATGCAAGAATATTCCAAAGGTACCAGATCAGGACAGATTGATTCCTTTCTTAAAGAGAGGGAGTGTTGAAATTTGCAATAAGAAATAGTGAAATTGGCATCCAGAAAAAATATCCAGAAATGGCTATCATCGAGGCTTTTGATTTAATTATTTCTTAATTAAATTAGAATAAATGTGTGTCAAATTTATTTATCCCTTAAAAAAATTGGACAATAAATTGTAATCTTATCTCATAATCACTTGTAATAGTTAACTGAGTGTGATAGACTTAGTTAGCTCATGAAAGTAGAGTTGAGGGCGGTTAGTGAGGCATGTAGAGTGATTCTATTTGTTTTAGAGTCGAAGTTGCAATTAGTGTATTATTTTAATGCATGAGAAATCAGTTAACTCAATTAAGTGAGTTAAAGTCAGTTTAACTAGTTGTAAGTGATTGTTGCACTAGTGAGAGGTCTTGAAGTGAATTAAATCAGATTTAATTCACATGTAGTGATGTGTCAAGTAACTGATGAATTAGTATTAACAGTTGCATGCATGCTAGTTCTGATGAAGACCCAGTTGAGATAGAGGTTAAAGGGAAGATATATATCAGTTGTATTGATAGAAAATTGTCCGAGTGCAATTATATACACCGTAGGATGCCCATGTTGTATTGCGCAGTCAAGGAAAGCTAATTATCCTAATTAATAGGGATTAAATTCCTATGGATTGCATAAGCAAGGCAGGCTAAGCAGTGGCTGAGAATTGGCTAAGTACTAGCCCAATTTTGTTTGGATCAGTGTGAGACAGTTAGGATAGTGCAGTAGACTCTTGTGATAAGAGTGCATTGTATTGTTTCATTATTCCTTGGTTCATTATACAATAGAGATGGAGGGGTTTTTAGCAGCAAGCTTTCCCCAGGAAAAATATATGTGTTTTGAAATGATTTTCTTCTTTCTCTTACTTGGTGTGATTGTGAGATCATGTTTATTTTCCGCAATTAATTTTTAGAAGGATTCAGTATCTTGTTTTAGTATATCGCTTGATCGGATTGAATCCGTTGGTATACATATTGTTTGTATAATTTTTACAGTATTAGTTAAAGCAACATATACCATAAACATAACAAAAATAGTCCTACTATATCTACGATACATGTATGAAGAAGTGTCGGCTCATAGATCTTATGATTAAGAATGAAATATCCCAATTACATTGTTACATAGATGAAATAATATATCTAGTAGTGTAACATGAAGCCACAAATTTCTTCTCCAAAGAATGATTTATCTCCTAAGTACTACAAGAGAAGCCAAAACTCCAAGAATCATCCCTCTGCTTGAGTTATGAGGAGATATTTATAGAAAATAAAAATTACCTTTGAGCTTCCTCATGACTCTTCAACTCCTATGATTGTTCATATTCTATTCATGACTTATTACATTCCATATGTGACTATTCACACTCCACATGTGTCAGTTGGGCTTCATTACATACATTTATTACATATGAGACGGTGGTTATATAATGGGACAAAGTCTCATCAAATTGATAAGTCATTTGATTCCTCATGGATTTCATTTGTAATGATTTTTTTCCCTCTCTGAACTCCATTGAGATGGCTTTGAACCAAATTGGCAAGTCCCCTACATAACACATCTTCACCTCCAGTGCCTCTATCAATATGGTCTTGGAGTTTTACTGTACATTATTCCATATCCGTGAAAGTTTCATATGAGATTTTATTGGTGTGATGGTGTATTGTAGAATAATGTCTTTGGTAACCTCCAAGCCTTCCTATTTTGTTTCTTTCTTGATCTACCCAATGTATTTCCTAGTCTCATGGAAGGTCATTTTCAAGCCTGTGATGGCTTCAAGTTTCCCTACTGAAGGCATCCCATGATTCTATGCTAGAGACTCAAAACCATTGTGCATTTGATTATAGATAGGAATAGTATTAATTGATTGTTCCCTAAGACGCATGTATTTTTTATGGTCACGAATCTCAATTGAACTCTATTTATCTCAATGGAAATCATGTCTTTTCTTTCCAAATGTTGTGGATCATCCAGATACTTGGTAGCCCACTCCTGAAGATGATCAACTGCTTTGTTTGCTACATTCAGGTTTTTTACCACTTCTTATGTTTTCTTCTGAATTCCAACGAGAGGATCCACCAATTGTTGTAAAATTATCATCTCATCAGATAACCGTGCCATGGTGTCCTCCATTGGCCCCAATTCCTTTTGCATGGTTGGCTGCCATTCTGCGATGTTGAAGCTCTATAATGATAATTGTTGATTCTTCATCGCAAGATGTTTTTCCTATTGGTTCATCACAAAAAAAAATTCCTCAATATATAATTATCATTCAACAAGTATTCAGCGTTGTCCTATTCCGTTGTAGCAAAAGCAACATTTTCCGCCATGATTTCTCTGAGATTCCTTCTAGTGTTGGTAGTTATCACCTTCTTTGTAGAAACTGAGACTGGATTCTGAGGATCATTTGGGAAGTATCTATGCCTCCGCTACATGATCCTATTCTTAAGATGATCAAATGTTACATTGCGCATATCCATGACTTTGTCTGTCGGTGGAGGTGTGATTCCCATTTCTCCAAATGGAATATGACCACTTGTGAGGGGAGGTTCTTTTGGAGAACCTGGTTCTTCATCCATGGTTTGGATGTTATTCTCTTCCTCCAAATCTCCCTCATCTATTTCCTAAGTCAATTTTTATTCTTCCAGTGTCTGTGTTGCTTCTTCATCCTGGGACTAACTCTGTTTTTCCTCTTTTATCCTTCTCCTCTCCTATTCTTCTTCTTCTTGCTTCTCGAGAAACTAATCTTGCTTCCTTTTCTCCTCTTCTTCTTCTTATCTCCTCTAATGTTGTTCTCAAGTAGATCATGTGTTTAAAGGATCAAATTTCCATTTCCTCCTTCTTTCTCTAGTTGAATAATAATTTATCCTCTTCCTAGGAGCACTCTTTACTTGAGGGATTATTTTTTCTACCTCCTGCCCCTTCATGTCTTGAGCTGGTGGATCTTAGGGTGAACTGGTCTCCATACTTGGATGTGCCTTTGTGTTTTCACTGTACTAGTTCTTTACCTTCTCATATTCTGATTTAGATATTGGTGAATAAACCCAATTGAAACCTGATCCTTTCTCAATGTTTCCTACACCCTCTCTTGGGACCATATCCATGACAGTATTTAGTTACAAAGTGTAGGTTATCAAGCTCTTTTATTTCTGATTTTTTCACTTTGTGACTCTTTAACTCATATAAATCAATTCTCAAATGGAAGGTGGGCCAAGGGGCTTTCTTCCTCCTATGAAGAACTCCTGACAATCCCTTGTCCAACTGCTTTTCTACTTCCTGCATGACCACCTTATTGGTCACATATAACGACATGATATGAGGGAATATGTGAAAACCAAAACATCTCATGTATGTGCGCTCAGAAGCTGCAAACCAATCTGTAATATCCTGGAGTGACTCCTTCACCTAATCATTCATGCAAGAAGTATCGATCTCAAATAACATATTAAAAATAATTGTAAATAAGTGCTCATCCAACTTTTCATATGCACCTATGAAGCTTGATTCTGATAACACCCTGCAGTGGAAGTAAATTTGAAAATTCTATACATCTCTGATATAAATCTCTAAGAATCTTAGTTAGATAAATTGCATATGGGTGATGGTGAAACTTAGTAGGCTCTTGATACCATGATTTTATGATGTCACTTGTGTCGAGGTCAGCCAATCTGGTGTAAAGTCAGTGTTTCCATTTTATGTGGGCATGAGCATCTTGTACTATTTATGCATATCTTCTCCATAATAGGTGGTGAGTTTACCGCCACTCTCACTACGAAGCACAAGATGAGATTCATCCATGTGTGTGTGATAATCCACAAAATCACCTCTTCAAAAGGGATGATCGGGAATCTGTGTGTGAACCTATGCATTATGTATTTCTTAATATTGATGTATGCTTGCCCGTATTCCAATTTCTCACCAAACCTCTTCTACATGAATGTGTCTTTTATATTTCCCCATGTGACCTCACTAGATCTATCAATAAAACATTGTGTATCTGCATAAATAGGAATGGTCGGCTTTGTTACTTCAACTGCTTCCTCGGTGATTTCCTCTGAAATTTCTTTAGAGGCCACTTTACATGTAGAGGGATGCATGGCTCCAAAAGATGAGAAAGCATGAAAATACTTGTATCTCAAACACCTATTTGTGGCATCACACTCATGATGACAATATTATCTTAATGAAATCTAACTATGTAGAAATATATTTATAGATCATGTACAAAGATCTATCAAACATAACTAGACATAAAAATATATCAACGACAACACATAATAACTTGTGTGCATAAGAAAACAGGCATTAAAACTAGGAGGGCACACTTTCAAAGCATGAAGGAGAGTCAAGGAACATTCAGGGCTTTGTAGTGTGCTCATGCGCTCAAGAAAGAGAATAAAACCAACAAGGGTGCACTGGTGCACTCCTAAGAGATGAGGGAGTGGGTTATTGGGCCTTCAGGCCTTCACAGTGCACTCATGAGCTCAAGGAGACAGAGAGGACACACTGGCACACTCCAAAGGGACGAATGAACATGTATTCAGGCTTTCAAAGTGCACTTATGTGATCAAAGTCAAGGAGGTTGCACTGGTGCATGCCAAAGGGACGAAGGAAAATCATTCGAGCCTTTGAGGTGCGCTCATGCACTCAAGGGAGGGCATAGTTCTTCATGACGAAGGAGTGCACTCAAGATGGAAACTTAACTGTTTTGGGCATAATTTTCAAGGCTGATCAGGCTTCAAGTTCCAAAAGTGCACTCTACCTATGGAAAGCTCAAGAACAAGTTTGATAGAAATATCTCATGATAGGAATGAGAAAACGAAGGATATGCAAGATTTTATTAGGGGAATTCTGAGGTCTAAAATGGGCCTCCTAAGAAAAATGTACAACCAAAATGAACTTTGTAAGAACCAATAGGATTCAAGATGATGATGTCAACCATGGGGGATGATTTACAATTTTTGGAGTAAAAATGTAAAAATATTAAAAAATAATAAAATAATAAAACTACTTTTTCAACTTGTATTTACAACTTATCTCCCTAATTTTTTGCTAAAATTTCGAGTGGGACTACTCGTTGGATGCAAAATTTAATTCCTCATACAATGAGTACCCATGTTACATACTTTCGATGCACCCTGCTACATGAAAAATGAGAAATACATGAAAAACGTGATTGTAATCACATTTTTCATGTATTTCTCATTTTTTGTGTAGTGAGGTGCATTGAAAGTATGCAACATGGGTACTCCTTGGATGAGGAATCAAAATTTTCATCCAACAAGTACTCTTGCTTGAAATTTGAGTAAACCCATAGGGAGATAAGTGAAGAAAATTTAACCACAATATTAACTTATTTACGAAGATTTACCAAGAGCGACAATAAAAAAATAACCAACAACAAAACACATAAACATGAACACATAATATTTAACCGGGAAAAACACCAACTTCGGGGAAAACCCACCCTAATGAAATCTCATTAGCCTTGGAAAAGACCCTGGCTAATCTGGCCAAGTGAGCCTTCATCGCTCACCTCCAGGCCTGCATTACAATGAAGTATTCCCAGCCTTTCATAGCCTCCATTACATGCAATACCATGGGCATTAATACCATGGGTACACTATATCATGTGCCAAAAAACCATTACTGTTTAACTTGGTCAACCCTGACTCTAACCCCGAGTCAATTTACCTAACATTCCCCCCTTAAACTTGACATAGGGTTCCTTGACTAAATCCAGCCAACCTTTCCAAGTGAGACAGCCCAGCCCTACTCACCCTCGCCCTTACCCCCCTCAAAGTTATCCTAAGATATATCTTAATTCAACCTTCCCCCTTTCACCTAGGTCTAACCCTAACTTTACCAGCGATTACCCAGGGGTACTCATGCCTTACCAGGTCTTACAGCCATATGCCCATTTACATGAAAAAATTTACTTCATTATAATAAATAAATAAACAAAAACTTTGTTTTTTAACCCTTGTTGTTGTATTTGTATGGTTATCCTCTCATCTCTCATGGATCTCTCATGACCCATTTTCCATGCTTCTCATCACTTAGTTTTAACCTTCCTAGGAGCCATTCATAGAACGATCCACAATCCATGATCTGGCACACAATACCACATTCCTGGTGTGTTCAGGAAAAATCTCACTCGAGGGAATAGGTGAGGCCACCTCACAAGTATGTTCACTCCTTGAGAGAACATACTTCATATTTGAGGCCTACATAGCCAGCCAAAAGATCTCGTGTCATGAGTTCAATTTGTCCAGTGTCCATGTATGTTGTAGCTCAGTGAGTATCGAACCTTCAATCCTCGCTACCTCTACTACAACAAAAAATTTCCTATTTTTCTCGTGGCCCTGTACCACAGGCACCAACAAGGTTTTGGTTGTGGCTTTCTCTATTTCATCCTCATCCTTGAGAATAACATAGAGCATAATGCCTCTATATCTTCTCCACTTGTTGGATTCAATTATTTCGGCCAATATACCATTTTTTCAACACCCTTACAAACTTCATACAACTATTATTAGTATGCCACAACTCTGAATGTAGAGATTTATTTCTCCCTGCCAATAATAGGTTCCCTTCCCCGCACTGTATACCCCAGCAATGCCACCGTTTAACCTTGAAAACCGTTGGTGGCTCTGATCGCATCAATTTTTCCCTTCTCTTCCGCTGTATATTTTCCCCATGGCTAAAAAATGCATGCCTCACTAGCATTATTTTCAGATCCTCCATGAAAGAAACAAATATGTGCCCTCCTTCGTCATAAGTTATCGTCGCATCCACCGAAGCTTCCACCACCACAAACACCATAACCTTGATCCTTGCCCCATCCACATCCTCTACCATAACTCTAATCTCCACCTACAACAGCATTGTCCTCCTCACCCTTGCTTCGACTATCACACACCACTAATGACACCCATCTGGAGCTCGTTCATTGCCACCACAGGTATCCTCTATGCCCTTGACCAGTGGATCACCCAGTCTAATAATCATCGGGTTCCCTGCTCCAAAATTTGTCGCCATGCTCTCGAGTCCTTTAAAAATTGTCGCATGAACTCCTCGGTCGCAGAGCTCCTTCCAACAATTTTGATACATAAAGGAATTAGATATGTTCCTCAGTGAGAATGAGTGTTGCCTCTACTGCCTGTGACTATGGATTTTCCAGGGCACTTCAATCCACAGTATTCAGCCATGGTTGTGATCATTCAAGGCTACGAACCCTAATATCCTCTGAAACCATACACGCCTTCATATGTTGATCTAGATTTTCCTCTGCTTGGTCTCTTAGCAAAGAAAAAATTTCAAGTGTAGATCCACAAATTTAACCTCAAATCCATTATCAACCCACTCTCGTTAGATATTCCAGGTTAACCTTGACCACAAAGGCGACCCTCTGAAGCCAAAACCTGGACCATGGCTCTGATATCAAATGAAGAAAATTTAACAATAATATTAACTTATTTACGGAGATTTATTGAGAGGAACAATAAAAAATAACCAAAAAAAAACACATAATATTTAATTGGGAAAAACCCCAACTTCGGGGAAAACCCACCCTAATGAAATTTCAGTAGCCTTGGCCAAGACCCTGGCCAATCCGGCCAAGTAATCCTTCACCGCTCACCTCCAAAATTGCATTACAATGAAGTATTTCCAACCTTTTATAGGCTCCATTACATGAAATGCGATGGGTATTAATACCATGGATACACTATACCATGTGCCCAAAAACCATTATTGTTTAACTTGATCAACATTGACTCTAACCCTGAGTCAATTTACCTAACAATAAGTTGAAAATACGAGTTGAAAAAAAAAGTTTTTTTCTTTTTTCCCTTTAAAATTTGATGATGTATTCTAATATTATTTTATTATTTCCACTATCATTTTATAATTTCCTTAGGAGGCCCATTTTAGACCTCAAAATTCCCCTAATGTATGGATGTTGTCGTAACCATGGTGGAATGTGAAAATTTGAGGAATGTGCAGAGTTTCAACATGCAACAACAAATTAAAACTTGTAGAATCAATATTGAACAGAAATGTCAGTAAACTGAAAAACAAAGAAACGCCAGCAAGAAAAGCAAGATTGATGGTGAAATCATGAAAGGAAATGAATAGATTCGACATGAAAAACTTACTTGTAATGCAGGCTCATGAAGAGTTTCTCGATCTAAAGTTGTGTGCCCAACCCAAATGAGAATTATTATGAAAATGAATGATTATTTTGGTTAATTTAAAATAGTTTACATGCAAAATTGTTTGGTCCATTATCACCACTTGTCGATAAGTGAAAGGATTACTTACGGGAAGTTGAGTGGGCTCATATTTTCTAGGAGTGTGCCCAAATGCAACAAAGAGGCTCATGCATGCATCTAGGAAGAGCACATGTCTTCAACACAAAGTAGTGCTCTCAAGGAGGGCACACTTTCTCAGCATGAAGGAGTTCGCTCAAGAAGGGACCACTTCTTCAACCTGAAGGAGTGCACTCTACACAAGTGCATGTCTTCATCAACTTGGATTGCACTTTTGCCTTAAAGGGAAATTTCCTTGCTTTTGTTTGCTTTTTCTCTACTTTTGAGTGCTTTTAAAGTGTTTGCATGGCGAAAATTCTAGTTTCTAAGTCAAGAAAATTCATGGGTTCAGCTAATCAAGGACTAGATAACATAAGCGCTTCTAAGTATTAGGTGACGATGCTTAGGAAACATTAACTTTGGAGTATGTGACACTGGGAGAAAACACAAATAAAAAATCAAACAACACGATGACACTAGGGGGCTTTAAACAATGGTTCATGTAGGCTCCAAAATTGACTAAAGTAGAAATTTTGGAGGTTTATTGCCGCAGTGACAACAAAACCAATGTAAAATAAATAGATAGATGACCCTCACGCAACTTACTCTTGTATATATTTATTTTGAAACATATATATATATATATATATATATATATATATATATATATATATATATATATATATATATATATATATATATATATATATATATATATATATATATATATATATATATATATATATATATATATATATATATATATAGTAATGTAGCATATCATTTTCCAAAATAGTTAAAGAGATGTAAAAGAAATCATGGACATAACTATTTTTCGATAATGACATATAATATAAGATAAATATTTAAAAAATAGAAAATCATAATGTTCTTTATAGATAAATATTATTCAAATATAAATATGCATATATATTTAAAAAGTATTATCAAAATGATACATATTAATAGGTATTTCAAAATCTTGACTTTGGTTTGTTTTATGTAGAGTGAACCCCACACATCTACATTCGTTTTCATTAGAGAAGACTATGCATACACATTTGAAAAAATATTACCAAAATGATAGAGAGTCACATGAATTTTCAAATTCTAACATTAATTTATTTTATGTACTATGAACCTGGAAAGTATCAAGCCACGTCAAAATTTAAAGTAGATGTATTGGTTAACATGTACACTTGTAATAGTAATTTTTCTGAAATAGTGAATTTTTAAAAACTTGTGGATTATGAAATACACCCATGCACTAAAAAAATAAAAAAGCATAAATAATCATCATGATACTTTTCAAAATGATGTAATGATAATCATCCTCATCATTTTCAAAGTAATAGCACATATGTGAAGGCCCAATAAATAATTCATATACAAATACCATTTATCTTGACTAATCAATCCTTATATGTCCTTCACACGATGATGCATATATAATTATTTTTGTGTCATATATTCGGTTTTCCAAGGCCCTATCCATCACCCATATATGTTAGAAGCATCATTTACAACCATGAAAATTTCCTTTGTTTCCAAATTCATCATAAAGGTCATGAGACCCATAGTTTTTGTGTAAGATCTTGCTCATGTGATCAGAGGCAAGGAGGGGGCACTAGCACATGCCAAAGGGATGAAGGAAAATCATTCGAGCCTTTGAGGTGTGCTCATGCAATCAAGGGAGGGCTTAGTTCTTCGTGATGCGGGAGCGCACTCAAGAGGGAAACTTGACTATAATGGGCACAATTATCAAGGTTGAACAGGCTCAAGTTCCATAAGTGCACTCTATCTATCGAAAGCTCAAGAACAAGTTTGATAGAAATATCTCATGATAGGAATGAGAAAAATAAGGATATACAAGATTTTATGGATGTTGTCATAATCATGGTGGAATGTGAAAAGTTGAGGAATGTGCATAGTTTCAACGTGAAACAACAAATTAACACTTGTAGAATCAATATTGAATAGAAATTCTAGTAAGTAAAATGAAAAACAAAGAAACACCAACAAGAAAAGTAAGATCGATGGTGAAATCGTGAAAGGAAATGAATAGATTCGACATGAAAAACTCACTTGTAATGCAGTTTGATGAATATTTTCTCGATATACAGTTGTGTGCCCAACCCAGATGAGAATGGTTATGAAAATGAATGATTATTTGGGTTAATTTAAAAGAGTTTACATGCAAAAAAAATTTATGCTTAATCACCACTTGTCAATAAGTGAAAGGATTTGTTAAGGGAAGTTAAGTGGGCTCATATTTTCAAGGAATGCGCCCAAATGCAACAAAGAGGCTCATGCATGCATCTAGGAAGAGCATGTATCTTCATCGTGAAGGAGTGTACTCAAGGACGGTGCACTTTCTCAGCATGAAGGAGTGCACTCAAGGAGGGTGCACTTCTTCAGCCTGAAGGAGTGCACAGAACACAAGTGCATGTCTTCATCAACTTGGAGTGCACTTTTTCCTCAAAGGGAACTTTTCTTCCTTTTGTTTGATTTTTCTCTTCTTTTGAGTGCTTTTAAAGTGTTTTCATGGTGAAAAGGCTAGTTTCTAAGTCAAGAAAATTCAAGGGTTCGGCTAATCAAGGACTAGATAACACAAGCACTTTTAAGGATTAGGTGACGACACTTAGGAAACATTGACTTAGGAGGCTGTGACACTTGGAGAAAACAAACAAATAAAAAATCAAA
Source organism: Pinus albicaulis (assembly GCA_034641835.2). NCBI lineage: Eukaryota > Viridiplantae > Streptophyta > Pinopsida > Pinales > Pinaceae > Pinus > Pinus albicaulis. The sequence goes on from JAXQQM020090989.1 coordinate 161,022, forward strand.
CAACATGATGACACTATGGGGCTTTAAACAACGATTCATGTAGGCTCCAAGATTGACTTAGGCCGAAATTTTGGAGGGTTGTTGTCGCAACGACAACAGAACCAATGTAAAATAAATAGATAGATGACACTCATGCATCTTACTCTGGTATATATTTATTGTGCAGCACACACGCACACACACACACACACACACACATATATATATATATAATTTTCCAAAATAGTTAAAGAGATATAAAATAAATCATGGACATAACTATTTTTCGATAATGACATATAATATAAGATAAATATTTTAAAAATTGAAAATCATAATATTCTTTAAAGATAAATATTCTTTAAATATAAATATTCATATATATTTAAAAATTATTGTCAAAATTATACATATTAATAGGTATTTCAAAATTTTGACTTTGGTTTGTTTTATCTAGAGTGAACCCCACACATATACATTCATTTTCATTAGAGAAGACTATGCGTACACATTTAAAAAAGAAATTACCAAAATGATAGAGATTCACATGAATTTGAAAATTCTAAAATTCATTTGGTTTATGTGCTATGAACCTAGAAAGTATATCAAGTCACGTCAAAATTTAAAGTAGATGTATTGGTTAACATGTACACTTGTAATAGTGTTTTTTCCAAAATAGTGAATTTTTGAGAACGTGCGGATTATGAAATACACCTATGCACTACACAAATACAAAAGTGTAAATAACCATCATGATACTTTTCAAAATGATGCAATGATAATCATCCTCATCATTTACAAAGTAATAGCACATATGTGAAGGCCCGATAAATAATTCATATACAAATACCATTTATCTTGGATAATCAATCCCTATAGGTCCTTCACATGGTGATGCATATATAATTCTCTTTTTGTCATATATTTGGTTTTTCAAGGCCCTATCCATGACCCATATATGTCAGAAGCATCATTTACAACCATGAAAATTTCCTTTGTTTCCAAAGTCATCATCAAGGTCATGAGACCCATCATTGTTGTGTAATATCTTGCTCATGTGATCAAAGGCAAGGAGGGCACATTGGCGCATGCCGAAGGGATGAAGGAAAATCATTTGAGCCTTTGAGGGCTCTCATGCAATCAAGGGAGGGCATAGTTCTTCGTGACGTAGGAGTGCACTCAAGAGGGAAACTTGACTATTCCGGGCACAATTTTCAAGGTTAATTAAGCTTAGAGTTCCAGAAGTGTGCGCTACCTATGGAAAGCTCAAGGACAAGTTTGATAGAAATATCTCATGATAGGAATGAGAAAAGTAAAGATATGCAAGATTTTATGGATGTTGTCGCAATCATGGTGGAATGTGAAAAGTTGAGGAATGTGCATAGTTTCAACATGCAACAACAAATTAACACTTTTAGAATCAGTATTGAAGAGAAATTCCAGTAAGTGAACTTAAAAACAAAGAAACACCAACAAGAAAAGAAAGATCGATGGTGAAATCATGAAAGGAAATGAATAGATTCGACATGAAAAACTTACTTGTAATGCAGGTTGATGAAGATTTTCTTGATCTACAGTTGTGTGCCCAACCCAGATGAGAATGATTATGAAAATGAATGATTAGTTGGGTTAATTTAAAATTTTTTACATGAAAAATTGTTTGATGCATGATCACCACTTTTCGATAAGTGAAAGGATTAGATAAGGGAAGTTAAGTGGGCTCATATTTTCTAGGAGTGTGCCCAAATGTAACAAACAGGCTCATGCATGCATCTAGGAAGATCTCATGCCTTCGACACAAAGGAGTGTGCGCAAAGAGGGTGCACTTTCTCATCATGAAGGAGTGTGCTCAAGGAGGGCACACTTCTTCATCCTGAAGGAGTGCACTCAACACAAGTCCATGTCTTCATAGACTTGCAGTGTGCTTTTTCCTTAAAGGAAAATTTTCTTGCTTTTGTTTGCTTTTTCTCTGCTTTTGAGTGCTTTTTAAGTGTTTGCATGGCACAAAGTCTAGTTTTCTAAGTCAAGAAAAGTCATGGGTTCAGCTAATCAAGGACTAGATAACATAAGTGCTTCTCAGGATTAGGTGACGACACATAGGAAACATTGACTTAGGAGGATGTGACACTAGGAGAAAACACACAAATAAAAAATAAAACAACATGACAACACTAGAGGGCTTTAAACAACGGTTCATGTAGGCTCCAAAATTGACTTAAGCAGAAATTTTGGAGGGTTTTCGTTGCAGCGACAACAGAACCAATGTAAAATAAATAGATATATGACCCTCACACATCTTACTCTTGTATATATTTAGTGTTAAACATATATATATGTGTGTGTGTGTGTGTGTCCATATATATATATGTGTGTGTGTGTGTGTGTGTGTGTGTGTATTGTAATGTAGCATATCATTTTCCAAAATAGTTAAAGAGATATATAAGAAATCATGAACATAACTATTTTTTGATAATGAAATATAGTATAAGATAAATATTTTAATAATAGAAAATCATAATATTCTTTAAAGATAAATATTCTTCAAATATAAATATGCATATATATTTAAAAACTATTATCAAAATGATACATATTAATAGGTATTTCAAAATGTTTACATTGGTTTGTTTTATCTAGAGTGAACCCTACACATATACATTCATTTTCATTAGAGAAGACTATGCGTACACATTTAAAAAAATATTACCAAAATGATAGAGATTCGCGTGAATTTGAAAATTATAACATTAATTTGGTTTATCTACTATGAACCTGGAAAGTATATCAAGCCATGTCAAAATTTAGAGTAGATGTATTGGTTAACATGTATACTTGTAATAGTATTTTTTCCAAAATGGTGAATTTTTAAGAACGTGCCGATTATGAAATACATCCATGCACTACACAAATACAAAAGCATAAATAATAATCATGATACTTTTCAAAATGATGCAATGATAATCATCCTCATCATTTTCAAACTAATAGCACATATGTGAAGGCTCGATAAATTATTCATATACAAATACTATTTATCTTGGATAATCAATCCCTATATGTTCTTCACATGGTGATTCATATATAATTATTTCTGTGTCATATATTTGGTTTTCCAAGGCCCTATCCATCACCCATATATGTTAGAAGCAAAATTTGCAACCATGAAAATTTCCTTTATTTCCAAAGTCATCATCAAGGTCATTAAACCCATCATTGTTCTGTAAGATCTTGCAACTATTTATATATTATACTCATAGAAATACATTTATTTATATGTTATAACACCTATGTGGCAGTTCAATGCCTCCTTCCTAAGTTATGAGCTATGTAATATTTACCTTATAAGTAATACCATGGTTTCATTTCCTGAACCATCCCAAGACCTTAAGACCCATTATTACACGCTTAGTTTCCATTTCAAAATCATTAGAAAGGCCTTAATTCCTATCGATGATTCATAAATCCTTTTATTAGCCACTTTTCCAATCTAATGTTCTCTTTAGAAAGTATTTAGAAATATTCATCCATAAATTTTGAGTCTTTAAACCATCCCATACCATCAATGCATGCATCTACCATATCCATGTCAAATTTCAATGCATACGAGCAAAAACTATAAAAAAAATCAATGCTAGCCCCATTCACAAATCACTATGTGCAGGGCTAATTAATAAGAGCATATAAAATTTTCCTAATAATGAGCTTCTCTTGGTATCAATATTAATATAATATTCTCTACTAAACAAGGCAAACCAGATGAAGGTGAAATCTCATATGGTCCTTCTACCCCCCCCCCCGGCCTCCCTGACATCACTCTCAATATTCCCAACACCCAATTTATCTACTATAACCTATTTGAAAGAAACATAGTAAGAATCAATCATATATAGAAATTACTAAGAAAAAAATTATTTAAGTTAAATGGAAGAGAACAAATCTACACACAAAACATATAAACACATACCTCATACATTACAACGTTCCAATATCATTAATATTCTTCTTCATCCAAGAGATCAATATTTATGTCATCTAATTCAAAAATGGAATTGAAATTATCAGCAATTTCAGCATCATCATATGTCATCATTTCCAATAATCATATCATCATCCATATCATCATGACGAAGATCATCTCCAACGTTTGGTTCAACTTCTTCAAGATCTTCATCTAATAGTTATCATCAATATTATCTTCATCAAGAACATTGTATTAAACATCTCCTTGAACTTCTTCGGCATCTTTGTGATCTGATACATTATCATCAACTAATTGCTTCTCTACACCATCATCTTCTTCAACATCATCATCTTCTTCTAGTACTATATACTCTATTGGCCTTCCTCTTGGATCATATCTAACAACATATGACCAACCCGCTGTACTTGGAACCTCTGAGTAAAATACTTGTTCGCATTGGCTTGGAAGAACATAAAATTTTTATCCTGGCTCAAATGGCCTTGTATTAAACTTGCTAAATCCATTAGCATGTTAAATAACAATTATATCGGGATCATGTTCATTCATTTGTATCCCATGCCATTTCACGTTGAATAGAACCAATTTAAAGGAATCAAATTCAAACTCAAGTATGTCATCCAACTACCCATAGTATATATTTTCATAGACTTGTGGACATGTGTCACTTCTAGAGGAAACATTAGTGACCTAGAAGATTGAAGTTATCACAAATTTATAAATTTTCCTCTTTTAATCCAACTTTTTGGTGCTAAACTTACGTTCATTGTACCACATAGCCTTCTGGTGTTTCAACTGCAATATGTAAAACACATAAAAAAGGAATTTTCAATTAATAAACATATTTGTATATATAACTTGGAAAGTATCTAAAAAAAAACACACTTGCATTCACATTAATTATAAATTTATAAAATAAATTAATAAAATATTGTAGGTTGGTGAAAATGCATGCCTCCCTGTTTATCTCTAAAACCATTTGCTAAATCAATTCTCTCTGTGTAAGATTTGCATCTCGTGCATGAAAAGATTCTTTAACCAATGCAGACACCCCTTGCCATGATAACGTACCATAAAATTGTTCACATCTTTCAATCCATGGCTTCATCCAATCAAGATTTTTTGCAATGTATAAATGTAGTGCATACCACTCTCGACCAGTTGTATTAGAAAATCATAATTCACCAATAAATATTAGTTATAATGGTCAATATTAATAATTGATGAAGGAATAAAAAATAAATAAGTATGATGTGTGTGTGTGTGTGTGTGTGTGTGTGTGTGTGTGTGTGTGTGTGTGTGTATGTATATGTATGTATGTATGTATTTATGTATGTATGTCTTATAAATCTCCAAATTAAATATTTAATTACCTTTCACTTTCGTTATTCTACCTTTCCCCAACAAGTGCTCCCCTTCAAAAATTTTGATGGATTTCACATCCCAAATGAAATTCACACGCATATTTGCTACTAATATGGGAATATACTAAGTAATGTACACCATGGATTGATATGCCATATATCCCTCCACTGTAGAACCCTCAGGACGTGCTCTTTGTCTAACCAGCCTTCAATGATTTCAAGTGCCTCTCCACCATCCACATTGATCTTATGTGTACAGATCCACACGATTCAATATTATCAACTACGTGTATGAGGTAGTTTTCTCGTGCATTGAAAAGTGTTGGAGGTAGATACCTTTTCAATTCAAACATTAACTGAGGAATTTCTCTCTTCCAATGCTCTATATCATCTTTATGTATTTCTTTCAATGAAAACAATCTACAGATGATGTAAGAAAATAAGTACATGTTTCAATAAAACATATTGTATTACATTACAAGTAAAACACATTTCATTAACTTGATCAACAACTAATTAAAAAAACACTTGGCATATAAATCGCTACTTACCTCCAAGATCATATATAACTTGTTTAACAGTGTTGTCAAATTCATATGGGAGAGATAGAGGTAGAACATATTGTAACAATAAAAATAAATTGTTATTTTTTAATCCAAAGTAGACAAACACACACACACACACACACACATACACATATATATGTATCTATATATATATATACACACATATATATGTATATATATATACACACACACACACACACACACACACACATATGTGTGTGTGTGTGTGTGTGTGTATACACATATATATGTATACACACACACACACACACACACACACATATATATACCAAAATAATTACCTTACTAAAGGTATGCCAATCTCTATTTTGACCCCACCAAATTCACCTTTCTTTGTTAAGATATTTTTCATGTTTGAAGAAAATCTTGTGGGAAATTTAATTCTTCAAATGGCCTCTTTAATATCATCTCTCTAATTATATGTTAATAACCATGGAGGGCTTTTTCTATCTCCATCGATATTTAATCGTATCCCACTCTTCATTGCATGATTGCCTTCCATAATGTTATTACAAATTTTCAGGATTTTTTTTAATCCCTCCTACTATCTATGATATACCATAAATTTTATGTCACATTCTTCTCGATATACATTGTATCAAAAAATGAACTATTTTTAGGTGGTCATAGTAGGGAAACCTCACAAATTGAGCAGGATAACTTTTCATTCCTCGTGGAAGCTTGTGTCCTTTACAATGATTTATGTTAAATTATTCCAACTTTTATAGGTGATGTGTCATTCTTCATGGTTTTAATTCAATCTCTTATTTCCCATTGAAAATATTATTTTCAATGGCATGATACCTATTTTTCTTAGAGATTAACTTCCTATAATCATCAAACGCGTCCTTTCCTAAACTTGTTGAATGACGAGATTTCATCTTAGGACCACAAACTAGACATGAAAATTTACCTTTAGTTTGAAGACCTACAAGAGATGGATTAATGTCAATGATAAATGGAGGGATTATTTAAAATACATGCATGATATGATCTAATTTAAATAATCATATATTATTAAAGTGAAATGGAATGTTACATACCACAAAATTGTGTTAGTTCGATATGGATTAATGCCAATGATAAATGAAGGGATTATTTAAAATACATGAATGATATAATCTAATTTAAATAATTATTTATTATTAAAGTGAAATGGATTGTTACGTACCACAAAATTGTGTTAGTCCTGGGGCATCATGAATTGTCCATACAAATATGCCATGGAATTGAAATTTCCTCTGCCTTATTTGTGTACAGATGTCATACACAGTAATCTTGACCAATAAATTCATTAACTCGTCGTAAGAGGCTCGATATAAACATTCATTCTTTGAAATTACACATAATTACTACTATGTTATATACATATAAGTAAATAAATCAAACATATTATGTAACAAGTAAGACAAATGAAAATGTTACAATATTCAAAAAATTAGTGTAAACAAATACATGGAACAGCATTTTCAACATAATGTTCTCCCTCTTTGTTAACATCCAAGGAGGAAGGTTATTGTTGATAACAAAAATTGGCCACACTGAGTAAATAGACCTGAGCTCTCCAATGAGAGCCTAAAATTATGAGGTTCATCTTTAAAATGTGGCCATTTTCCCTCAATTTTCCTAAATTCATAACCATCTGCAGGCATTCTAATAAAACCATATTCACTTCTCTTTCGAGTATGGTAATCCATAAACTGTGATATGCTTTCACATCTGGACAATTTTTACAAACGTGGAATTATGGGAATAGGATGAAGAACCTTTTGAGGCATCTTTTTTGTTATTTGATCAGTTTGATATCTATTATTGTTACATTTTGGGAAATTTGTTTTCGATGCATGTTTCCCATAATATATAATATGATCAATAGGACATGCATCTATAACTTGATACTCCATTCCACTTTATTTCATAACAACACATAAATATCGGTATGTGTGAGGTAACTTATATGGTAATGGTAAGAGGAATTCACCTAACAATTGAGTACAACATAAAAAATCACTAGTTAGTGTAAAAAATATTAATCATAAATATTGCATTCATATTTTACACATTAATTAACACTTTAAAACAAGGGAAAAAAACATCCTTTCACGCGATGAAACCTATTACATTATACTTTAGTATTTGTGTCATATAAGTGTTTGAAAAAACATTCAAAACCTTTAATTTCACCAACACCAATGTAGCAGAGAGAATATTTCCTCTTGAGTCTTCATAAAATCATGTTGTTGCCTTCTCTAGGACAGTCTCATCATCATAAATAACATCTTCGTTCTCATTGCTAAGCACGTCTTGGATCAATTCACTTGTCCCATCATTTGGAACTATGTTATTAATGTTATCTTATTACATATGATCATTATATTGAGCTTCAATATTCGCTCCATCTTCCTCAACTTGTAGAACATCATTTCTAGCACTAATACTTGGTGAAATATTCAAATCACAGTACCTAGGGGGCCACCTTGAATTTATAATAAATTCAAATAATCATGTGAAATAATTTTCCTGTAGAACAAATATTATAGAAATAAAAAAATACAAATATTATTAATATAAAGAAAATATATATAACGATTCATAAATAGCAACTTACCATCGAGCGATATTCGTTCCCCCTTCAATGTGATCATTCTTCTTACAATGCCTATCAGTTGTTTCATATGAAATTCTCCATGGATGTTTGCACCTGCAAGAATTGCAAGTGAAATAACGCCATTGACTCCTTGCATATTAGTTCCCCCTCTAATGTTTTTTGACATTCTTCATCTAACCACAAAACAATTATATATAAAAAAATATGTTTTTCACTCACAAAAATGCCTTACTACCTTTCAGAATTATTTTAGTTATAACAAATATGTCACAACATCTCGTACATGTGAGATATTTATATTTTATTTATTCTCGCAATTGCAACATTACATGACTAGTCAAAGTCATATATGACTAGTCAAACAAATGGTCAAATTCACCTCGAGGTGCAAAATACCATCGATCATCACAATTGTGACAACAAACGATGTTCGTTGCAATTCTGACACAAAACATAAGTTGTTGCACTTGCGATGAATAACATTTTTTGTCGCAATAAATATGCCCGAGAAATATCACGTCACAATTTCGACTCATGACAAATATGTCGTCATAATCTCAACAAACACAGGCACCAAAACTAAAAAAACGACATTTTTATTGACCTTTGCAATAGTATTGGCCATACAGTTGGATTATGTCATTGCAATTTATTCCTATATGTAGTAGTGGAAACATTTCAGGCTTGATGAGGCTACTTCGGAAATGGAAGATGTCATGAGAGATACATATGCGTCACAATTTTCATCATAGATATTTATCATTGAAAGCAAGTTAAGGATGATGTTATTCCAAGGGGGGTGGAACATAACATCCCAATTTATCTCTTTGGAAACAAATTTAATTAAATTTATTTAAAATTATGCATGGATAATTTTATTTTTGTTATACTAATCACCATGATTTAGATATACCATGGTGTTATAAACATTGTAAATATTTTACTTTTGCAGTTAATAAAATGGTGATGGCGAAGACTAGTATACCATGAGCACCTATAGGAGTTATGATACCACAAGTGGGAAAAGATATGGGGGTATAATCGATTTCTTTATTATTCTTCACTCTATTCTATCTTATCATCTTCACATTATTAAATCTATGAGTAGTGGAGAAAATTAATTCTTATAAATAATCCATCATGCCTAGAATTTAGCAAGGTGTCTCATTTACACTCTTGGAACAAAGAAGTAGTGGGAGAACTTCTTATTGGGGGAATTTCATGGGAAAAATTGAATAGGAGGATACATACTAGGAAAAAAGGAAGAAAAGATAAGTTTCAAAGGATAAGAGGAGGAAATAAAAAGCCAAGAGTATATAGATCATACCACCCGTGAAAAAAAGATGTAAATACCTATTAAAATATCTAGGGAACTAGGAAAATATTCAATAAGTTTTGTGATATCAATTGGAGCTTTCTATGTCTTTTCTAGAAAACAGAATATGAAGAGAGTTTTGAGGAACTAAGAAGTAGAGAAGGAATTTATGGTGTGAGGTGACATATAGGTGATGTGGGTTCTTTTATTTATTCTGTCATTTTCAAAAATTGGCAATTGAAGTTATATTTGTTGAATTTCTTGTAGACAGAACTCAAAACCAGTGTTCCTACTTCACCTCGGTGGTATCATAGCCTAGCTAGAGGCTGGAGTTCTACAATAGAACTACCCATTATTGGGTGGAAATCACTCAATATGTTGGGCTTTATAATCATCATTATTGTATTCAAATAAGTTTCTAATTCCACCTCTATTAATTCGTTATATTATTTTGGTTACCAATTTTAAGGATACTATGAGTAAGTAAATAGAGAAATTTTTAGGTTGTAGTTTAAATTATTAAACCTATAAAATCTGTTATATGTGTAGAAATCATAAAAACATATGTATATTAGTGGATTCAATCCGATCAAGCAATGTACTAAAGCTAGATATTGAATCCTTCTACAAATCAATTGTGGAAAATAAACACAATCACCAATCACAATAAGCAAAGAAAGAATCAAATCAATCCAAAACATAGATAATTTCTTCGGGAAAGCTTGCTGCTCAAAACCCATCTATCTTCTATTGTATATTCACCCGCGAAACATGGAGCAATTTAATTCACTCTCCGAATCGCCGCTCTCATTGCTCTTTTATCCAGGACTAAAATAAATAACGCCAGCGATTCTAAGCTCTAAGCAATACCTTGCTTGTAGGTTAGCATGTGGAATACAATCCCTATTATCAAAGAATTTGGTATTGTTATACGAGGATCATGAGAAATACAATGGATGTCGGTTACATCTTGAGAAACCTATTAATCACACAACATATTAACATCATATAACCTTTGTCTCAATTAAAATTCGATAAGCCATATGCTTTAAATATTAATAATACTATAATCTATTAGTTTAGCGATGTTAATGCCCTTAATTAAATAGTTGATTAACAATCTTTATTGCAACAACAGTTGCAACTAGTTCAATAGCTTTAACTCACTAATGGTTAATTAATTGTATGCATTAAAATAATGTACCAAATACAATTGAACTCATAACTAATATCCTCTGCCCTTTATCACCATTACCTCGCTCAATTCATGAAGCTAAAAAGAGTTTATCATATAAGTTAACTATTACTGGTAATTGTAGGAATAATATTACATTTTATTTCCAATTTAATTGAGAAAATTAAATTGGTTTCTTTGCGCAATTTAATTAATTAGGTGCTTCTTCACACTAATGTATTAACTAGGACTTTGTAAGTCCACCTTTTTGTCATATGTGCTATAATGCGGCAAATTCAACATCGCCCTCAGCATAAGAAAAGTTATACGCACCTCGATCACACGCCTCTATGGTATTCGAATTTTCTCCTGGTGGCCATCGATATCGTCTAATCTTCTGAGAATGTCTACAGAGTAACATAATGCGCCTGCGAACAATCTGAATGTTGGTACGGATATGTAACCATGAACTTTATCATAGAATACGTTCTTAAAAATTTAATGACTTTGGTTATCTTAATGTATCATTGTGTGATTCAGCAAAGAACCAAACAAACCAACCGGATATTTCTCATCTGGAGTAGCCTCACATGCAGCACGACATGTGCCATGTGCCATATAAATTTGAATTGAGTGCCATGGTTACCTTTACCATGTTAACACCGAAATTTTGTAAATCCTATGTTGAAATCCCTCACAGTGTCTTCTGTACGGTGGTGCCTACCTAGTACGCATCCCATGGGGAACTTGGTGCACTCCCTCTGTTGTCTATACCATAATCCATACTCTTGTAGTGCCCACAGAGGATATCTCAAGACGCTAGCCAGCCCCATGACCCAAGGCACCTCTTTGGTTAAAACCAACATAAGCAGCTCAGCTGATTGGCCGCGCCTTAAATTTTGGTCTCATACATAAATGCACGCCAGAGGTGGGCCCACTAGCTGCAACAGAGCGATGGCGTCCTGCTTTCTCACAAGTGGCATCCTCTTTCCTCCAATTTCCTGGAAAGGAATATCACATGGGTTTATAGCTCTCCATGTGAAACTTACCTAGTATCTCTTTGGCATACTTTCAACCAAAGAAACAAATAGCTCACCATCATATGCTTTAAACCAAGAAATAGTGAAAGTACGATGTTCTTTATTTTGAACGCTCTACAAGCTCCTCCTTTAAAGGGTGTAATTGTATTACCTGTAAAATTGAATCATAAACATAATTACGATAATGAGAGCTTACCATCAACAAGTACGGCTGCAATTTATCCTTCACTTTTGATGGCTTCATGGGTGAAATAGTTGTCAATCGAGAGTGTACCAAACATGAAAGTTAACCGTAAAGCCCACACGGTGTCTCTTGGGTCAACACATGACTCACTATCGAATCTTGAAGCCTTCTAGTTGCTCTCTTTGCACTTCTTCTCGATAACTCCGTTGAAAACACACAGTTTCACATCCGTACGATAGATATTACTGCACCCCATCTACAATGATGCAAGAGATAGATCTAATAGCGGTACACTTACGGCGGTCACAATCTCTTCATGGTACGTCCCTCGACTTGCATGAGATTCACGGGGACCTGAATTTTGCAGCGCTGCCCGTAGCCTCACCTCCCTTCTAAGCGCGCGGCAAGCACACACATATAGATCCATCTGAATCCGATAACGAATTTTCTGCCAGTCCGCAGGCAACACGCCATTTTCTTAATGATGGATTTCGTACTCCTCTACCACATAGCGTCAACTGGGATGGTTATTGCACTACTTTATAAAGTAATATGGTTTTATCACCAAATGCCACTTGTCATAAAAAATGACTGAATCGATGGGCTTTATGCAGGCCCCGCTCTTGTCTGATGAAATAGGCTCATACATTCTATCACCATCAAGTCTCATTCTATCGACAATAGTGCCGCCTACCATTTACGGTGAACGCTCTTGTATGCGTTACTGCCACTCATGATCCTCTTCACTGTTACTCATCTTTGAGTTCATTCTTGCAGGACAAAGTTTCCTCCTGTCAAAATCAAAATCAAAATCAAAATCAAAATCAAAAATCAAAATCGGCAAAATCGGCAAAATCGGCAAAATCGGCAAAATCGGCAAAATCGGCAAAATCGGCAAAATCGGCAAAATCGGCAAAATCGGCAAAATCGGCAAAATCGGCAAAATCGGCAAAATCGGCAAAATCGGCAAAATCGGCAAAATCAAAATGAAAAAAAATGTTGCTTTAAAATATTTATTAGTTTTAAAAAGTAGGTGTTTATACATTTCGCATTGTCGTGAAACGCTTTCGCGTTTTCGTGCGCCACAGCCGATACGTGATACGAAATTGAATTACTATTGCATATTAAACGTTTATACGCTATGATAAAGGCAAAAGCTTTAGAACATATTCTTGTCTCGATTTTAGCGTATATACAATTAAGTAATGAAAAAGGTATTAGTACAAAGTGACCAGAAGGTAAAGAAAAATAGATCGCAAAGATAAAGGTACCAATTTGAATATAAAGCCAACCAAAAATACAATTAAAGAATTGGAATTATTAGGTATTGAAATCAATTTCCAGCGAAATCAATTCTGCGGCCCAATAGAGAAGAAGCAAGCGAAAAAACGCGTAGCAGTCAATCAAAAACAACGATTAAGTAAATTTCTTTGTTAGAGTGGTATAAAGGATGTTGTACATTATACGCCTTTGTCATGTCACCTTCATAGCGAACAAAATAAAATACCAAACTTATTCATTGTATTATAATAAAACGGGTATATTGGAAGGATCCAAAATTTGGTATATTGTTGTTGTATCACAGTTAAAGTAATGAAAGTGTCATGAATGCAACAGCAGAGGCATTACGGTGGAAAATAACGGCTCACAAAATATTCAAATCAATTTTTATTGGCGTGTGTTTTCAGATGTTTACAAAATAGTCAGTATCCAAAAATACCAATTATTTACCCGAAGAAAAAAGGTAGCTCCTCTATCTCTTCTGTCTTTGTTGAAAAACCCTTTGAACAATAGGGATGAACTTGTTTGAAGATTAATCACCATCCAGTGAGCGATTTGAATGGTTCTTGCAGCAGTTATTTTAAAGTAGGTGAAACGAACCACAACTAATGATTTGGTAGTGATGAAGTTTTTGAGAAAACATTTTTAGCGAGTTTGGATGCCCGTGAAAATTGTAGCAGAATAATATAAATTTCCAGTTCCTCTTGATTTATTAATTTTTTCCAAGCTTGTAATGACAATGTCTCACTCCCACAGCTTACCATCATGAAACTGACCGGAAGTTAGCAGAATCATCCCAACAAAACATTGGTTAGAATCTTGAAAAACAATAAATTGAAAATGGAAAAGTTGGGACACAAAGGTTAATCTTTACTTTGCCATTGTAAAGATGACAAAGAAGGTCCGCTGGCAAGTCACCTTGTGAGCTGCATTCCCACGACACTCAGCTTTATTTTACTGATTATGACCAAAACACCATGGTTCTTTTCTCCAAGATACCCCAATAGAACCGGCTTCGCAATCCCGAAATGAACGATGTGATAGAATTAATTAAGCGTCGAGTTCGGGGCACTTGCTCACTTATCGGCCAAAAGATAAATGATGTGATAGAAAACTGATTTATTTCCAGGAAGAATTTAATTTGAATGGATACAGAAGGAAGATAAAGAAAACACTTACCATTTGATCCCAGCAGCGCAGCCCATTCAAAATAGTAAATCGGAGAAATAACATAAACAATCTGAAGGAAGGTGCAGGTGTATAGGTAGGCAATATCTCAGCATTATTCAATAGCGAAACTATGATCATGTTGTATATATCAGGTATTCATTTTCCATCAAGCAATTTTTAATACTTGGGTAGGCATAATGAAGTTCTTAGTGTTCGTACGTAACATATCGAGTGAAACCGGATGTTTTAGATCATTATATACATATCCTTTTATTATGTCAGTTTAGTGAAAAAAAAATATTTGCAAAAAAATAACTATAGGGTCAAAACTATGTCTGTTAAAGTTTTCTTTCGTATAGAAAAAAGATAGAAATACATTGTATTTCCATTTTCATTTTAAATTTATGAAACAAGTGACTTTAGTTATATTTTGTTAATCATAAAGTAAGAGCAACCAAAATACGAAATGCCCAATCATATGTGACTTTTGGATAGCTTATTCTTATGATGTTCTAAGTACGGTTATAGGCAAGCCCCCGCGATTGTTGGTAGGATGCGGTGTTGATCGACGGCTACTGTAGTTTAAATTTGCAGAGGTATGGGTTGAGAGTCTGTGCCCTCAGAACCCCGCATTCATCATCAGCAGAAGTATCAAGCAGTTGTGGCGGTGTATGCTACCATCTCATCCCGTCACCCTTAGGTAGGTCCCAGTCTTAGGTATTTATACATTGAACTGGTATCCCGTAGTTCATTTGGTGTGTAGTTTTGTTCATCCCCTGTTCAATATTTAAAATTCTTGTAAATGTTAAACGAGCATCATGTCACGGTATACTGCAAACCTCTGGACAGCGAGAAGGCATCCGGTAATGCCTGTGGTATATCGCGTACAAGCCAATAACAAACAAGCAGTCTGTGTTCCGCTATCACAATTATTAAAATCTGTCACTTTCATATTCCTAAAACTCATGTCTTTCTATGAATTCATTCCTGATTAATTTCATCCATATGCTACGTGTTCTTATATGAACTCCCAGGAAAAGTATTTCTTGATTTTAGCTCAATTAATAAAGCAGAGCATTGTACTTGAAGAACAATTCTCTTGCAATTCTAAGAAAATTAATAATTCAATATTTGAAACTCTCAAACAAAGAAATTAACAAATGCATATGTTTAGTATAGTCAGAAAGACCCGGTTGGTTAGAAAAACGGTTGAATGCGTTTAATATTCGTCGAGTCAATTCTCATTTATGTTATGAGGTGCAGAAAAGCAATTGAAGGTTATTAAGCATTCTTAGGGATATTCACTCTCGCGACAAACAAGGGTAGTGTTCGATATTCATCTTGTGGTAAATGAATTCTTATGATTCTTCACGCTAACAAGGTTATTTGATTCCCTTCATTAATAGTTTTGCCCATTTTATACCCGAGAATGTGGAGGAATTCCCGGAGTCTGGGGTTTGAAACATAATGAATGTGTAAAAATAAGTCGGTTCTGTACCAGGCAAGACAGAATAGAAAGAAGAGAATCATTATTTGTTTGAATTTATGGACATTTTGTGTGTGTTCCTAAAATTCTCAATGAACAAACATCTGTTGCACAAAGGCTGGGAGTTTCTTGCAATTAGGACCTAATTGTAGATATGGAGACTGGTTCGTTTTTTAGGACTATTCTGAAATAAGGCTATATGGAGTCGGTGTTGAGCCTTATAGGCTTCCAACATTTGTTCCCATGAGACTGTTTGCTTTGTAATTTATAAGGCAAAGTCTCAATGTGGATCAAATTCATTTTCTTCCAATGAAGAAGGGGTTAATGTACAAGTTGCCCATGAGTGTAGGTCCTTTTGTCGTTAACACAAGGCAAGCTTATGAAGAGGTGTCAAGGATGTTGGAAGAAACACAGTTATTATTGGGAGAGATGTGGGCCTATGACCCACATGCGATTATTTCACAGAGAAGGGTCGAGAACGGTTATGCTGCTTTTAATCATGTCAGTAAACCGGATTTAGAAAATTTGGGTAATCCAGGAGAGCCAAGTTCATCACGGATTAGTATTCAAACTCCTGTAATATTGGAAAAGATGGGCAAGAGAGTGAGAGATGATGTTATTGAGATTGATGAGGAAGAGCCCCGAGAGGAGAAAAGGACTAAATTAGCAGAGGATCACTCCTCTAATTCTCCTGGTTTCACTCTCCAGGTCAGTGAAGAACAGGGCGTTTCATCTCCTAGCAGATCAGAACTCCAGTTAGAGAAGGCTCCTTCCATAAAACAGGTGTTCTCCCTAATTGAAGAAAAGAATCAAAGAATAAAAGCTAATATAGAGACACAAGCAGAACATCATATATCTGCTGATCAAACAAGACTATTGACTGTAATGGATTTGGAGAAAGATCAGTTCAAAATGGCGCTATCGCATCCGACAGGGATGTCTCTAGGACCCTCAGGCAGTTTTAAAGAGTTGAATATTGTTATGGATGTAAAAAAGATCCCCTTGTGGGACAAGATGAATCTCCACATGCAAACAGGTCAGTTTATTGTTAATGATTTAGGCAAAACTCATGCTACATCAGTCAAGACAGAGAATATGCTTGCTAAGGTTGTCAAACAGTGCAAGATGGAGAAAGCCAATGCTAGAGCGTTGACTATTCAAAATGAAGAACTGAAGAAAATCATAATGAAGATTGGCGTTGATCCAAATGATAAAAGCGCAATGCACGAACTGATAAAGGGCGCAGAAGCAGAAATTTATTCATTAAGGAAGAAGCTGAAATTGCCAGCTGCAGAGCATTCGTTGGCAACTGAAGTAGCAGAGGTAGAAAAGGAAAAAGAGGAGCTGCGACAACAATTGATTAAGAAGGACGAAGAGCTTGATAAGGTAAAGCAAACTGCTATAACCTTACAAAATCAAATTCAGAACCACACTTGTACTTTTGATTTTTCTGCAGGTGTGGCCGATCCACAAGTCCAAGTTGCTCAATTGAATACAGAGTTAAAAATGGCGGAGAGAGATTGAAAACAGGCCCAGTCTGAAAAGGACACAGCTTTTAGATTGATGCAGGGATGGGAAGAAAAGGCAAGTGAAAATGAGCAGAAGCTTCATAAAGCTGAAGAAGAAATTAAGGAACTCAAAGAGAAATTGAAGGGAAATATTTCCCTTATTAAAGCTAAAGTTCTCATCTGGAATGAGATCATTTCTGAAATGAAGGCAAAATGGGACTCTATAAAGGTAATTGCCAGAGAAAAGAGCATTGTTGCAGATCACAAAAAGGAGCTGTCATCGGATAAGCCGGCCTCTATCAAAAGATCAAATTGGGCCAAGAAATTCATGAATTTTATTAATTCTAAGACAGATGATGAGTTGCAAGATATGGGAATACAAGACAGGTATTTTTATGCCGAAGAAGTAAGTAAAATGATCACTAAAAATGACCTTTTGAAAGCGTCAGAGAAGCGGCTACAGGTGATTAAAGAAGTGATTAAGAAATTTGATATTTCATTTGATAAGTTGATAAGAACTGGTTTGCCCTCATGCTGGAAGGAGGGAGGTGAATTTATGTCCTGGAAACTTTATGAAGATCAATTGGTATTTGCCAAAAGGAGAGCAGATGGCAGACATGAGAAGACGCAGATACTGAAGGGAGAAACAGTATTTAATTTCTTGCAAAGACACTTCCTTCTGCTGTGGATGGTGAAAACGTTGTTCACAAGTAACTTGACTCACAGTCATATTGTTACCTTCACGGTAGAATATCATCGTTATAAGAATGCTCCAATAACTCAAGATAAGCTCTGGAAGGAATGTAAGAAATTCACTATTGACACAGAAAAAGGATTTCCCGCCAAGCAACCACAAGTAGTCGTTCAGCCGCAGGAAATCATTGAGACAGTTGCTATTCCAGGAACATCAGTTCCTTTAGATTAGGAGTTATCATCTTTAATTTTGTTTTATGTAAAGTGATGCAAATGTAATGAGATGTGTCCGAGGCATGTACCTCCGTTACAAAGAGTAGTTAAGTAGTTTTAGTTAGTTAGAATCAGTTTTATAACTGAAACCATTTGGTTCATATTGTATTTAAAGACATCTTAAGGAAGGAAGAAGGTTCCCAGTTTTGAACCTTTGAAGGCTAATTTTGTACTGAGCAATATCGAATGAATAAAGAAGTTTTGCAAGTTTCCAATATTCCATCTATGTTGAAGAGTTTTCTTGGTTTCCATTTCATTTGCATATCTGTGAATAAACTAGAGTGATTAGAGCTGCAGGTCTCTTGATATTTATATGTCTAAGAGTTAAATATCCTTAATGGGCGCTCCTCTTCTTTAACTTATTTGTTTTTCACTTCTTCTGGATTTTATAATGGCAGTTTCTGTAAAAATCAGCATGACAAGTTAAAATCCTTTTTCTTTCTCTGTCTTCCATCTGTTCACTTCAGTATAAAGGGAATATGGCATTGCATGGCTACTAAAGATTTGATATTTGAAGAATATATTACTAACATTTAAAGGGTTAAGAAACAGAGACACATATATACATTTTTGTGACATAATCTTTAATGTCTTGAGCATGGATTCTTGTACACAGCCAAGAATTGTTTCTCAAGGAACAACATGATCAATGAATCGAATCCAAACATTTGCTGCTCATGAAATAAAGACATACCCGGATTACGTCCAATACATCCGCGAAAAACTACTCCTATTAAAGTTGAAGTTGAAAAGCTACTCCGAGAAAGATTTATTTATCCAATCCCATCGATGATTAGTAATCTAATATAGTTCCCTAAGGATCAAGAAACAAGGGACTATATGAGTATGTGTTGATTATAGGGATATTAATAAATCATGTCCAAAAGACAATTATCCTACCCCCTATATAGACAAAATTATTGATGATTGTGTCAAAAATAAAATTTTCTCATTTATGGATGGATTTTCCAGATATAATCAAATCAACATACTCCCTGCTGATCAACCAAAAACAACATTTATATATCCTTGGGGAACATTTTCTTATCTCAAATTACCTTTTGGATTAAAAAATGTTGGTGCAACTTTTCAAAGGTCAATGTCTTATGCTTTTCATGATATCAAACATATTGTATAGCCTTATCTAGATGATTTACCTACTCACTCATTACATAGGGATGATCATCCTACTCACTTACGAGCTTTTTCATGAGATGTAGGCATTAGAAGATTTGTTTGAATCCGCACAAATGTGTTTTCCATGTGCAATCAGGACAATTACTAGGATTCGTCATTTTGAAAGTTGCCATTCACGTCGACCCCTCAAAGGTTAAGGCCATCATAAATTTACCTCCTCCTTTTGCACTTCTCCAACTCCAAAGTTTTCGAGGGAAAGTAAACTTTCTACGTAGATTTATCTAGAACTATGTTGAATTATCAAAAGCTTTTACCCGGTTGTTGAAATAGAATGTTCCTTTTATTTGGGATGAGATTGTTGATCGATATTTTGATGCTCTAAAACATGCGTTAACCCATGCACTGTTATTTCATCCACCCAATTACAACCAGGACTATTTTTTTATTTAGCAGCCTCTGATTCCACTAGTGGTATGGTTCTAGTTCAACAATATGAATCTCATAATGAGCATGTGATTTACTATCTTAGTCGGAATCTGAATCTGACTGAAATTAAATATTCACATGTGGAGAAATTGGCCTTGGCAACAGTTCAATATGTCCAAAGATTTCAGGACTACATATCGTTACGGAAAAAAACTGTGATATCTAATTGCAAACTGATGATGTATATTTTAACAAAACAATTACTTGGGGAAAAATACTCTAAATGGATTTTCATCCTACAAGAGTTTGATTTGGGATTCAAGAAATATAAATCAAAGAAAACACTAGTGTTTGCAGAACTTATGTGTGATTTTCCCAATACTGAGATGGAAACTGTGGTAGAGAATCCCATCACATATGAATCTATGTTTCTTATCAATACGTTAGATCCATGGTATGGATATATCATTATTTATCTTGAAACCTAAACCTTTCACCCAGAGCTTTCACATTCAAATCGACAGATAATCCGGTATCAATCCTAGCAATATAATATTTTTGGGGGCACACTTTATCTTCATGGTGTGGATTCTGTTTTTCGAAGTTGTATAACTCAGAAGAGGCTGAAAGGGTTTTGAATGACTGCCACTCTGGAGCATGTGGTGGTCATATGTCTGGTTTTGCCACATCCCAAAAGATATTGCGCGCTGGCTATTTTTGGTCGTCATTGTTCCAAGATTGTATTATTGCGGTCCAAAAATGTCACAACTGCCAAATTTTTGATCGAAATATGCGTGTGCCTCCAGTTCCTCTTCACCCAATAATTATTGTCAGTCCTTTTGCGAAATGGGGAATTGATTTCATTACCTGTAACCCTCACTCGGCCAGGGGGGCATGGGTATATTATTCTTGTTGTAGATTACTTTATCAAATGGGCCGAGGCAATGCCTACATTCGTGGCAGATGGAAAAACTACAGCTACGTTCGTATTCAATCTTGTGATTTCTCGTTTTGATGTACCCTAAGCTATTATCACAGACCATGGGAGTCATTTTTGAACTATAATGATGACCGAACTTTTCGAAAAACTCGGCCTGCACCATGATAACTCTACTCCATATTATCCACAGGATAATGATCAAGTTGAAGCCTTTAATAAATTTTTAACAACAATGATAAAACAGATTATCGGAACTCATAAATCAAATTGGCATACCATGATTTTTTTAGCACTATGGGCATTTCTAACCACAACAAAAACTGCTATAGGGTTCACTCCTTTTCATCTAGTTTACAGTTTAGAAGATGCGTTACCCATTGAATGAAAAAATTTGTCACTCTAATTAGCCATAGAGTTACTACCAGCTACCTCTGAAGAGGAAAAACACTTTTTGTTCTTAGCACAATTAGATGAAACTCAGCGCACCACTGCATTAGCTGCTGAAGCTCATAAGAAACATGTGAAAGCTCAGTATCATTGAAGTGTTACACCTTGTGTTTTTTCAAAAGGTGACCTAGTCTTACTATATGATCAAGCTAACGATAAGCTAGGCGCTGGGAAATTTGAACCGATGTGGCATGGTCCTTACATTTTCAAGTGAGTGCTTTCCAAAGGGGCCTATGAATTGACTGATTATGATGGGGTCTATTTTGATCAGCCTAGAAATGGTCTTTATCTTAAGAGATATTATGCTTGACTCTCGTGTGAAGATCTCACTTGTATATTAGTTATTTTTTAGATAGTGTGCCTTAGATTAGATAAGTGTGCCTAGTTTATGTTTTCTTTTACTACTATCACTGCTTGTTTTGATTACTCTTAATATTGCAGATGTCAAAATCCCTTCAAACGTACATTGGTTTTGCTGATGGTGCCTATCGTAGTACACAGAATATCTCTTCCGTAGCTTGGGTTATCTATTCACTCACTAATGAGTTAGTTTCTATGCATGGGCTAAGCCTTGGTCAAACAACGAACAATATTGTAGAATATAGCGTAGTCATTGAGTTATTATCTGATGCCATTTCATTTGGTATTCAAAGTTTGATCATTAGGTTATGTTCAAAACTCATTGTATTACATTTAAAGAGAGTATAAGAAATTAAAAATATAGTGTTATTGAGATTATTTTTGAAGTTTCGTCTCTTGGAGCAACAGTTTTATTAATTTTAGTATCAACACATTTCAAGAAATTTAAATACATTGGCCGACACATTAGCTAATATTTTTTTAAATAGGTATTGTCAACATTAAAACAATAAACAAAAACAACATTCGATACATGTTGAACAAGATACTCAGAGAAAGTAGTAATATCATAGATAGGTTTGTTTTCAAAAATATTACATCATCTATGATCATAGGTTCAAACGCCTTATGATCTAATAGATACTGATACAAAAAACAAAATATGTCAATCCACAATGATCATCCACTATCTGTGATGATGATCATGGAAGTTGTTACACCATTTTTTGGTCATCTAACCTACTATCATTAGATGGACCCAAGTACACCATGTAAGACCAATTTTACCCTAAGTAAAATTTCTTTCACTATGTCAAATAACTTAATAAACCACATTTATTAGGTTGTTTATGGTCTAAACAGGAAACCCCAAAAGGAAATATTAAACAAATCTATATTTGTTTATTTTCCTCATGGAATAATTAATTAAACAATAATTTAATTATTATTCCTCATCATGTTTAACCCAAAACAAAGAAATTAATTAGATAAACATTTATTTATCTTATTATTTTCTAGGAATAATTATTTAAATCTTATTTAGATAATATTCCTTGTTAAATATGACCAAATCATCCACAAATAATTAAATAAATCATTATTTATTTGATTATCCTTCAATCACTTCCTTAAAATGATAAATAAATCATTTATTTATTTATTATTGAGAAATAAAGGGATTTGACCCAAGTCAAATACCTTTTCCCTCAACAAATATAATAAAATATTCCATAAAAGGTGGATCTAGATTTGGTTAACATTATTTTAATCATGCACCAAGATCTAGAATGACCCAATATTTTGTTATAAATAGGAGGGTTTTCCTACCATTCTTCACCTTTTGTTGCCTATTAGATCACTCTGGATCTAAACTCTTGGTCTGACTTTGAGCCATTATCATTGTCATATTTTCCATTATTTGCTTTGTGAGCTCCCTTTGAGTTCTATATTTGTCTGGGTTTTCTACACCAATAGGAGAGAGAAATGTTAGATCTGAAGTGCTGAGGACTTCCAAGAACCCATCCCATTGAGGAGAATTGGAAACATCTTCTTGTTTTCCTCCCAGGTGCCCTTAATACAAAAAATTCTTTCAAAAAATTGTTCTTGTCTTGTCTATTGGATATATGGAGCAAACCCTTCATTTTACTGCTTAATATCTTTCTATGCCTAGATCTGGTTTTTTGCAGCTCTTGTCTTGATCAACTAACTGCAGATCTGAAGATATTGGCAGCCACATTTGATGTTAGGGCTATTAGTTATGCGTAGCTAAAGTGGTCTTTTTTCGTACACTTCGACAAAGGATTCATACTAACAATTGGTGACTCCACACGGGTTTTCAATTACGATCGCTGTCGTTTTTCATATTCCTGCATATCCAGCTACTTCAGACCCTAGGGTTTCTTTTCAGCTTTTTGTTTTTCCTATTTTCATGCTGTTTTTCACCTATAAAACCCTAAAACATTAAAATTTCTAACTTCCGCGTGTTTCTAGCCCTATTGCGCAGGTGACAGACATCAACTACAACTGAGATGACAACTTTTCTGAAAATCTGCCGCCGGGACAACTGGAGTTGGAGGTTGCACTTTTCAGCCCAAAAACTGCGATCTGGACTCCAGGTCACACTTTTCAGCCTCTTTTCTGTGACTTGAACAGGAAAACAGGTCAGAACCTGCGACCTGTGCTTTCTTCTACTGTTTTTGCAATTTTTCTGGGTTTTGTTGAAGCTTCTGTCAAGGTTTTCCAGCCTCTGTCTCTGCCCGTTTAGACATGTTTCTGATCTGTTTTGCTCATCTAAGTGGGAACCTAGCCCCCTAGGGCTTCAGTACCCTCCACTTTTGGTGGAAGAGTTTTTAGCTGTTTCAACTGTCTGTTTTTTCAGAGTTTCAACCTTCCCTTTTTCAGATCTGATACCTCATTCTCAGATCCATTTAAATCAGTTCTTCTTCCTTTCAAATCACCTCTTGTAGTTTTGTTTGGACCTCCCTTTAGGACCTCCTCCCTGTCCTTTCCGCTTTTTGCTGATTTCCTCCTTTTTTCCAGCCACCTTGCCTCTGCCTCTTGGCTGTGATCTGCACCTCTTTTCAGCAGCTTTCTCCGTTAGATCCCTGTCCCTTTCGACCCTAGATCTATTGGCCTCTTTTTAGTGTGTTTTGACTAGATTTTTTACCTCTTTTAGATTAGTTTTGAGAGACCCACCTTTTTGGGTTGAATCGATGCAATAGTAGCTGTTAATTTTCTGTTATTTCAGCATTATATACTGTTTTTGCAGCATTATTTTCAGTTACGCAGCACACTTTTTATCTTGCTCTCAAAACGAAAAGGGTTTAAAAATTAAAATTAACGCACGCCACACACTCACCCTAAGCGAAGAAGAGCTTGGTTTACACCGCCAAGCACAGACTTTAAAATCAATTGACACTGCACATTTTTTCCCTTGTTTCGACATTGTAATCACTTGATTCTGCACCTCCCTGCCTCTGTCGGTCATTCTTCTTCCCCTCGTACCGTGTTTCTGTTGCCATCATTGCGCCCCCAAGGCATGCTTCCCAGAGACTTCTTGGCCTTCACCCTCAGTTTCCGGTCGATCGACCTGCTCCGACTCACCGTCGTCAAGCCAGTCCTCCTCCGAGTCCGCATTCTGACTCCTCTTCTGATTCATTGGGTTCTCCTTTTATTTTTGGTTCTCCCCCTGTCACCTTCACTATGTCTGCTCCAGGGCCTAACACTAGCGGAGCTCCCGGCCCTAATGCCGGAACTACTACTAGCGGAAACACCACAGGAACTACCTCAGCCACACCCTTGCTACCGTACATCGCAGGCCTCAGCCTCCCCGATTTCAATCAGTTGATCAATGACCCTATCCGCCACGATGTTGGTTGGCCCACTATGCCAACCAAGCTCCCCTCCGACATCCCTAAGTTCGAAGGCCTTGCTGGAGAAGATCCAACCAACCATGTCCGATCTTTCCACATGTGGTGTTCCTCCAATTCCATTACCGATGATTCCATCCGTCTTCGGTTGTTCCAACGCACGCTTACCGGCGAAGCTTCTAAATGGTATGTTGACCAAGCCACCTCTTCCCATGCCACCTTTGCGACCATTACCCAAGAATTTTTATCTTATTTCCAGCTCCCTCTTCGATACGATACTGGTACGGAGCTTTTGACCTCTTTTAAGTAAACCTCTTCGACCCGCCTTTCCACTCATGTCTAGGAATGGCGACGAAGACGCAGCTTATGTCGAGCTCCCCCTTTCGAAGATCGGGTTTATATGGATTGGTTCCTTCGCACTCTCTTAGCTCCCATTGGCAAAGATGTCACCTCCCATTTCCCTCAAACCGAAGAAGCCGCCCTCCAAATAGACTTGAAATATGACCTGATCTATGCTCAGTCTGGTTATGTTTATACCGTCCTTCCTGAACTCCCCAGGCCTGGAGGCGCTAACGCCCCGGGGGCATCTCATTCCGCTGATGGTATCGTTGGAGCCCTTTCTCATCCGTATGCTCAACCTCCTATGGGCTATGGTCTCCCTCAGGGAGGGGCCAGCACCTCTAGCACTCTTCCCCCTCCAGGTAGCATGTATCCAGGATACGAGATGCCTCATCCTTTTGCCCAACCTCCTGCTTACCTCAATTTTTCCCAACCTAACCATTACCCTTATCCGTAGCCTGGTGCGCTAGCTCCTCCAGCATATGCGCTTCCATCTCCCTTGCCTCCTCCAACCCCGCAACAGCACCTACAGCCCCCTCCAGGGCAGGTATTTGCACAGCAGGGCGCGAATAATCCCCCTTCTTCTCAAAGAAGGTGGAGAGGCAATCCAAACCAATCTGCCCCTGGTACTCGTGGACCCAATCCTCAAGGCATTGACCCTAACACTGCTAACCAGCAACAGGGCACTCAGCCCAAGCCGGACAGGCCTCTTCACACAAATAAGCCTTATTCGTGTTGCGGTGTTGCTGGTCATTACACCCACGATTGTCCCCTCTTACCATAGATGCGGTAGATGTGGGAGTCTCAAGCCACATTATGAGGACAACATGCCTCCCCTCATGATCCCCCTAATGTGGCCACTACTCAACCAACTGTGTTTACTGATCCTTTCCCTCAGCAAGGATTCGTGGCTATCCAAACACCTGACGGATAGGTTGCCACTCAACCTTCCCCTTCTGGTTCCTTCGATTACCAGATCCTCATGATGAACTCTGATCCATCCCCTACCGTCGACCTTCACCTTCAAACTAGGTCTCACCAGTACCCCAAGCCTCCCGCTCCGTCTGCCCCCGAGTCCCCTTCTTCAGGTTTTACAGAGCCTCTTTCGACATCCAATGGCCCCTTACATATCCCTCAACCCAAAGTTGAGGTTCATACCAGGATTCCTAAGGGACCATTACGTCGAAATGCTGCTTCTGGTCGAGCTGCTCATTCGTATAGCATAGTAGATGATTTGGCGCAATCTCACAAGGGGGAAACCAATCAGGACCAAGCCGCCCTGACAAACCCTACCCCTCCTCGACTGCCAAAGCACGCTATTTAGTGCGCTTTGTGCGATATTGTCGGTCACGCAACCCATATGTGTCCTGAATTGCCGCACCTCAAGATCCTGGTCAACGAGACGTTTCCCAACTCTGATATCCCTGAAGTCTACGTCACTATCCCAAATTCTATCCCAAAACTCAAAACCTTGCGCACAAATCACCCTTGTGCTTTGTGCGATTTCCATGGCCATTACACCCACCTCTGTCCCCGCCTTGACGAGTATCGTTCCTCCTTAGACACGTACCGCCAATTCAAGGCTACGCATGACATGATACCTTCTCACTTTTCTGCGAGTTCTACTTCAATAGCACCAGAGGATATTCCTACTCCCATTCACATTCCTCCTCCCGCTATCGAACCAATAGAGCCTTCGATCACCATTTTGTACCTATTGTCATCCTTGAGAGATCATTCACCTAACCTTCGACCTGCAGACACTCTCGATTCCCCCTCAGTCGATCTTGGATCTGTGGACGTTGCGCATGTGAGCCCTTCTCCACAAGATGACCAGTCACACATCACTACATCATCGGGTGATCCTCCTTCCTCCAGTCTTCCCATCTTCCAGTCCGATGAAGACATTATGGAAGCCATGACCAACCTTGACTTTCCGTGGGATGATATGCACCATCGCGCATACTTCCTCCCACAGCAGTCCCATGACCAATACGCTGTGGAAACCAAAGACTTCATTCCCTGCAGTCGATTGGTTCAAAAATCCCATCCCTGCACCTGATGCTTTCAAAGAAGGAAACATGGCCAACATCTCTCCTACTATTAAAATTGACATTTCGGTCAAACCAGGAATCGAAGAATATATCACCTTGGGTGCCCAGTGCACCCCGGAAGAAATCGAAGCTTACACTAAGCTTTTCAAAGAATTCCGCGATATTTTCACGTGGTCCTACTCTGAAATGCCTGGGCTCGATCCCACCATCGTCAAGCATCATATCGACACGTGGCCCGATGCCAACCTAGTCTGACAAAAGTTGAGACCCATTAATCCTTCCAGACGTGATGCTAAAAAAACTAAAATCGATAAGCTCAAGCAGGCTGGTTTCATTTATCCTATTGAATACACCACTTGGGTGTCCAACCCAGTTCCCGTCCTCAAGAAACAAGGCACCATCTGTGTCTACACAGACTTTCGCGACTTGAACAAAGCTTGTCCCAAAGACAACTTCCCCACACCATTTATTGACCAAATCATTGATGAGTGTGCGGGGCATGAGGTTCTATCCTTTATGGATGGTTTCTCCGGATACAACCAAATCGTTATCCGTCCTGCTGACCAACTTAAAACTGCGTTCATCAGTCCGTGGGGAACTTTTGCTTACCGGGTCATGCCTTTCGGCCTTAAAAACGCCGGCGCCACTTTTCAACGGGCCATGTCTTATTGTTTCCATGACTTAGCTCATATTATCCTTGCTTATTTAGATGACCTCACTGCGCGTTCTAAGCATCGGGCGCAGCACCTCCACGATCTGCGTACCGTCTTTCTCCGATGTCGCAAGTATAATATCCGCCTTAACCCGTTGAAATGCGTCTTTTGCGTTCCCGCCGGCCGTCTCTTAGGCTTCATAGTGTCTAAGGATGGTATCACTCTTGACCCTTTGAAAGTTCAAGCCATTCTTGAACTTCCCATTCCGCGTACCCTACGCCAGCTCCAAAGTCTCCAAGGCAAAGCTAATTTTCTTCGTCGATTCGTCCCTGACTATGCCACCACCGCACATGGGTTCCTTAGACTCCTCCGATCCAATATCCCATTTTTTTGGGATACCTATGCTCATGAGTCTTTCGATGCCCTCAAGCAGGCTCTCACATCCGCTCCCTTGATCCGCCCTCCCGACTTTGATCGGGACTTCATCCTGTACATCTCCGCTTCCACCTATTCGGTCGCTAGAGTCCTTATCCAGGAAGATGACAATGGTATCGAGCATGTGATCTACTACGTCAGTAAGAACCTAGTGGGGCCTCCTATTTCCTACTCACATGAAGAAAAACTAGCGTTGGCTGTTGTGTTCTCGGTCCAAAAAATTCGTCATTACATCCTCATGTGTTCCACCAAGGTCGTGACTAATTCCAACCCCATGGCTTTCCTATTGAGTTGTTGCATCCTCACTGGGAAGTACGCCTGTTGGGTCATCATTCTTCAAGAAGTCGACCTCAAATTTGTCACACCAAAAAGTAAGAAAGGTTTAGCCCTTACTGAACTCATTTCTGAATTACCTACTGGAACACAAGATCCTCCAGTTAATGATGATTTCCCTGATGAGCACTTATTCGCCATTACTTCGGACGATCCTTGGTACGGCGATATCCTCACTTACTTGTGAACCCAAAAGTTCGCTCTTCACCTTGATCGTGACGCTCGACGACGTATCCGACACCAGGCTCCTCGCTACCTTCTTATCGGTGACGACCTCTATCGTCGCGGTATAGATACTGTCCTTCGTCGTTGTCTCACGCACACTGAAGCTGAACAAGTCCTTAATGCCTGCCATGGCGGCGCTTGCGGTGGCCACCTCTTCGTTCTTGCTACTGCCCAAAAAGTCATGCGCGCTGGGTATTTTTGGCCTTCCCTCTTCAGTGATTGCATTGAAGCAGTCAAACATTGTTCCAATTGCCAACATTTCACCCCTAAGGTGCGAGCTCCCTTAGCTCCCCTCCATCCAGTTGTCTCAACTGGTCCCTTTTGCAAATGGGCCATCGACTTTATGGAGTGTCGCCCGCCATCTGCTGGTAACCATAAATATATCATCGTGGTGGTCGACTATTTCACAAAATGGGCCGAGGCTATGCCAACATTTAACAACACGGCAGCTACCACAGCCCTCTTTTCTTTAACCACGTTATCGCTCGATTCGGGGTTCCGAAACAACTAGTCTCTGACCATGGCCGACATTTTGAAGATGAGATATGGCATGAGCTATCCTCACTATTGGGTTTTGAGCACCAATATTCCTCCTCCTATTACCCCCAAGGTAATGGCCAAGTTGAAGCAGTCAACAAAATCCTCAAGACTATGCTTCAACGAACGGTGAATAAGCACAAAACCAACTGGCATCTTATGCTCTTCCCTACTTTGTGGGCCTATCAAACTTCTGTTAAAACCGCCACTGAGTTTACTCCTTTCCACCTCGTTTTTGGAGAGGAGGCAATCTTACCGATCGAGTGTGAAATTCCTTCCCTGCATCTGGCTGTTGAACTTCTCCCTGACACCCAACCTCTAGAACAACGACTTATCATGCTTGAGTGCACCTCCGAAGACCGTCGTGTTGCCTTGCAAACCATGGAAGCAGCCAAGAAACGCACCAAAGCTCAGTATGACAGAAAAGTCCAGCCTCGTACTTTTCACAAAGGCAACCTTGTTCTAGTTTATGACCAGGCCCATGATGTCCTTGGTCATGGGAAGTTCGACTCATTATGGCTAGGCCCTTACATCATCAGTAGGGATCTCGGTAAGGGGGCATACCTCTTAGAGGATTTCGAAGGCAATCCCCTTCCTAATCCTCGCAATGCACTCTATCTTAAGAAATATTACCCTTAGCATTTCCCTTCTGAAATGCATTTTTTATTTTCTTTTAGATAGCCAGAATATTTTTCATTTTTGTGATTTCATACTTCACCAGGACACATTTTTTCCAAGATGAGTCACTTCCCCTCTCATTAAAATCGCATTTCTTCACTTACAACACTTGTACTTGGGGCACCACTTTGCCTCCTTACTTGTCTTTGTTTGTGTTGATTTTCGTCGCGAGTTACCCTTTTGTACTCATGTTTTCATGGTCCCCCATTGGACCTTTACTGTGTGGCAGCACCATCGAGTCGGTCTTGTTTAGAGCATCCAAGTGGAGTCATCATCGCATTCATGGAGTCTATCCCGAGTCCCTTTGTACCCCGCTATAGTCCTCCATCCCTCATTGCTTGGTTTCTCTCTTGTGTCGCACATTATGGCCTTCAGTCCCACTATCCCTTATCCCTGATGATATTGTGTCAGTTGCTGCCATGTCATTCATGCCCTTTATGCTCTAGCAAGGGAAGCCGTCCATTCGCTACTCAGTCCCCTCCATTCCACCATCATCATTGGTATTAGTCTGTCCGTCGCTCTACTATTTTCTCTCGTGCCTTAGTTGAGGATCTCTCATTGCCTCACCTATGGTGGACCTCCTTCTGTCGACATTATCTCCTTCATTCCATAAGACAAGTCTAGAGGGTGGTGTACCTTGGTTCCAGCTTCCACTCTTGTTCGGTGCCTCGGATCAGGCAAAGGGATCTCTCATTTCCCTTTGACTTGATTGTTTCTCCACTCTAGCTCCTTTCATCATGATCGAGATCCGTATACTTGATGGTTCAGTGATGCATCAACAGCTCTTGATGATTCCTGGGTGTGTGTGATATGTCTCAGCCCTCATGAGGGGGTGGCCCTGCCGGTAGCCCCCCACATGCCCGGATGACCTCTTCATTGCAGCCCTCGATGCAGCTCCATATATTTGATGATGTCGGCCTTAGCCGCTTGCAGCGCCTCTTTGATTTGCATGTATCAGTCAGATTTTGTGAGCCCTTCCCCACTTATAGGGGGCATTTGGGTTGTATTTGTATCTCATGTACTCAGATATTATTGTATAAGTCCTGGCTGTTATCCCAGGCACAGCATGTATGTGGGATCCTTCATTGTATTTTTATCTGGCTCATGTTTATGCCGGCTGTACTTTATGGTTCGGTCCCTTGTGTACTGGACACACTATTCTTTTGTACTTTGTCTCGGCGGGCATAGGTATGCCTCCCCCGCCGCCTTTAGCACAGGTACCCTCTCATAAAAAGAGACTTGTTGCACCTGTAAGTCTTGTCTCCTCAGGGTCTAGTTCTTCAGCACATTAGTCTACCTTACATTTCTCTCTTTGACTTCCCTTTTGATGTCTGGTGATTGAGTTCTTACAACGTACTTCGGTCATACGATTTGCTCCTAACACTCGCACGCTGGGGGGCAATCTGTTACACCATTTTTTGGTCATCTAACCTACTATCATTAGATGGACCCAATTACACCATGTAAGACCAATTTTACCCTAAGTAAAATTGCTTTCACTATGTCAAATAACTTAATAAACCACATTTATTAGGTTGTTTATGGTCTAAACAAGAAACCCCAAAAGGAAATATTAAACAGATCTATATTTGTTTGATTTTCCTCATGGAATAATTAATTAAACAATAATTTAATTATTATTCCTCATCCTGTTTAACCCAAAACAAAGAAATTAATTAGATAAATCTCTATTTATCTTATTATTTTCTAGGAATAATTATTTAAATCTTATTTAAATAATATTCCTTGTTAAATATGACTAAATCACCCACAAATAATTAAATAAATCATTATTTATTTTATTATCATTCAACCACTTCCTTAAAATGATAAATAAATCATTTATTTATTTATTATTTACAAATAAAGGGATTTGACCCAAGTCAAATACCTTTTCCTTCCAACAAATATAATAAAATATTCCATAAAAGGTGGATCTAGATTTGGTTAACGTTATTTTAATCATGCACCAAGATCTAGAATGACCCAATATTTTGTTATAAATAGGAGGGTTTTTCCTACCATTCTTCACCTTTTGTTGCCCATTAGATCACTCTGGATCTAAACTCTTGGTCTGACTTTGAGCCATTATCATTGTCATATTTTCCATTATTTGCTGTGTGAGCTCCCTTTGAGTTCTATCTTTGTCTAGGTTTTCTACACCAACAGGAGAGAGAAATGCTAGATCTGAAGTGCTGAGGACTTCCAAGAACCCATCCCATTGAGGATAATTGGAAACATCTTCTTGTTTTCCTCCCAGGTGCCCTTAATACAAAAAATTCTTTCAAAAATTGTTCTTGTCTTGTCTATTGGATATATGGAGCAAACCCTTCTTTTTTACTGCTTAATGTCTTTCTATGCATAGATCTGGTTTTTTGCAGCTCTTGTCTTGATCAACTAACTGGCGGTCTTGAAGATATTCCGTGACCATTTGATGTTAAGGCTGTAGTTGTAACTGATGAATGTTTGTACACACTTGTTGATTCATACCGCCAATGAACTGTAACGCCTGTACCACCTTGCAAAAATCTCTAAATTATCATGGTAGACATAACATGTCTGGCGAGAAGGAATATCACTTTATTACCATCTGAGAATATCTGGTTGCCCTCTCGATTTTATATTCCATTTAATTCGAATCTACTATTGCGCCAATCTGGTATTGCTATAATCTGGTGTCTCTCGGCGGTGAGTATGGTTAATTGTCGTGGACAACATACGCATTTAAATTTTGTTATAAGTGTTGGACAATTAAAAAAAAAATTAAAAAAATAAGATTAAAAAACATCAAAATGATTCGCTTACAGTTCATCACTGCCTGAAGCAAGAGACGTAAAGGATCACCTCTTAAAGTAGCCACATAAGAAAGTATATGGAGTGAATCAAACCAACGAACTTCATACTTTCTGGCAGAGCCATCAATACAGCAACATACATTGAGGTTACCAGGTTTCCCAGTCGTGGAATAAGTTGAGGGAAGTGGGATTCTCTCAAAGAAAAGAAATCAAAATGCTTACATACGTAAAGTTTTTAAATTTGTTCTTATGTGATTAGTTGGCCCTTTCATATTGTTAATACTATACTAACAATTGAATATGATATAAACATACCACAATGGTCTCATTTGAATTTAAGTAGCTACCTGTAGATCCGCACTCCCCCACAACACAATTTACCATAGATACAATCACTTTAGAATCTAATTGCAAGATAGTTTTGTCTATGTACCAATTATCCTTTGGGTCTAACTCATCACTATGTTGTTGTTTTGTGTCTAGCAATGGTAAGCCTGTATGGTAAATAAGGATATTTTTTTCTCCTCTTGAACCAATCTGGGTGAAAAATAGTGTCCTCGAAAGCACAAATTATGACGGAAGTAGTCTCCAATAGTAGCATATTGAAAATCTTGAAAAATCATGTGTTCACTAACCATGTCATCAGCTCTCATTATTGCTTTCCTTCCTTGAATCCCCAAAACTTATATAAACACAATTTTGAACACACATTGTTTAGGATCATTGCTTCATTTCTATAATATCATGCTCACGTTCTCTCTGTCTAGTAGTGAAATAACCTTTTAAATAAACATATTTGAAAAGTTAGAAAGTGTTAGGTAGAAATTGTAATCATTTACGAGAGAATTTGTAAATTTTAAAATGCTCACGGCGCCCCCACGAGTTTTGTACCGAAGATAATTTGAGAAATTCGCACGGTCTCACAAAAAAATAGCCCAGTATCTTATTAATTCCTTTAGAAAAATTATCGGGGTCCACCGGTGTTATTGTATATTGCGTGGACCCCAGTAGGGCATTTTTTGAACATAAATTCCTCTCCAAAAAATAAATTAAAACGAAAAAGATAATTAAATAGATAGAAATGAAGACAAAAAGATGACGTGGATTACCAGTTACACCAGCGAATCTATGAAATGAAAAGGTTGATTCTCCTAATATTAGCTACGGAACATTTTTTTCCAAAATCTCTCAATTTCTTTACTTTCTTTGAAAGGTTAATAGTGGTAGTTTTATTAAACTCTTTTCATAGTTTACGAATGAATAAAATATTTTATTTTTGTTCGCTTTCACTTTAAAAAAGCTGTTTTTCAATATCTTTATGCAGAACAAGTATTTTTTAATTTTGGAAGTTTTTATACGATTGAAGTTTTTTTGGTGAAAAAATTATTTTGTTTAGTATAATTTTATCACTTTTTTAAAACTCTCAAAAAAAAAAAAACAAAAGAAAAAAACCACAGGGTTCTCTTTTAAGCCCTTATAGGACTCTCTAAATATGAAGAAATTAACAAAATGTCCTTTATTAAAGAACTACGTTAAAGAATTGAACGGTCATCCCTTGATGTAAACTTGCTCGCACTATAAGACTGGAAGTAGACTATTGAAAATACGTGTATTGACTAATAATGGTCAATGGAATTTCTCTCCTTCGTTATTTTACTTTTAAAACTTTGAAGCTAAATTTACGAAAAAAGTACAACCACGGAGTTTGTTACTTATTTTCGCTCCCAAATGAAAAACGTTGGTTTCTCCTGTGCGTAAACCATTGAATTTGTGATAAGAGACCATGTTGATTATAAGCAGAGACAAACCACTCCTTACTAGGGTTTTGATTTTAATACTAATATGGACTCATACGAAGGATAAGATTACACAATAAGCAAATTTTATCCTCCTAAAACTTGTAAAAAATAAAAGGTACTTTCAAAATTAATAATTGAAGAGAAGAAGAAGAATCACATTGTCACCTTGTTTTAAGCGATGTATACCCTCTTGAATAAACACTTTTTACACTTGTACAGGTTGGGAAAAATTCTCTATCGTAATTAATCAAACCACATTAAGTCTTGTTGGGTTTAAGGTATTAACTTTAAATTAATTGTTACCACGACCATCTGTGATTTCATTATGTGTCGAAGCAATTAAAATAAACCATTCATTACAAGCTTGTTTGTCTTCATTAGCAGCCATCCCACTAAATAGGTCCTTGCAAATATTTCTTCGAAGATTGATCTAACGGTTTAGTATTTGTAGGATTTCACAAGCGGGTCACTTTCAATAAACAACTCATCATCTAAGTTGATCTAGAATCTCTCGTTGCTTGATCTTGTACCTAATGACATGTTCTTGCCTTCAGCGATAGGTTGCATCATTTAACCTTTGGCCAAATGAATTCCATGAGGTGTTTGTTGCAAATCATTCATTCAAAATTAATGAATTATCTTTGAAGTGTAGGAGCCATTGTCATTATTGGTGGTTTCTCTCACACCCTTTCAATATTTTACATCATTGGTAGTAATAAAGTGGTTTCTGCATGTTCACTTTGACATAATCAATCGCATAGGTAGAATGTTACTAGTTAAGAGCGAGAAATCAAGACACGGATCTATTTTTACCATCTAGGTTGCGAAAGGTTTTATTATTCATGATGCAATAGATAACTTATGACAGATGAATTGCCATACTGCAACTAATATTGATGTAATATTAAAATCATCTGTATACGAACTTTTAGTTAATTTTAGCGAAGTATTGGAATAGCTTTCCTCGCGTCAATATATATATATATATATATATATATATATATATATATATATACATGCGCCCATTTAGATATTTTAAGTTTGATGATATCCTCAATCAATCCTCAAAATAAGCACTTCACTCTTGAGAATAACCTAGAACTTAACACTTTAGGGGCAATCTGTTATACGTTATTTTGTCACCTTGACATTTGATTGTCTATATACAGTTTCATCACTATCTATATTATGTCCTTAAAATGGCTTCTGTTCCTAAACCAAGTCTTGAATGGAAAATCTCCCTAAAACCTTAAAAAGTCTAAGTACGCACGCCTACTTTCTATGTGATCCAATGATACTTGTTCTATTGCCATGGCTACACGTATGCTTATAAAACTACGGAACCCGGTAAGCAGTCAATAAAGGAAAAGTAAGTTCTAGAAGCCCATGTCTAATATTCTCCCAGCTGGAAGCCCATAAAGGCGGTCGATTCGACTTTAACCCTCTGGTCATGGGCTGCTCCTTGGTATTCCCGGGCTCCGTCCATTCATGAAATCTATCCCCTCTTGTAGAACTAAAACTACCTCATTTCTCTATCATTCAAGCTGTGCCGATCTCCAAGTGAACATACATATTGTTAGAAAAAAGAAATTCTCCAAAAGCATACTCTCTACACTGGTGTTTAACAACATGAGAGCCAATCACACCACTGTGTCTGCTCACTCTGGTTAAAGAAAACAAAACTAAAGAACATTTCACTGACAAGAAAACATGCAATATCAAAAGAGAGAAATTGTCGACAACAAGGCATTATGTTGTAAAGTTACTCTTTTCATTAAAATAATACATATAGATCTCATTTCCTTCAATTGTTCTTGCTGCTTCTTTGAATAATTCAATATGGCTCTTGATCACTAAATTATATTGTTCTTAATTGTATATATATATTTGTGTGTGCTTTTAATTCTGTATTCTTATATTTCGGTGTAGGATTTCTACTTACTAAAAAGCATCTTGAATAAATAGCTAAAAAAATGCACCAAACGTTAAGTCTAAAGTAGAATCATGTCCTCTTTCTTGTTTATAATAATTCTAAATTGAAAATAATCAAAACAGGCAATTTAAATGGTTATTTGTTTCTATTTCTTTATGTATAGCCTGGGAATGTCATACATACATGAGAAGTTGTACATAATAGTAGCGTGGATGTTAAGATGATGGTTTCTAAGGACACATGGAAATGATTTTTGGTACCACTTGTCTTCAAGGTGCCACATGGAAATAATGTGGATATGTAGATGTGGTTAGGTGACATGTCACTGTTAGCCCCTAGAAACCACAATAATATTTTTTGTTCCTATTTGTAGTACCCCAAGGTAGATGGAAACTATAAAATAAAAACCTCATATTGAATAACATGAGTATTCACATCTTCAGTACAAGGAAGAGATTCAAATAGGGTAAATTCCAAAGAACAATGTGGAGCATGTTTTTCTGTAAATTGTGGTGTGGAAAAACTAACAAGAAATTTTTACTACGTGGAGAGAACCACATAAGTACGTTGCCAAACTTGTTGATGTGGTAGTTAGTAGTAAAAATTTGATAAACATAACATACGATCCCGAACATGAACAAAGGCATTATCATTAAGCATAAATGATTGGTAAGTGTATCAAAATTATTTTTAATTTGATGAAAATGATTTGCTTATATTATAATGAGACAACGATGATTTAATAGAAATCAAAATTACTCATTCGCTAAAGTCGTGAGTGAAGGATAATTAGATATTAAATATTGTTCATAAACTATAGGTTATACGATATTTTTTGTGTGTAAGTACTTAATTTTCTGGAGACATGGTTTTCTATATAGATTGTTTGGTGCTAAACATATGAA
Source organism: Pinus albicaulis (assembly GCA_034641835.2). Lineage (NCBI taxonomy): Eukaryota > Viridiplantae > Streptophyta > Pinopsida > Pinales > Pinaceae > Pinus > Pinus albicaulis. Next base: position 199,027 of record JAXQQM020090989.1, read on the forward strand.
TATGAATTACCGCATACAATATAATCCACTGAAATTTATATGCCTTGCAATTATTTTAGTTTGGCCACGTTTGGTGTTATTTTTTTAAAATTTATTTTTTACGTTCTCTTTTTTTTTTTAATATTACAATTACAACACTCTTGACCAGAATTTTTATAATAAACTCTAGATGTGACCAAAGCAAGTATAGGGTCCATTTCTAAATATAGTCATTGCTAATAAATCAATATACATACTTTTGAATTTATGATCACATGGTAATAATCTCCACTGGGAACAGTTTGTTGGGATGGCCATAGCATATAACAACAAAAGAGAAATTATGACAATAATAGCATTCAATTCCAATTTATACATGAATGTATTCCTAGAATACTTAACGATGACTATACCAATTAAAATGTAGCCACATAACCAAATAGCATATAGAAAACCATAAAATTAAAAATAAACATAATAATAACATTCCAATGAACAAGTTATTTATATTTTTACGGCATAATAGTCCTCGATTGGGATATTGTGGGCTTCATGGTGAAACCACAATTTCTCATTCTATTATCATGAAAGGGGTAAACCTCTTTAAGCTCCCCTCTTGGGCATAAGAAAATACATATTAGCTAAATAAAGCCATATATATTTTAATAGAAGATAAGTATGAATGTCCAGTGATAATAACACTAAATTTTCCATATATATGTAATTAATCATTTGTAGCATGAAAATATTTGGAAAATACGGAAAAATGATAGTTCCTAGGCCTCATATTTTGCAACTGATAATGACCAACAAAAAATATTTCAAATATTTATTTTCAGTATCTGACAATCCAATACAAGAGACCTAGAGGGTCTTACAACTTTCCCCCGAGTTTCTGTGTGACATGAATAATGATCTTATGGAAATAATTGTCCCAGGAAGAAAAACTTCATCAACTATTCTTAAGTGCCAAAAGGAAAAGGCTAAGGATAAACATAATTTTGTGGCAAAATACTAAAAGTGACAGCAGGTGAATAAGTATTGTAAAACTAACTTAAAAATTTCAATTTCTTAATAGGGTTTCTGCCACACTACTATCATTAAGAAACATGTATGTACGTAGGTATGTTGAAAGACGATAATGTATATCCAGGTGCTTTAATTTTTTCCCATTTATTTCATCATTTGTTCAGCAGACAATGCATCATTACTTCATTAGACATTAATTAAACATTATTATGGCCATTTAATAGTATAATAAACACATCACATAAGCAACACAACAACATGGGACACCAAGATTTTTGGACGAAACCAGTCATAGGAGAAAAACCACCATTGACGTCATCTTTGTTATAAAAGAAAAAATATTACAATCTTGTAATGGTGCAAACTCTTACCATACATAGGCACCCACCTACTTAAGGCTAAAACCTTGCTTTTCTTGACTGCTGAAAGGCTCCAACCCCCTAATCTTGTTTGTGAATACACATCGTAAAGAGCCCAACCCTAAATGTTTATCATCTGTTATTAAGAAGCTTTGAATCCCTCACCCAATCCAACATCACGCACTATATAGACCCTGTTTCATAATAGCTGGTATGATCCTTGACTCAAAATTCAAATATGTAGGAAATTTCCTGTATTTTTAGGATCGTTCCCACTTCATCATTTCAACTCAATACCAAATAAAAATTCCAAAATAATCACTCAATCATTGAACCAATGAATCAACAAATCAATCATTGAATCTCAATAAACTAATTGAATTATATCAAATAATCCAAAATATCATATCAATGCGTATTAAATATACCGAGCGACATTTTACCCATCAAAACCAATTTCTACCACTGAAACCACAAGTCAAGCGCCCGTTTTAGATTGTGTCGCCTCTTTCTTCTTTGCGTGTGTACATGCTTCTCCTAAAGAGGAGCTATATACATGTCTCAAAAATACTAAACAATTGAATACGAATCATTGTCATATTGAATTAATCACTAAATAACATAGAAACCATCACAGGATGTTGAACAAATATAGATAACTACATGGTAACATCATCACTAATAAACATATCATTCCATAAACAATTGAAACCAACTAGTGTTTGCTAGCTTTAGGTGTCATAATAAAGACTTCGCCGACAAAAAATAGAAAACATAACATAACTAAGAGAAGCATCAACGATTCATCACAAAACCTTGTATGTATACATAAATTTTACAAAACACAATTGTTATTATACTTGCTTCTCATATTTGACACTTGCGTAAAGATTATGACTTATACAAATGTAGAACTACCTAGAAACATGTTTGTGTATGTGTCTACATTATCATTAGAAAGCAATGTGGAAAATACTATGTAGTCACTAAATCATACACTTTTTTCAAACAAAACATATGCTCAAACCCAAGTCTTGGCATGCGATTACAAACACACATCGCAATACCATCATCAAAATCATCAAACCATAAACAAATTATCCAATATGTATTCATTTTTCATGTGTGTCATATCTAATCATATCCATTCTCTGTTTGCATCTATATTGGTCAAAGGCGTTCATAAATAATCCATCACACTTTTAACGGCAAGTCTCCATCTACTTATATAGCATAAGCATTAACCAATAACAAGCGCAATCGTAATAATATTGATGATATTCTTTAGCGAAATCAAATATCATTGTCACATCATTAATAGGCAATACCATGGTAAATACACAGTGCTTCAGTACCATGATGTTTGAAATATGTCGTAGCTTTTCTTCCTTGTTCTCGTTGTGTCGTGGCCTTTCTTACGTGAGACATAACGCCGCGCCAAACTTCTTCTTCATTATCTGTTTACAGGCTAATATTCCTTTTCCATTCTCTGCTTAATATTTTACCAACTGTATAATCGTCTTGCTACCATAGTAATGACATCTTTAACAAATGGGTCATAGGTAAGACAACACACATTATTCATAATGCCAACAATCTCCTTTGTTCGATGGCAACAACTTTAGTGTTTGGTCACCACCATATAAATTCGCAAACACATTTCCCAAATGCACCGACTTCTCTTTAGGTCATAGCTTCTATCCAAGCATTCTTTTTGCCAAACATTAAGCTACTCTCCTTTGACATCAAATTAAAGGTTATTGGTAGACAAGGGCTTGTTTTACTCTCTTCGTAGTATAATGCTGTAGGTCTGATTTGCTAAATAAGAACATTTTATGCTGTAGCCATGCTCTGAGCATGTGTTGAATTTCTAGAATATATACAAATAAGTACATGACTCTGTAAACTCAACCAGTTATGACCTTTCCTATGACTAATGGGTGTTTGTACATCAAACACCAACTTTCAAGCAGGGTTACGTAACACGACTCAACGTACATTAAATTCCTAAAATAACGGGATTACATACATAATTACTTAAGGTTAATATTCCAAACATGATGAATATTACAATTGTTACATCATGGTCTTCATAGCCTTTACATCAAAGAACATATATGCTTGTTTATGATCACAAACCAAAGACCTCAATAGCGATATGGCAAGACCATGATGGTCATCAACAACCATCATACACCGTATGGAATCTGTAACATGAACATCATCTTTTTGGTTTTTAAACTCGCTTGTAGTGATTATTTTAAAAAGATTTGAGATTATCATTGCTAGAGAAGCAGGTATACGGCGTTTGAATACCCGATGAGATCATCATCAAGACTTTCTTGAATGAAAATGAGAAAAGACCTAGACCATAAATAGGTAGAAGTATGTTCGAAAAGAGTAAACCAAAACACCAATACTATATTTAATATTTTAATTTTTAATATTTAAGTAATATATTGCTAATTCAATTTTTTAAATTTGTTTAAGGTTATAATCTATGCTTTAAGGTATAAAATAATTATTGGTTTAATAGGGACTCATACTTCACTTTCAAAATTCTAAATAAAATATTTCTAAGTTCTAAATTAATTTAATTTAAAAGTCTAGAAAAAAACTGTGTTTGTAGTAAAAGTTTATTAAAAAATTAGAAATTAATGATGGAAATTTAATAATTAATAGTTAATTTAATAATTGAACATCATCATTGTTAAGTAATACCAAGATATTGTAACATCAATATTCCCTTGACATCAACCAAATATACAGTGGCATAAGCATCACAGTGCAAATCAATAACTTCATCCTCTTGTCTTCATACTGTATGCTATCATATATGAAGTTATAATTCATAGGAATAAATATAATCCTCTTGGGCCATTATCTTCGTAAAGAAAAATTATCACCATAACTTGTCAAGTAATCATCCATAAGATCCATATTTTCAATTCACCTATCAGCGGTAGCATAGCCTAGAGATAGTAGTATCTTTATGTCATTAATAAGAAATTTCAACAATAGCTGTAAACTATGAAATCACCATCGCCGATCAATATTTGTTAATAACTAGTATCCTTTACTCTCTCATATCTCCAATATCAACATGCTCTGCCATCCTCTGAAAACATACTGATGTTAGCATAAAATATTCGTGACGTCATCAATTATTGAAAAGAAACAAAGAGAATCACAGTCAACATCATTGACAAATGTCATGTACATACATGCTTCATTATTCTCAACATATACAACTTGTGCATTATGATAATAGCATAGTATATTGCTCAAAATATATCTTGTCATTACTAATGACAGCAACATGTTTGTCTCAGGAAACAACAGTAGCCCCACCAGCTGATATATTTACTTGCTGTGAACATCACTATGTAACGAGAATCATAATTCAAAAATGCTCCCCTTGAACATATGCGACTATTCAACAAGGTTTGATCATATCCATCTTGGTCGATCAGTAAAGCACGTAAAGTAACCAAAGAAATTTCATGTTAAGCAACTCATAATCCATCGCATCAATACCACCTCTGGTAACGTAAAGGCATCAACATATTGTGACCAATCATTATAAAGGCAAAATTCAAACAATAACCCAATTCTGAAACATATAGAAACTCTCCTTAAGTTTTTCTGTTTCTTCATCTCGAAAACATCGTGACCTCTATATAAAACTTACATATATACGCGATTTTCCTTGTGAATCGCCATAGAAAAGTAAAATTTTGAACTTTCATAGCCACAACATCTCCACAAACTGTGTCATCTTGAATGCACTATCATTAATATAAGCATCACTAAATGAATATCAAAATAATATAGAGGACCATCATCAAGATAATATAAGCATAGCTCTACTGACATCATGCATCATTAATCCCAGGAACTGATAATGTCACCTTCGCTTCATTTCATCTTGAAAGATAGTCTTTGTTAAAAAAGTGTTTGAACTATCATGATGTCTTTGTAGGTGTCTTCCCATTAGGTAAGTTCTCCATTTCTTTAGTGTACGTAAGTCTTAACGCTAACATTTCCTTCTACTTAAATAAGTTCATGTAAATACTTTCCTTTGATTGAGCGACTTTTCAAAAGCAATAGAACGTTTATTATTACATTAAACAACACCAATTCCATTTCTTAAAAGGCATCACGATGTTAAAACGATAAAGGTTTTTGTGAAGTACGCATAGCTAAGAATAGTACTAGGAACATTGCCTCTTTAAGATATTCAAAGCCTTGAATATTTAAAGTCACATGAAAAGAAATACATCTTTATTCAATAATATTGTTAAGTGCTACTATTCTCTAATTCTTAACAAAATTTTGATAATACACATGTGGGCAATCCTCACAATACTTTAACAATTGTAGGGACTTTCCATTCACTTAATAGCTTTAATTTTGTTGAAATGTTAACACCCTGCGTGGAATACAATATGACCCGAATATTCACCTCTTGTACTCCAAAAAGAAAACATTTGAATGTTTTTGCATATAATTACTATCTTGCAATAGTTGAGCTTTCTGTCAACATGTTGAACATGACCCCTCGAAGACATCTTGTAGATTAGTATATCATCAAAAAATACTAGCTTTAAATTTTCTAAGGAAGGGTTTGAAATGGGTCATCAACTTGCAGAAATGTAGAAGGTGCATTGACCAAAACATGACCAAAAAATTGTAATGACCCTCATAGATTTCAAAATGTTGTTTTAGAATATCTTTAGTCTTCATTTAATTTGATGATACCACCAGATAGAATCCAACTTAAAAAAATAAAATAAATTGTCCATATGATTCATCCAATAATTCATCAATCATAGGAATGAAAATTTATCTTTAATGGTATTAAACAATAGCTCCCTACTAATCGATTAGTATGTGATCACATCCTTCTTGTGTACCAATGCTAGAAACGGAGAAGAACTTTAGCTAAGTTGAATTATACTGCCTCTAATTTCTGCAATCATCGTTCATTTCACTCTTGCGGACATAAGAATATCCTAAACGATATTTGAAAACGCTATAAAATCCAAATAAATAACATGATCATGATCACAAATAACAAGAGTCATGAAAAGATTTCAAAACATAGAACTATTGTCAAAGACTTTTAGAATATGAAGTGTAAATTTTATACTGAACATAAATTATCTACACAAAATCTTATAACGAAGAAAATAAACAATATTTGAGAGCATAAACATAAAATAGATAAACAATTCTGGTCCAAAATTAGGATAACAAACAGTTCTTAAATTATATTCCTTTTAGTATTACAACACGTATATATACATACCAGAAGCATACACCAAACCCAATCCATTAACCACAAATTGAAACATAACGTAATTCCTTGGCCAGAATCTACCAAAATGCGGTCAAAACATAAATACCCAAACCATGTGCAAACTCTTTGCACAAAACATGGGTGGGTCATGTAAATTAGGACCGCATACCACAAAAATTCGCCCGGTAGCACCGCTTCCAACAACATTACCTATTTTTAGCGCGGCGTCGTTCGTGGGCTATTAAACAGAAGAATATAACACACTGCCATTCTCCCACTTGTTGTTTTCTTTATGGGGGCTTCGAGCAATCATTGTTGATTCTTCTTTTGTTATTTCTCTACACAAAGAGAACTTTGAGTGCTCCACAGACTTCGTCAATGCATCTGCAACATTCTTCAAAGTGTCCGCCTTTACCAGTAACACCCTTTTAGCCTCAACCATATCTCTAACAAAGTGATATTAAACATCAATGTGCTTTGTCTTTGAATGATGAGCAGGGTTATTAGCCAAGAAAATTGCACTTTGGTTATCACAGTCTATCCTTATAGCTTGTTGTACCAACCCCATACTTGAACACAATCTCTGCAACCAAACTTCTTCCTTGCTTGCATGAGTGGCTGCTATGTATTCTACCTACGTAGTTGAAAGAGCCACTACAGACTGTCTTTTACTCATCCAACTGACTGCACCTCCAAATAGGCTAAACACATACCCACTTGTAGATCTTCTTTGGTCCAGATCTCCAGCCCAGTCTGCATCAACAAAACCACGAATGTCCAACATTCTTTCCAATCCCGGTCTTCCCTGGTAGCACAAGCCATAATCACTAGTGCCACGTAAATATCTGAAAACCCGCTTCACTGCTGTCCAATGCTCCTTCCCTGGGTTTGACATAAACCCGCTCAATACTCCCACTGCATGTGCAATATCTGGTATAGTACAGACCATTGTATACATCAGGATACCCACTGCACTTGCATATGGAACACGGGACATATCCTCCTCTTCTTCTTATGTCTTGGGACACTGTTCAGCAGACAACTTTGCACCTACAGGAATAGGAACACTCACCGGTTTACTATCCTGCATATTGAACCTTTGCAATATAGTCTCGACATACTTCCTCTGGTTTAACCAGAGCTTCCTCTTTGCTCGATCTCTCTTAATTTCCATGCCCAAAATATAGTTTGCAGCATCAAGATCCTTCATGTCGAATTTGGAGAACAGTTGGGTCTTCAAATCTTGGATAATTTCTTTGTCATTTCCAATCAACAACATATCATCCACATACAAGACCAAATAAATAACATGGCCACCAATTAATTTAAAATAAACACAGTGATCCTCCTTGCTTCTGGTGAAGCCAAGTCCCCGTATATAGGTATCAAATTTCTGATACCACATCCTTGGTGACTGTTTTAACCCATACAGATACTTCTTCAACCCGCATACTAGTTCTTTCTTACCCTTCACCATAAAGCCTTCAGGTTGCTTCATGTAGATCTCCTCTTCTAGATCCCCGTGAAGAAATGTTGTCTTCACATCCATCTGTTCTATCTCAAAATCAAATGCAGTAGCAACAGATAGAAGTAATCTAATAGAAGTAACCTTGGCAACAGGAGAAAAAATATCACCAAAATCAATTCACGGCACCTGGGAATAACCTTTTGCTACCAACCGAGCTTTGTATTTCTCCACCTTGCCTTCTACATTCATCTTCTTTTTTAAACACCCATTTGCTCCCAATGGGCTTCCTTCCAGCCGACAACTCCACCAGATCCCATGCATCGTTTTGTGCAAGGATGCCATTTCATCAACCATGGCCTCCTTCCAGAGTTTTCCATCCTCTGAATCTACTGCCTCCCTGACAGTTCTGGGTTCATCATCAGTTATAGTTAAGGCAAAACATGAACAAAAAGCAGATGGACTATACCTTTCTGGTTGCCTTCTTTCCCGAACTGATCTTCTCAAAGCTGGAGTTTGTGGCTCTTCATCTTCTGAGTCTTCTTCTGTTGTAGAGTCTGATTCATCCTCTTTTAGCTCAAACTCTATCTTCTCAGGTTCCTTTGGTATGATTTCATGTTTAACAACATCTTTCACCTCTCTAAACACCACATCTCGGCTGTACACAACCTTCCTTGTTTCTGTGTTCCAAAGCTTGTAACCCTTTAAACCATCCTTATACCCAATAAAGATGCACTTTTCAGATTTATTATCCAACTTGGTCCTTTTCTCCTTTGGAACATGTACATATGCATCACATCCAAATACCCTTAGATGTGAAAGAGAGGGTTTCTTACCAGTCCATACCTCATGTGGGGTCTTATCCTCCAACGCTGATGAAGGTGATCCGTTAACTAAGTAACATGCAGTCTCCACTGCCTCTGCCCAGAATTCTTGTCCTAACCCGGTACCACTGAGCATGCTTCTTGCCTTTTCCATCAGTGTTCTATTCATTCTTTCTGCAACTCCATTTTGCTGAGGTGTGTATGGAGTAGTCTTCTGTTGTGCTATGCCACACTTCTTACAGAACTCTTCAAATTCCTTCTTGCAGAACTCCCCACCATTATCTGTCCTCATCGCCTTTATCTTCTTCTCTGTCTGGTTTTCCACCAGAGCCTTAAATTCTTTAAATTTGTCAAAGACTTCAGATTTCTTCCTCAAGAAATATATCCATGTTTTCCTTGAGAAGTCATCTATGAATGAAACATAATACACAGATTTTCCTAGTGATGGAACTGACACAGGTCCAAACACATCACTGTGCACAAGTTCTAATATCTTGTTTGCCCTCTTAGCACCAGAAGGAAAACTCACCCGATTCTGCTTCCCATATACACAATGTTCACAGAAATCGAAATCCATAGAAAAATTAGACATACCTTCTACCATACCATTTCTATGCAGTATCCGAAGGCCCTTCTCTCCAATATGTCCAAGCCTTTGATGCCATAGCATGGTCTTTTCTCCAGAGACAGCTAGACTTTCCATCCCACTTTCAGGAACCACAGAACTGTTACACCCATCAATAACAATGCTACCTTGTAGCTTGTACAGAGTTCCAGTCCGAACTCCCCGTATTAATACCAGTGCTCCCCGAACCATCTTGCATGCATCTTTCTCGAACACTGTTTTTACACCTGCATCATCCATCTTGCTTACAGAAATCAGATTTCTGGCCAATGTAGGAATATGCAGAACACCAGGAAGTGTTCTAATCCTTCCACCTTGCAGCTTCAGCTTGACCTTTCCACGTCCGACGATTCCGGCCTTCCTATCATCCCCTAGGAAGACATCACCACCATCATATTTCTCATACTCGCAGAACCACTCCCTATGGGGAGTGAAGTGAAAGGATGCACCTGAGTCTATCAACCATGACTCATGATCTACATGTGTATTTGAAGAAGAAGCCAAATACACATCCCCACCTTCATCCGAGGTGGTTTTTGCCTCTGCAGAAGGAGCTTCATCAAATCCCTTTCCTTTCTCAGGAGCTTTAGATCTGCATTCCTTTTTGTAGTGCCCTTCCTTTCCGCATTTCCAGCACACCTTTACAAACTTTCCAGGAGATTTAGATCTCCCTCTAGATTTAGATCTCCCACTCGAAACCTTATTCTTGTTTCTGTTCTGGGACCTTCCTCGTACAAATAAGGCATCTCCATTCCGACCCTCCATATTTCTCCGTCTCATTTCCTCCGACAGCAAGGCTGAGACAATGTCATCAAAATTCAAGGTAGTTGTATTGCTACCTATTGCAATAACCAGACTGTCCCACGAATCTGGTAGAGAACACAACAAACTGATGCACTTATCTTCATCCGAGATTTTAATATCAATAGATGACAACTGACTTACCACAGTATTGAAGGCGTTCAGATGCTTTGTCACCGAGTCTCCATCCTTCATCCTCAGGTTATACAGATTTTTCCGCAGGAACAACTTATTCACCAGAGACTTAGATTGGTACAAAGTCCCTAGCTTGTCCCACAAGGTCTTTGCCGTAGCTTTCCCAGATACATTCAACAATACTGAATCTAAGACACACAACCGTATTGTGCTCTTAGCCTTTCGATCCAGTTTCTTCCAGTCTTCATCTGACATTGCCGTTGGTTTAGTACCTGGATCTACCGCGATCCACTGATCTTTATCCACCAGCAGATCCTCCATCTTGAGCTTCCGCAACTCAAAACTCTGACCATTAAATTTCTCGATCTCTATCTTTCCGCCGCTCGCCATATTCTTTCACCGCAAGAATCGATCCCGCAGATCTCCCACTGCACAGGGTCTACCACAGGCCCGAGCACAAAACCCTCAACAACAAAGGCGTCCCCTTGAAGCCGAAACAGCTCTGATACCAAATGTAGGTTTTAACCCCGAATAGAAATTATACATGGCGAATCTTATAAATAAAATAAACAATAATAGAGCATAAAACGTATAAACACAAGAGATTTTCCCCGATCCAAGTATTGGACACCAGCCTGATTTTTCATTATATTCCTTTTAGTGTTACAACACATATATATACATGCCGAAGCATACATAAACCCCAATCCATTAACCCTGGATTAGAACATAACCGTAGTTCCCTTGACCGGATCTACAAAATACCAAGAGTCGAAAACCAACATACCCCAAAACCATGTGCAAACTCATGCACAAAACATGGGTGGGTCCACATATGAGTGGGACCACATACCAAAAAAAATTTCGCCGGGGCGCTGCAGCCTCCCCTGCTTCACCTGGCACAACGTACAGCGCGTGGACCTAGTCATGGAAAGAATATAACACATACCCAACATGCAGAAATAGATGAATTTGATGTTGGAACTTCTAGTGAGAATAATTGTGCAATAATGCCTCATTGTTATTTCTTTATAAGCTTTGTCATGATATTAGAGTTTATTATCTTTCCCGGCTTCCCTATAGTACCCCGCAATTTAACTTCCTTTCCTTCTTAATTTTTTTTTAAGAAAAGTTCTTGAAAATTAAAAGCTATCGTCCACAAAGATTGTAACCAGTGTACTCCTAGTACAACATCAGCACCTCCCATAGGAATGGAAAGAATTGGACTATTCAATACATATTCCCCCATGGTTACCTTGATATTATGGCATTTTCCAGAGAAATTTATAGTTTCTCCATTTGCAACCATCACTTGACATTCTGGTGTTGGGTATAGGAAACAATTCAATTCCTTGGCTACCTTACAATGAATAAAATTATGGGTACTACCTAAATCAAACAACACTATTACCTTTTTCTTCTTGATATGTCCTTCTATCTTGAGAGTTTGAGGAGTGGTAATTCTTTCCAATGCATTACATGATATGGTCAGACTCATTTCTTCCCATTCGTTGGTTCCTGGTGTATATCGTCTTCTTGTTCATTTTCTTCTTCCTCTTCACAATCTATGTAAAATAATTTCTTCTCAACACACTTATGACCTTTAGTGTATTTACTATCACAACTGTAGCAAAGCCCTTTTGCTCTTTTTTCTTCCAATTGTTGTGGTGTGAACCTTGTAGGTTGTGGAAATCTAGGAGTTGCAACACTTCCCTCTTTATAGAAGTGAGTGGTAAGCTTCCTTGCCACCATAATTTTACATTAAATTTTTCTTGCCAACCTGAATGCCTTCTCCAGTGAATCAGGTTCCAAAACGTGAACTTCATGTTGGATGTTATCCTTTAAAGTACCTATGGAGAGATCAATTTTGTGTTCCTTTGGAATGTCAGGTACCCTTATATTCAATTTTTGGAAGTCCTCAATGTGCTCCCCCATTAAACCCTTTTTTTTGAGATTTATCAATTAGCTAAAGAAGGTGCTGCTCTTTGTATCCTCATAATGTGCTATCATTTCCTCCATAAAAATTGACCAAGTGACAATTTTTTTACGGGAGCAAAGCCATCGATACCATAAAAATGTATTTTTTTCTAAATGTAAAGTTGCAATGCATACCTTTTGTGTGTTTTTCACATTATGGAGATCAAAATATTTCTCCATCTGTAATATCCATGTTACAAGATCCTTTCCATCAAACTTCCTCATATCCATTTTTGGAATATGGTGGTTCTTCCCGCCAACATTAGATTTTATGAAATCACGATTAACATTTATTTTATTCTCATCGTGAGTTTCCTCTACCATTTTATTCTTGTATCAACTTTGTCAAACCTTCCATGTCTGCTTTTATATCATTCTTCATGTTTTCCATTTTCTCATCGATTTTTGCTTCCATGTCATCCAACTTAGATTCCATGCTAGCTTCCATGCCGTCTATCTTAGATTCCATGCCATTATTCAAGCCATCCATCTTAGATTCCACACCTTTGTTCAAACCATCCATCTTAGTTTCCACACCTTTCTTCAAAACTTCCATGTCATTTTTTGTTGCTCTTTGCAAAAGCGAAATTTGTTGCACTTGCTCTTGTAATTTTGATATGTCATGTTGCCATTCTTCATCTTCATGAGTCATAGTAGAGCTTCCTAAAGGCTTAATGGGTTTTGAATTATTTTTATGGGCCATTTTAGAATCCAATACTGATATCCATTCTACAATATGCCCTTGGAATCAATTCAACTTGATTCTTCAAACAAGACTTATGCAATTCTAAAAACAAAATACACACCTTTTACTTTCTTTTTAGGATCTCGATATTGAAATTGAATTATCTCTATAATTGTGGATCCTAGATATGTGAAATTCAGCCCTATAGTAGCCCTCTGAAGCTTCTTCAAATGCCACAAGTCTGATCTAATTAGGATTCTTCAATGCAAAGTTATGTCCAATCTCCCACAATGACCCAATTTTGGACTGGTTCAGTAGAGTGAACTTGTACGACTTACCACGTGTCACTGTTTCCTCCTTTGGCTCTGAAATTAATAGACCAAAAAATTCAGTCTGTGTACTTGCAGCCACTTCTTACATCATTCCAATCCGATGCTCAGAGACAGAGCTATGAATCTTTTCCCACGATCACCTCTTTGAGATGAAATTCAGAAGCCTCAAAAAGCCCTAACTTCCACAGATCATATCTCCGAAAATATTGTGAACTAATATTTGAAATTTTGTGAAGATATTTCTCGGGATTGTGGCTTCTAACTCTTAAAATTTTAGCTTCTGAACCTTCATAGAAAAAACTTTATTACAAAAATACAACGATGACCTGTTTAGGGTAAATTCAAGAGCCTGCAAAATGACCTAACTTGCACAGATCATATCTCTGAAATATTACGCACCAAGCTCTGAAATTTTGCAACGCTGTTCCTCAAGGTTTTTTCTTCACACTGTAAAAATTTTATATTCTGAACCTTCGTATAAATAAAGTTATAGCAAAAATGCCACGATGACCTATTTGGAGCAGCAAAACCCTAGAATCTCAAAGCTCTGATACCAAATGTTGTGAAACCAGCTCCAAAAGAGAAAAAGAGATATCAACGCCTTAGAAATAAGCCACTTTGAGGGGGCAACCTCCAATACATTATATTAATGAACAATTATTGGATGATTCAAATTCCAAAACCTTCTTTCTATATATAGGAGTCCATGGGGCCACAATGTAATCTTAGCTGACCTAACAATAATAATTTAAGGGCACAATAATAAAAATATGGGGGTTACAATGATACAATAATAACAATAATGGGTTACACTAACAACAATAAGGGACTATACTATTAATATAGGGACCTAACAATGGACTGCAATGGGCATCATCTTCTTTTTACACTAAATCTGAAGAAGAGGAACTATTCTCCTCATTTCTGCAAGAATTATTTTCTTTAAACACATATAATTTTTTTTTATTTCTATATCCTCTTGCTATGACCTTTTAGGTTTCTTCATCTATGACCTTGCATTTAGTTGATCTAAACACAATTACATTTCCTTTATCTGCAAATTGACCTGCACTTAAAATTTTTTTTTTAAGCCCTTGAAATAATAAAGTATCAAATTCTCTTCTATATTTATTAATTTTGTTTCTTCCTTTTCATAGAACTTTTATTGGAGCATTATTTCCAATAATAACCTTACCATATTTTTTTTTCTTGAGAGACTCAAACTTGATTTTATCTCCAGTCATGTGATGAGAGCATCTGTTGTTTATGCACCATTCATCTTAATCTTCAAATGATCATAGAGGACTACCACACCTTATATGTTCCTTTTATTTATTCTTATTTTTATCAATATTGGTGGATCCATCTTCTTTAGGTAATTTGACATCAATAGCCTTATTTTATTTCTTGCCATGTTGTCTGTTGTGATCCATTGATTTATTCTTGAATTATTTTGCCACATTCCCAAGCCTGTTACAAGCATAACATCTCACATGATCAGAAAAGGGAGCAGAGGAACCATAATATTTATTTTTCATATTCCTTCTATTGCAATCAATATCTTTGTGACCAAATATGTTGCAAGTAAAATAATATCCCTTTAAGACTTCAAGTTGATGGATATTGGTTATTAGGTATTCACCAAAGTAATTGCTAGTATTTTTATCTCATCTTTCTTGGACAAGATTTCAATCAAGTTCTTATGAGGTGACCTATGTGAAAGCTCCCTCCCTTAACCATCCTTGAAGACTGTAGAACATCTAGGTCAAACCTTTAACAGATACAAGTAATATCTCCCTTAGTCTTTGCACCTAAATCCATTCTAATTTCTCTACAAGTGTGTTAATATTGAAACTCCATATGCAAAAAATATATATTGGCAAGCTAACGCACTGATATTCAACCATCCATCACCTTTTTTCCTTTTAAAAATGTTTTAAACCATTTTGTAGGGGTTTATTCTTTGAAATCACCTTGTAATTTCTTTATTTTGTGTGTTTGGGAACCTTTCTTGTGGTTATGTTGGTTAATCTAAGCCTTTCAATCATCCATAGGACCATTTGAACAAAAATCTAGAAATTATCTTCAAAGCCTTTAAAACTCTAGCAATCCTATCTTAGGGAGAACCCCCCCTTGAGTAGGACGAAATCTAGCTGAAAGTTAGAATTGGGCTAGTAATGTGATAATGCCCCTCTCTTAATTACACAGGGTCTTGCACTTGAGATTTAGGACTTCATCTCAAGAAGTACAAGATCTTATACAGTGCTCGACACACATGAGGTACATATATTCATTAATTCATATTAGGTGTTAATGGCATATGTATTGAAGACAAAAGTAGTGACCATGGGTTGAAATTGGATAATGGATCATAATACTATGAATTTATGTATTTTTCCTTATTTCACCTTGGTGGTCATCATCATCTCCTAGTCAATTATCATCACTCTTGAATAGTAATGGTACTAATTGTGAAAATTCCTTGAAATGCAGCATTTGGAACTAATTCTCCTAAATTATTAACAATTTATTAATTTTCTGATTAACATTGAATTAATCACATTGCAATTTATTCACCAAATAAAATAAACATCGTGGTAATAAAAAATGATGGAAATTGAGAAATGCTAGCACATACACATCAAATATGACACCGTTATTTTTGGACAAATGTACTCGAAAACACCCAATGTGGGAAAACCGATGGAGTAGTTGAGGGTTTTTATTATGCAGCAGCAGCAATTCTGAGTACAATAAAATGGTTGCCAAATTGGTGATTCTATCTAAGAGAAATACTAGCAAAAAATTTCTGAGGGAACTTATCCTCGCTCCAAGCAATCTCGACTCAGTCTAGGCATAAAATTACCTCCAATTTTTCCTTTGTGTCAACCTTTGCACAATATCTTAAATTCTCAACCTGAAACTGATCCAAGTTGATATTGGTGGCCACCCATCTATTCCATTTGGACACCCACCATCGATTCTTTCATTTTTTCAGTTTCAGCAAAACTAACTGTTTTTAGCAATTTGTTGGGTCATGAACTTCCAAAGCCGTTTTGAGGCCCTAATGATGCAGGTGGATATTGGTGGCCACCCACCTATTACATTTGGACCCCCACCATCAATCCTTTCAGTTTTTCAGTTTCAACACAACTTACTATTTTTAGTAGTTTTTCGGGCCCTGAACTTCTGAAGTCGTTTTGAGGCCTTAAATGACGTTTTTTTGGAAACTCGGGAGCAACATCAAAGTTCCTTCGATGAATTTAATTCGATATTGTTCACGTCAAAAATTGTGTTCCTCATATCGATCTTTCTAACAAGGTATAAAATGCATCAAACATATATCATATGCCAAAGTTACGTCCATGGGAAGTTGATGTACCAATTTACCCAAACAAGGCCCATAGTTTTGGTGCTCCATTTCCTAGGGTTAGGTTTCTGGATGTTTAGGGTTTTCCATTGTTTCTCAAAAATAAATAGGCCTTCGAGCCTCATTGTAAACTAGTTCAGAGACCTGTAGCCACCACGTCTCTTCTCAAAGATAAGCTACCAGTGCCCTAGCTAGTTATTTTCATTATGTCTTTAAGCATATTTATGTTATTTGATGATAATGAAATGAAGTTTTCTTTACACTGTAGCTCTTTTTTTATGTGTATTTTTGTATATTATTGCATTCCCACATAAATCTGAATCAGTGGTATCAGAGCGATCTCCTCTTTCTTTGTTTTTCTTTGCATGTCCCCAATGATGTCAGGGTATAAGGAGTTAAGGCTCGATCTGGTTGAACCCTTGAGAGATCAGCCTCGCAAACCCTGACAACTTCCCATGGAGGAAGAAAATAAATACAAGGGAGTAGGAGATCCTATCAAAATATTGCTCGAGCAAGCCCTCGAGAAACAGAGGAACGCAACGATGGATAAATTTTCCCATATCCTTCAACAACTACCCACCGGCGATGCATCTATGTCTAGCAACCACTCTGTAGGAGCCACTCCTTTCAAGGTAAAAACCAAATTTGGCATTCCTATATTTGAAGGCCAGATAAATGCAGACACCATAGATAGATGGTGGAATTTTCTCCCCTGCACAAAAATAGCATATGGACAAATTTATAGAGGAATACACAGACATTTTCTCCGCACCCACTGAGGTTCCTATACACTGTCAGGCCAAGCACTCTATTGATCTTACCCCAAGTGCACCACTGCCTAATTTTTCCATACCTCATGTGACCACATATACAAAATCCACACATGTACTGTCTACGGCTAATAAAGCAACCAAATTTATTGAACGCATTCAGCACGTCTGCCAGTAGGTCTGTGACATCTTCGACAAATCCAATACTAAGTTCAGCAGAATTTGCCTCATCTCATGGAGGAACTAAACACAATGGAGACCATTTTTTCCTAAGGGGAGAGAAATTATCCAGGTGGATATTGTGTTGATCAACGGTTGTCATTGATGTCAACCCAAGAAGCACCATGGGTAACCCCAATATTGCATGGGAATTTTGACCTACCAAATTTAAATATTCTAGGTCAAGAATGTTTTTTATGGTTTCTACTTGTTGAGATGTTTCCGTTGATATATGGCACACCACGTAATTCTTCACGATTTGAGAGATATTCATGTTTGAAGTTTGTACCCCCAATTAGTGGGCTTAAACCCCATGGGGTTGTGGCATGGTTCATTGAAAAGTCATAATTAATATTTTTTAAGCTCCTAAAATTCCTCCCACATTCACTTGTTGAAGCCCCTCTCAACTTAATCATTTATATAAATTGTGATCCTCATATCCTCCTTATGTAGGGATTTTGCTATCTGAAATAGGTCATCGTGGCATTTTCATTCTAACATTTTTTCTACGAAGGTTCAGAAGCTAAAAATTTTATGATGTGAAGCTGAAATCCTGAGGAAGCTCCTATAAAAATTTCAGATCAAGGTGCACAAAATTTTTAGAGATATAATCTATGGAAGTCAGTGTTTTTGCAGGCTCCTGAAATTCATCTCAAAGGAGTGACCTTGGGAAAATCGTCATAACTCTCTCTCTCTGAGTATCAGATTGGAATTTTGTAAAAATTGGATGATAGCACATGAACTGTAGTGTTTTCTCTATCAATTTTAGAGCCAAATCAAGAAATAGTGACATGTCGAATGCCGTACAAGTTCACTCTACTGAAACAGTCCATAATTAGGGCATTGTGAGAGATTGGGCATAACTCTCCCTTGAAGAATCCAAATTGGGTCACACCTATGGAATTGGAAAGATGACTCAGAGGAGTACTACAAGACCAAAAATCACATATTAGGGATCTGAAATAATAGAGATACACCATATTCAAAATCAAGCTCCTAGAAGGCAAGAAAAATCTAGATCATGTGTTGCTAAGGGCTGCAAAGGATTAGAATTTCTAGGGAAGCAAAGCAAAGAAAGGTGCAACAAAGGGTATCATGACAAGAGCAACAACCAAGGTGTAGAGCAGCAGCAAGAAGTTCATCACATAAATTATTCAAGTGGACAACACTGCATACAATCACTGTAAAGGTATCATTTTACTAATTCATTGTAAATACATTATTGTAAAAAATTGTACTAGTGTCTATCTACCAAGAGTTGAAGAGGCAGTGTCAGGAGGTCTAGGATCATCACTAGGTGGTTGTGTCAAAGTTGGGTTTATGTTCTAGTGTGTCTTCTTCTTCTACATCATTCTATATCATTGTAAAGTGGACCATTTTCCCTAGTACGAGAATTCATTCTTCTTTTATTCTTCTATAGGGTGGTAGGGTGGTGCTAGGCTAGTGCATGAAGTCACCAACAAGTTCAAGCCTATGAAGAATTCAGGCTGGTAAGGTGGTGCTAGGGTGAGTTGTAGCTCATTGGGTGTTGGGGCATCCGTTCAGTTGACTACTGAAGGATCTCAGGCATTGGAGTGTCCATCTAGTGGGAGCTAGAGAAGAATGATTTTCTAGGTTCTAGCAAGTTGGAGCTTTATTTTCAATTGGAGTTGAATATTGAAGAATTATTAGAAAAGCATTAGGTGGTTTTTTTCCCGAAGTGGATTTCCACCTTAAAAATTGTGTGCATTTGTGTTCCTTTTGTTTACTGCTATCATTGTACAAACATTGATAATAATTGAAGATTAATTAATGCTCGAATTGAAAGAATATTGATTCACCCCCCCCCAATATTTCCAACATATTGGTTTCCACCCACCTATTCCATTTGAACCCCCATCATCGGTTCTTTCAGTTTTTCAATTTCATCACAACTTACTATTATTAGCATTTAGTCAGGTCCTAAACTTCCAAAACCGTTTTGAGGCCCTAATGATCTAGGTGGATATTGGTGGCCACCCAGCTATTCCATTTGGACCCTTGCCATTAGTTCTTTTATTTTTTCAGTTTCAGCACAACTTACTATTTTTAGCAATTTTTCAAGTCCTGAACTTCCGAAGCCTTTTTGAGGCCCTAAACGACGTTTTTGGGGAACCTCAAGAGCCATATGGAATTTCCTTTGATGTTTCTCATGTCAAAATTTGTGGTCCTTGAATATATCTTTCTAACAAGGTATAGAGCACCTCAAATAGAGATCATATTCCAAACTTACGTCCCTAAGAATTTGATGTACCAATTTACCCAAACGGGGTGCATAGTTTTGACACTTCATCTCCTAGTGATAGTTTTTTGGATGTCCAGGGTTTTCCATTGTTTCTAAAGAATAAATAGGCCTTCGAGCCTCATTGTAACACAGTTCAGAGTCCTATATCTACCACATCTCTTCTCACAGATAAGCTACCAGCACCATAGCTAGTTAATTTCATTATGTCTATAAGCATATTTCTCTTATTTGATATTAATGAAATGAAGTTTTATTTCCACTGCATCTCTGTGTTTATGTGTTTATGTGTATTTTTGTATATTATTTATTTTGTGCATAAATCCATATCAGTGGTATCAGAGTAGTCTCCTCTTTCTCTATTTTTCTTTGCATGTCCCCAATGCGGTCATGGTATAAAGAGTTAGGGCTCGATCTGGTTGAACCCTTGCAAGATCAGCCTCACAAACCCTGACAACCTCCCATGGCAGAAGAAAAGAAAGACGAGGGAGAAGGAGATCTTATCAAAATATTTCTCAAGGAGGCCCTCGAGAAATAGAGGAACGTGATGATAGATAACTTTTCCCAGATCCTTCAATGACAAACCACCAACAACGCATCTACATCCAGCAGCCACTTCGAAGGTGCCACTCCTTTCAAGGTACAAGTCAACTTTGAAATTCATGTATTTGAATGCCAGACAGATGTAGACGTTGTAGATAGATGGTTGAATTTGGTGAAAAGATATTTTTTTGTCCATGTATTTCTCCAATCGAGAAAATATTATTTTTTCACTCCTCAAAGCCACCCCCCATGTCAAATTCTGGTGGGAAACCTACTATGAGAAAAAGTATGTGAGGGAACCCTCTCTGTTCTCGGCCGCACCAACTTGGAATTTGTTCCGAGATGGCATCAAGGAAAAATATTGCCCCATGGGGAGCTATGAGGATAAATACATCCAATGGACCATGGTCCATTTAG
The DNA here is from genome assembly GCA_034641835.2 of Pinus albicaulis. NCBI lineage: Eukaryota > Viridiplantae > Streptophyta > Pinopsida > Pinales > Pinaceae > Pinus > Pinus albicaulis. The sequence goes on from JAXQQM020090989.1 coordinate 220,119, forward strand.
TTCTATAGTACCACAGTTGTTTTCATAGGTACATTCAGGAGGAAATGGATTTCCTCGACATTACCTCACTTCGCTTGGCATATCGCTATGCTGCCTAGATCGAGCAGAAATTTAAGCAGAAGAAGCGAGATTTTGGATCCACGAATCCAAAGCCATAGAAAGGTTCCCTTGAATCATAGAATAAGGGGCAAAGCCAAAGCGGGGCAACTCAGAACAACACCGTGAATCCAAAGAAGGACACAGGGAAGTGGTGTGAATTTCATAACAACCCCACTCACAGCGCAAACGAGTGTTGGAAAAAATAGTCATTGGTGGTCTAACTAAAGGCACTCGAATCAGATGCATGTTCTGACCCTGAGTCAGAACTAGAAAAGGGAAATGACAAAGGAAATCATATCACTGATGCAGATCCTAGTGCCATTATTTCCACCACCAAGCTCCAAGCGTAGGATCCCGAGGATCTAAAGGAGGGGGAGCACCTCTTCCATTCACAAATGTGGGTGAAGGGTTCTCCACTACAATTTATTTTCAATATCAAAAGCCAAAAGAACCTCATTTCAGTAGAGGTCGTGGATCGTCTCGACCTACCGACCATAGCACATCCACATTTGTATACCATTGGGTGGCTTAACGAAGGGAGAGATCTCCATGTTTGCCAGCAGTGTCACCTCTTGTATAGCATCAAGTCATTCACAGATTAGGTATTGTGTGATGTTTATCCTCTTGATGTGTTTGATGTATTATTGGGCCAACCATACTTATGGAGGTGACATTTTGTATATGATTCTAGGCCTCGTGTTGTTTCTATTACTTTGGGAAATAAATTGTACATGATACCAGAGGTAGTACTGCCTCCTATCATCTCTTTGACTACTACAAAACAACGGAGTAAGATTGTTTCCCAAACCAGGAAATTTTTTTGCATTACAATTCACCCATAGGAAAAGAAGAATATTGTGGCCACAACCTTCTAACTGGGCTCCCCTGCACACCAGCAGCAGATGGGCAAAGTCGTGGAGGAATAAGCGGACATTTTCTCCTCACCCACAGAGGTTCCTCCACACTGTTAGGTCAAGCACTCCATTGATCTAACCCAGGCATGTCACTGTCTGATGTTGCCATACCTCATGCGGCCACACAAAAAAAATCCAAACATGTACTATCTGAGGTTGATAAAGCAACCAAATTTATTGAACGCATCCAACACGTCTGCTAGCAGGTCCATGACATCTTCGAAAAATCTAATACCAAGTTCAGCAAAATTTGCCTCATCTCATGGAGGAACTCAACGCAATGGGGACCATTGCTTCCTAAGGGAGGGGGAATGCTCATATTGGATATTGGTGGCCACCCAACTATTCCATTTGGACCCCAACAATCGTTTCTTTGATTTTTTTAGTTTTAGCACAACTTACTATTTTTAGTAGTTTTTCGGGTCCTAAACTTTTGGATCTGTTTCGAGGCCCTAATGATCCAGGTGGATATTAGTGGCCACCCACCTATTCCATTTGGACCCCCACCATTAGTTTTTCATTTTTTCAGTTTTAACGCAACTTACTATTTTTAGCAGTTTTTCAGGTCCTGAACTTTTGGAGCAGTTTTGAGGCCCTGAACGATGTTTTTTGGGAAAATTAGAAGAAACATGGAATTTCCTTTGACGTTTCCCACATCAAATTTTTTGTTTCTCTTATAGATATTTCTAACGAGGTATAGATCACATCAAAAGAGATCATATGCCAAAGATACATCCCTAGGAAGTTGATGTACCAATTTACCCAAATGTGGCCCATAGTTTTGGTGCTTCATCTCCTAGGGTTAAGTTTTTGGATGTTTAGGGTTTTCCATTATTTCTCAAAAATAGATAGGCCTTTGATTCTCATTGTAACATATTTAAAAGGCCTGTAGCTGCCACATACCTTCTCATAGATGAGCTAACAACTCCCTAGCTAGTTATTTTCATTATGTTTGTAAGAATATATCTGTTATTTGATATTAATTAAATGAAGTTTTATTTCCACTACATCTCTGCGTTTATGTGTATTTCTGTATATTATTGTGTTCCTTCATAAATTTGGATTAGTGGTATCAGAGCGGTTTTATCTTTCTCTATTTTTCTTTGCATGTCCCCAACGTGGTCAGGGTATAAGGAGTTACGGCTCAATCTGGTTGAACCCTTTCAAGATCAGCGTCGCAAACCCTGATGACCTCCCATGGATGAAGAAAAAATATACGAGGGAGAAGGATATCCTATCTAAATATTTCTCGCGGAGGCCCTCGAGAAATAGAGGAACGCGATGATAGATAACTTTGCCCAGATCCTTCAACACTGCCCACCGGTAGTGCATCTACATCCAACAGCCACTCTGGCGGCGCCACTCCTTTAAAGGTACAAGTCAACTTTGAAATTCATGTATTTGAAGGCCAGATAGATGCAAACACCATATATAGATGGTTGAATATTCTGGAAGGCTATTTCTCAGTCCATGATTTCTTCTACCAAGAAAAGTTTATTTTTTCAATCCTTAAATCCGCCCCCCATGTCAAAGACTGGTGGGAAACCTACTGTGAGAAAAAGGACAGGAGGGAACCGTCTATTTTTGACTGCCCAAACTTGGAATTCATTATGAGATGACATCAAGGAAAAATATTACCTCGTGGGGAGCTATGAGGACAAATACATCCAATGGACCACGTTGCGGCAGTAAAGGGATCAAAATGTGCACAAATTGAAGAATTTGTTCCATACCCTGTGCACAAAGTTGGGTATTAAATATTCAAAGAGACATTTGGTGCTCAAGTACTACAGATCTTTGCACAGGTACATTTTGGAGCAAATGGAATTCTTCAACATTACCTTACTTGGCATGGCATATCTCTATGTTGCCAAGATCTACCAAAAATTTAAGTAGAAGAAGGGAGACTTTGGATCCTCGAATCCAAAGCTAGGGAAAGCAGCCCCCGAATCATAGAACAAGGGGCAAAGCCAAATTGGGGCAACTCAGAACAACACCACAAATCTAAAGAAGGACATGGGGAAGTGGTGTGAATTACATAACAACCCCACTCATAGAAAAAACAAGTGTGGGGCCAAACACTCATTGTTGGCCGAACTAAAGGCACTTGAATCAGAAGCATGTTCTGATCCTAAGTCAGAACCAGATAATGGAATTGAAAAAGGGAAGAATATCATTCAAGTGGATCCCAGTGCGATTACTTCAACCACCAAGCTCCAAGGGGAGGATCCTGAGGATCCAGAGGAGTGGGAGCGCATCTTCCATTCACAGATGTGGGTGAAGGGTTATCCATTGCAATTCCCTGTCAATAATGGAAGCCAAAAGAACCTCATTTAGGTAGAGGTTGTGAAGTGGCTCGGCCTACCGACCATGGCACACCTACATTCGTATAACATTGGGTGGCTTCATGAAGGAAGAGATCTCCACGTCTGCCAGCAGTGTTGCCTCTAGTATAGCATCAAGTCATTCACGGATGAGGTATTGTGTGATGTTTCTCCTCTTGATGTGTCTGATGTATTATTGGGCCAAACATACATGTGGAAGACACATTTTTTGTATTATTCTAGGACTCGTGTTTTTTTTATTTCTTTGGTAAATAAATTGTACAGGATAACGAAGTTAGTACCACCTCATGCCATCTCTTTGACTACTGTAAAACAACACAATAAGGTTGTTTCCCAAACCAAGAAATTTTTTTTCATTATAATTCACCCACGGGCCAAGAAGAAGATAGTGGCCACAACCTCAAAAGAGGGCTCCCCATCACTGCAGCAGCAAATGGACAAAGCCATGGATAAATATGCTAACATTTTCTCCTCACCCACAGAGATTCCTCTACACTGTCAGTTCAAGGACTCCATTGATCTGACCCCAAGCGCACCACCACCTAATGTTGCCATATCTCATGTGACCACATAGATAGAATCCACACATATACTGTATGAGGCTAATAAAGTAACCAAATTTATTGAACAGAGCCAACACATCTTCTGGCAGGTCCATGACATCTTCGACAAATCCAATACCAAGTTCAGCAAAATTTTCCTCATCTCATGGAGGAACTCAACACAATGGGTACCATTTCTTCCTAAGGGGGGAGGAATGTTCCAGGTGGATATTGGTGGACACCCACCTATTCCATTTGGACCCCCACCATTGGTTCTTTTAGTTTTTCAGTTTCATCACAACTTACTATTTTAGCTGATTGTCGGGTCCTGAACTTCTGAAGCCGTTTTGAGGCCCTAATGATCCAGATGGATATTGGTGGCCACCCACCTATTCCAATTGGACCCCCACCATCATTTCTTTCAATTTTTCAGTTTTAGCACAACTTACTATTTTTAGCATTTTTTCAGGTCTTGAACTTCTGGAGCCATTTTGAGGCCCTAAACGACATTTTTTGGGAAACCCAAGAGTAACATGGAAGTTCCTACAATGTTTCACATGTCAAAATTTGTGGTGCTCGGATAGATATTTCTAACGAGGTAAAGAGCGTGTTAAATGGAGATCATATGCCAAAGTCACGTCCCTGCCAGGAATTTGATGTACAAATTTACCCAAACGAGGCCCATAGTTTTGGCGCTTCATCTCTTAGGGTTAGGTTTTTGTATGTTTATGTTTTTCATTATTTCTCATAAATAAATAGGCCTTCGAGCCTCATTGTAACACAATTCATAGGCTTGTATGCACTACATATCTTCTCAAAGATAAGCTACCAACACCCTAGCTAGTTATTTTCATTATGTTTGTAAGCATATTTTTGTTATTTAATATTAATGAAAGGAATTTTTATTTCTATTGCATCTTTGTGTTTATGTGTATTTCTATATATTATTTTGTTCCTGCATAAATTTGGATCAATGGTATCAGAGTGGTCTGCTCTTTCTCCATTTTTCTTTGCATGTCCCCAATGCGGTTAGGGTATAAGCAGTTAGGGCTCAATCTAGTTGAACCCTTGAAAAATCAACCTCGCAATCCCCGACGACTGCCTATGGCAGAAAAAAATAAAAGGTGAGGGTGCAAGAGATAATATCAAAATATTGCTCTAGGAGGCCCTCGAGAAATAGAGGAACGTGATGATAGATAACATTTCCCATATCCTTCAACGGCTACCCACCAACAACGCATCTACATCCAGCAGTCACTCTAGAGGTGCCACTCCTTTCAAGGTAGAAATCAAATTTGACATTCCTGTAATTGAAGGCCAAATAGATGCAGATGCCGTAGATATATGGTTGAATTTTATAGAAGGGTATTTCTCAGTCCATGATTTCTTTGGCCGAGAAAAGATTATTTTCGCACTCCTCAAAGCCGCCCCCCATGTCAAATACTGGTGGGAAACCTACTGTGAGAAAAAGGACACGAGGGAACCCTCTCTGTTCTCAGCCACACCCACTCTAAATTTTTTTTGAGATGGCATCAAGGAAAAATATTACCCTATTGGGAGCTATGAGTAAAATTACATCCAATTGACGATGATACGACAACAAAGGGATCAAGATGTTCACAAACTAATGAATTTTTTCCATACTCTGTGCACAAAGTTGGGTATTAAAGATTTAGAGAAACATTTGGTGTTCAAGTACCATGGTTGTTTGCATAGGTAGATTTAGGAGGAAATGGATTTCCTCGACATTACCTCGCTTGGCATGACATATCGCTATGCTGCCATGATTGAGCATAAAATTAAGCAGAAGAAGCGAGACTTTGGATCTATGAATCCGAAGCCAGGGAAAGGCATCGCCAAATTGTAGAACAAGGGAAAAATATAAAGTGGGGTGACTCAGAACAATGCCACAAATCCAAATAATGACATGGGGAAGTGGTGTGAATTTCATAACAACCCCAGTCACAACACAAATGAGTGTCAGGCCAAATAGTCGTTGGTGGCCAAACTAAAGGTACCTGAATCAGATGCATGTTCTGATCTTGAATCAGAACCAAACAAGGGAAATTACAAAGGGAAGTAGATCATTGATGCAGATCCCAGTGCCATTTTTTCCACCACCAAGCTCCAAGGGGAAGATCCCGAGGATACAAAGGAGGGGGAGTTCCTCTTCCATTCGCAGATGTGGGTGAAGGGTTCTCCACTCCAATTCCTTGTCTATAGTGGAAGCCAAAAGAACATCATTTCAGTAGAGGTCATGAAGTGGCTCGACCTACTGACCATAGCACACCCATAGCTGTATACCATTGGGTGGCTTCACGAAGGGATAGATCCTTGCATTCGCTAGCAGTGCCACCTCACGTACACCATCAAGCCATTCACAGATGAGGTACTGTGTGATGTTTCTTCTTTTGATGTGTCTGATGTATTATTGGGGCAACCATACTTGTGGAAGCGACATGTTGTGTATGAGTCTAGGCCCCATGTTGTTGTTATCACTTTTGAAATAAATTGTGCAAGATACTGGAAGTAGTACCACCTCCTGCAATCTCTTTGACTACTACAAAACAATGCAGTGAGATTTTTTTCCAAACTAGGAAATTTGTTTGCATTACAATTCACCCATAGGGCAAGAAGAAGATTGTGGCCACAACCTTGAAATAGGTCTCCCCTTCACAAAACATAAATTTTCTCCTCTCCCATAGAGGTTCCTTTACACTGTCAAGTCAAGCACTCCATTGATCTGACCCCAAGCACGCCATCGTCTAATATTTCCATACCTCATTTGACCACACAAACAAAATCCACACATCTATTTTCTGAGGTTGATAAAGCAACCAAATATACTGAACACATCCAACATGTCCGCCAGAAAGTCCATGACATCTTCATAATGGGGGAGGAATGATCCAGGTGGATATTGGTGTCCACCCACCTATTCTATATGGACCCCTACCATTGGTTCTTTCAGTTTTTCAGTTTCCACACAACTTACTATTTTTAGCAGTTTGTCGGGTCTTGAACCTTCGAAGTTGTTTTGAGGCCCTAATGATCTAGGTGGATATTGGTGGCCACCCACCTATTCGATTTGAACCCCCACCATTAGTTCTTTCAATTTTTCAGTCACATCTTACTATTTTTAGCAGTTTTTCTGTTATTTGATATTAATGAAATAAATTTTTATTTCCGCTGCATATCTATGTTTATGTATATTTTTGTATATTATTGTGTTCTTGCATAAATATAGATCAGTGGTATAAGAGCAGTCTACTCTTTCTTAGTTTTTATTTGCATGTCCCCAACGTGGTCAGGGTATAAGGAGCTAGGGCTCGATCTGGTTGAACCTTTGCAATATCACCATCGCAAACCCTGACGACCTCCCATGGCAGAAGAAAAGAAAGACGAGGGAGCAGGAGATCCTATAAAAATATTGCTCGAGGAGACCCTCGAGAAATAGAGGAACGCGATGATGGATAAATTTTCCCAGATCCTTCAACGGCTTCCCACCGGCGACACATCTACATCTAGCAGCCACTCTAGAGGCACCACTCCTTTCAAGGTACAAGTCAACTTTGAAATTCCTTTATTTGAATGCCAGATAGATGTAGATGCCGTAGATAGATGGTTGAATTTTCTAGAAGGATATTTCTCGGCCCATGATTTCTCTGACGAAGAAAATATTATTTTTGCACTCCTGAAAGCCACCCCACATGTCAAAGACTGGTGGGAAACCTACTGTCAGAAAAAGTAGGAGAGGGAACAATATTACCCCGTGGGAGTTATGAGGACAAATACATCCAATGGACCATGTTGCAGTAGCAAAGGGATCAAGATGTGCACGAACTCATGAATTTGTTCCATACCTTGCGCCAAAGTTGGGTATTAAATATTTAGAGATACATTTGGTGCTCAAGTACCATAGTTTTTTTCAAAATTACATTCAGGATGAAATGGAGTTCCTCGACATTACCTCGCTTGGCACAACATATTTATATGCCACCAATGTCATGTAGAAACTTAAGCAAAAGAAGTGATACTTTGGATTTTGAAGCTAGGGAATGGTGCCTCTGAATCACAGAACAAGGGGCAAAGCCAAAGCTGGGTGACTCAGAACAATGCCACAAATCCAAATAAGGACACGTGGAAGTGGTGTGAATTTCATAACAACCCCAATCACAGCACAAACGAGTGTCAGGACAAACAGTCATTGGTGGTCGAACTAAAGGCACTCGAATAAGATCCATGTTTTGATCCTGAGTCAAAACCAGACAAGGGAAATGAAAAAGGGAAGAAGATCATTGATGCAGATCCCAATGCCGTTGTTGCCTCCACCAAGCTCCAAGGGGAGGAACTAGAGGAGGGGGAGTGCCTCTTCAATTTACAAATGTGGGTGAAGGGTTCTTCACTATAATTCCTTGTCGATAGCAAAAGCCAAAAGAACCTCATTTTAGCAAAGGGTGCGAAGCAGCTTGGCATAACGACCATAGCACACCCATAGCCATATACCATTGAGTGGATTCATGAAGGAATATATCTCTGCGTCTGCCAGTAGTGCCACCTCTCGTACATCATCAAGCCATTCAAGGATGATGTATTGTGCGATGTTGCTCCTCTTGATGTGTCTAGTGTATTATTGGGCCAACCATACTTGTGGAAGCGACATGTTGTGTATGATTCTAGGCCTCATGTTGTTGTTATTACTTTGGGAATTAAATTGTAGAGGATACTGGAGGTAGTACCGCCTCCTTCCATCTCTTTCACTACAATAAAACATCATAGTAAGATTGTTTCCCAGACGAGGAAATTTTTTTGCATTATAATTCGCCCACAAGGTAAGAAGAATATTGTGGCCACAAACTTGAAACAGGGCTCCCCTACATAGCAGCATCAGATGGACAAATTCGTGGAGGAATAAGCATAAATTTTCTCCTCACCAATAGAGGTTCCTCTACACTGTCAGCTCAAGCACTCCATTGATTTGACCCCAGGCACACAACCGCCTTTTGTTTCCATAACTCATCCAACCACAAAGACATAATCCACACATGTATTCTCTAAGGCTGATAAAGCAACCAAATTTAATGAATGCATCCAACACATCTGCCAGTAGGTCCATGACATCTTCGATAAATCCAATACCGAGTTCAGTAAAATTTGCCTCATCTCATGGAGGAACTCAACGCAATGGGGACCATTGCTTCCTAAGGAGGGAGGAATTATCCAGGTGGATATTGGTGGCCACCCACCTATTCCGTTTAGACACCCACCATCAGTTCTTTCAGTTTTTCAATTTCTTACTATTTTTAGCAGTTTGTCAGGTCCTAAAATTCCAGAGCCATTTTGAGGCCCTAATGATCCAGGTGGATATTGGTTACCACCCACCTATTCCATTTGGACCTGCACCATCAGTTCTTTCATTTTTTCATTTTCAGCAAAACTTACTATTTTTAGCATTTTTTCGGGTCCTGAACTTCGGGGGTTGTTTTGAGGCCCTAAACGATGTTTTTAGGGAAACATGGGAGAAACATTGAAGTTCCTTTGATGTTTCTCACATAAAAAGTTGTGGTCCTCAGATAGATATTTATAACAAGGAATAGGGCGTTTAAAATGGGGGGATGAATGTTCCAGGTGGATATTGGTGGCCACCCACCTATTCCATTTGTACCCCCACCATCAGTTCTTTCATTTTTTTAGTTTCTACAAAACTTACTATTTTTATCAGTTTGTCGGGTCCTGAACTTTCGGAGCCGTTTTGAGGTCCTAATGATCCAGGTGGATATTGGTGACCACCCACCTATTCCAATTGGTCACCCACCATTATTTCTTTCAAATTTTTCAATTTTAGCACAACTTACTATTTTTAGCAATTTTTTAGGTCTTAAAATTTCGGAGTAGTTTTGAGGCCCTAAATGACATTTTTTGGGAAAACTGGGAGAAACATGGAAGGTCTTGAGATCTTCCTCACATTAAAATTTGTGGTCTTCGGATAGATATTTCTAACGAGGTAATATTGTGTCGAACGGAGATCATATGCCAAAGTTACATTTCCGAGAATTTGATGTGTAGATTTACCCAAACAGGGCCCATAGTTTTGGTGCTTCATCTCCTAGGGTTAGGTTTTTGGATGTTTAGGGTTTTCCATTATTTCTCAACAATAAATAGGCCTTCGAGCCTCATTGTAACACAATTCAGAGGCTTTTTGGCGCCACATCTCTTCTCAAAGATAAGCTACCAGCGTCCTAGCTAGTTATTTTCATTATGTTTGGAAGCATATTTTTGTTATTTGGTATTAATGAATGAAGTTTTATTTCCAGTACACCTTTATGTTTATGTTTATTTCTATATATTATTGCATTCCTGCATAAATTCATATCAGTGGTATCAGAGTGGTATGCTATTTCTCTATTTTTCTTTGCATGTCCCCAATGCGGTCAGGATATAAGAAGTTAGGGCTCAATCTAGTTGAACCCTTGCAAGATCAGCCTCACAAACCTCGACAACCTCCTATGGAGGAAGAAAAAAAAATATGAGGGAGTGGTAGATCCTATCAAAATATTACTCTAGGAGTCTCTAGAGAAATAGAGGAAGGCGATGATGGATAACTTTACCTACATCCTTCAATAGCTACCCATTGGCGATGCATCTACATCCAGCAGCCACTTTGGAGGCGCCACTCCTTTCAAGGTACAAGTCAACTTTTACATTCCTATATTTGAAGGAAAAATAGATGCAGACGCCATAGATAGATGGTTGAATTTTCTGGAAGGGTATTTCTCGGTCCATGATTTCTCCGACCGAGAAAAGATTATTTTTGCACTCCTCAAACCCGCCCCCCATGTCAAAGACTAGTGGGAAACCTACTGTGAGAAAAAGGACGCGAGGAAACCCTCTCTGTTCTCATCCACACCCACTTGAAATTCATTCCGAGATGAAATCAAGGAACAATATTACCCTATATGGAGCTATGAGGACAAATACATCCAATGGACCATGCTACAACAGCAAAGGGATCAAAATGTGCACGAACTAATGAATTTGTTCCATACTCTACGCACAAAGTTGGGTATTAAATATTCAGAGAGACATTTGGTGCTCAAGTATCGTGGCTATTTGCACAACTACATTCAGGAGGAAATGTGTTGTGTAACCAGCTCCAAAAATAGAAGAAAAGAGATATCAACGCCTTAGAAATAAGCCACTTCGAGGGGGAAACCTCCAATACATTACATAAATGAACAATTCTTTGATGATACAATTTACAAAACCTCCTTTCTATATATAGGAGTCCATGGGGCCATAATGTAATCCTAGTGGGCCACAATGTAATCCTAGCCGACCTAACAATAATAATTTAAGGGCACAATAATAACAAAATGGGGTTACAAGGGTACAATAATAACAATAAGGGGGTTACACTAACAACAATAAGGGACTATACTAGTAATATAGGGACCTAACATGCCCCTCTCCTTCAAAAATGTGTTGTCCTCAACGCTTGAGTAGCTTTGGGTGCTTCTGTATAAAATTCTCATCCTCCCATGTAGAATCTTCAGTGGGTAAGTTCTTCCACTTGATGAGATACTCTGAAATTGATCGATTCCGTAGTTGTCGAGTTCTTGTTTCTGTGACCGCTTCCAGTTCCAATATGATTTTTCCTTCCTCATCAAGTTCTGGCAATATTGTTTGAACTGGAATATTTTCACCTATAACCTTCTTTAAGCACGAAACATGGAAAACTGGATGTACTCGCGAAGAAGCAGGAAGCTCCAATTTGTAAGCCATAGTACCAATCTTTTGCAACACCTTGTAAGGACCATAGTACTTTGGCGATAATTTATTATCCTTCTTAGCTTGCTTGAGGGACATTTGTTTATATGGTTGTAGCCGTAAAAATGCCCAATCTCCTACATCAAAACTTCTCTCGCTGCGATGTTGATATGCCCGTTGTTTCATTCGATTTTGTGCCAAATTCAGGTTATCCTTTAAGAGTTGGAGAACTTCTTGCTGATGCTCGATGTGATCTTCCACTGCTTGAACCTTCGAATTTTCTCTTAAAGATGATGTGATGGATGGTGTATGATATCCATAAAGTGCCATAAATGGGGTCATTTTTGCTACAGTATGGAAGGAAGTGTTATACCACCATTCAGCAAGAGGTAACCACTTGACCCATTGTGTTTGTTTATCAGATACAAAACAATGAATATATCCTTCCAAACATTTATTTACAATCTCATTTTGACCATCAGATTGAGGATGATAAGATGAGCTATGAGCTAATTGAGTACCCAAACAATAAAATAACTCCGTCCAAAAATTTCCAGTAAAAATGGGATCTCTGTCGCTCACAATAACCCTTGGGCTTCCATGTAGCTTTTGAATTCTATCCATAAATGTAGTATCAACTGTACTTGCTTTAAATGGATGAGATAATGCACAAAAGTGTGCATACTTGGTAAGTCTATCAACTACCACCATGATGACACTCTTTCCTTCAGACTTAGGTAAACCCGTGATAAAATCCATTGAAATCTCCTCCCAACGTTGACTTGGAATGGATAAAGGTTGTAGAAGTCCCGGGGTCTTAATTGTTTCCACTTTATTCTGCCGGCAAACCAAACATTCTGCCACAAACTTTTGAATATCAGATTTAAGGCCATCCCAAAAAAATTCTTTCTTCACCCTGTGGTAAGTTTTTAAAAATCCCGAGTTTCCTCCTAAAGGAGAAGTGTGCAATTCCAGAAGAATATTTTGTTTTAGTTGGGAATTCTTACAAAGATATAAGCGATCTTTGTACCATAAGGAATCATTTTTCCAAGTAAATGTATCAGATGTACTAGGATCTTGCTGCAACTTTTGAATGAGTGTCCATACATCTTTGTCCTTCTTCCATTCATCTCTTGCTTCGGTTATCCAATCTGGCTGGATAATAGAAATGGCACAAAGCAATGCTTCCACCTCTTCATTCTTTCTTGAGAGTGCATCTGCAACAACATTAAGCTTTCCTTTTTTGTAGATTATTTCAAAGTCATAACCCAACATCTTTGTGACCCATTTTTGCTACTCTTCTGATGATAGTCTTTGTTCCAAAAAGTGTTTAAGACTATCATGATCAGTTTTTACCTTCAAGTGTCTTCCCATTAGGTAAGTTCGCCATTTCTTTAGTGCATGTAGTATTGCTAACATTTCCTTCACATAAATAGGTTTATGTAAATACTTTCCCTTGATTGGAATACTTTCAAAAGCAATGGGTCTTCCTTCCTGCATTAAAACTGCACCAATTCCATTTCCTGAGGCATCACATTCCACAATAAAGGTTTTTGTGAAGTCTGGCGTAGCTAAGACCGGTGCTAGGCACATTGCCTCCTTAAGACATTCAAAGGCCTTAGTTGCTTCAAGAGTCCATGAAAATGCATCTTTCTTCAATAATGTTGTTAGAGGTGCTGCTATTCTCCCATAATTCTTAACAAACTTGCGATAATACCCTGTTAACCCGAGAAATCCTCGCAACTTCTTTAAGGTTGTGGGGACTTTCCATTCCTTAATGGCTTTAATTTTGTTAGGGTCTACTTTAACACCCTCGTGAGATACAATATGACCCAGATATTCCACCTCTTGTACTCCAAAGAAACATTTGGATGTTTTTGCATATAATTGTTTCTCCCGCAATAGTTTGAGCACCCTGTCAACATGTTCAACATGATCCTTCCAAGACCTGCTGTAGATTAGTATATCATCAAAAAATACTAGCACAATTTTCTAAGGAAGGGTTTGAAAATGGAATTCATCAACCCTTGAAATGTAGAAGGTGCATTGGTAAGGCCAAAAGGCGTGACCAAAAATTCATAATGACCCTCATGAGTTCGAAATGCAGTTTTTGGAATATCTTCAGTCTTCATTCTAATTTGATGATATCCTGAACGAAGATCCAACTTGGTAAAATAAATTGCTCCATGTAATTCATCCAATAATTCATCAATCACAGGAATGGGAAATTTTTCTTTAATGGTGAGCTTATTGAGCTCCCTATAATCTGGACACATTCGCTATGATCCATCCTTCTTGTGTACCAATACTACAGGAGCAGAGAAAGAACTTTGACTGGGTTGAATTATACCCGCCTCTAACATTTCTGCAATCATACGTTCAATTTCGCTCTTTTGGAAGTAAGGATATCTATAAGGCCTGATGTTTGGAGGAACACTTCCCGGAATCAAATGAATAGCATGATCATGATCACGAATAGGTGGGAGTCCTTTGGGAGTTTCAAACACCTTGGAATGATTGTCCAAAACTTGTTGGAGATCTACAGAAATAGATGATTTTGATGTCGGAACTTCTAGTGAGCATAATTGTGCAATTACGCCTCGTTGTTCTTTCTTTAGAAGCTTTGTCATGACATTAGAGCTTATTATCCTTCCCAGCTTCCCTTCAATACCCCATAATTCGACTTCCTTTCCTTCTGAAAAAAATTTCAAGAAAAGTTCTTGAAAATTAAAAGCTACCGTCCCCAAAGATTGTAACCATTGTACTCCTAGTACAACATCAGCACCTCCCATAGGAATGGAAAGCATTGGACTAGTCAATACATATTCCCCATGGTTAGCTTAATATTATGGCATTTTCCAGAGCAATTTATAGTTCCTCCATTTGCAACCATCACTTGACATTCTGGTGCTGGGTATAGGAAACAATTTAATTCCTTGGCTACCTTACAATGAATAAAATTATGGGTGCTACCCGAATCAATCAACACTATTACCTTTTTCTTCTTGATTTGTCCTAATATCTTGAGAGTTTTAGGAGTGGTAATTCCTGCCATTGCATTACATGATTTGGTCGGATTCATTTCTTCCTCTTCTAGGGCTGGTTCCTGGTGTATATCCTCTTCTTGTTCATTTTCTTCTTCCTCTTCACAATATATGTAAAATAATTTCTTCTCAGCACACTTATGACCTTTAGTGTATTTACTATCACAACTGTAGCAAAGCCCTTTTTCTTTTTTTTCTTCCAATTGTTGTGGTGTCAACCTTGTAGGTTGTGGAAATCTAGGCGTAGCACCACTTCCTTCTTTATATAATTGAGTGGTAGGCTTCCTTGTCGCCATTACTTTACATTCAACTTTTCTTGCCAACCTGAATGCCTTCTCCAATGAATCCTTTAAAGTGCTTATGAAGAGATCGATCATGTGTTCCTCTGGAATATCAGTTACCCTTATATTCAATTTTTGGAATTTTTCAATGTGCTGCCCCACTAAACCCTTTTGTTTGAGATTTATCAATTGGGTAAAGAAGGTGTTTCTCTTTGTATCCTCATAATGTGCTATCATTTCTTCCGTAAAAATTGACCGAGTGACAATTTTTTTACGGGAGCAAAGCCATCGATACCATATAAATTTATTTTTTTCTAAATGTAAAGTTGCAATGCGAACCTTTTGTGTGTTTTGCACGTTATGGAGATCAAAATATTGCTCCATATGTAGTATCCATGTTACAGGATCCTTTCCATCAAACTTCCTCATATCCATTTTTGGAATATGGTGGTTCTTCCCGCCAACATTAGAGTTTATGAAATCATGATTAACATTGATTTTGTTCTCATCATGAGGTTCTTCTACTATCCTTTCACCACTAGGAAACATTTCTTCTATCAACTTTGTCAAACCTTCGATGTATGTTTTTAGATCATTCTTCATGTTTTCCATGTTGTATTCCATGCCATCCATCTTAGCTTTCATGCCAGCTTCCATGCCATCCATCTTAGCTTCCACGCCTTTATTCAAACCGTCCATCTTCACTTCCACGCCATCCATCTTAGCTTCCATGCCTTTCTTCAAACCGTCCATCTTCACTTCCACTCCTTTCTTCAAAACTTCCATTTCATTTTTTGTTTCTTTTTGCGAGAGTGAAATTTGTTGCACTTTCTCTTCTAATTTTGATAGATCATGTTGCAATTCTTCATCTTCATGAGTCATGGTAGAGCCTTCTGAAGGCTTAATGGGTGTTGAATTATTTTTAGGGGCCATTTTAGAATCCAATATTGATACCTATTCTACAATATGCCCTTGGAATCAATTCAACTTGATTCTTCAAACACGACTTATGCAATTTGGGAAAAAAAAAAATACACACCTTTTACTAGCTTTTAGGAGCTCGATATTGAAATTGAATTATATATGTAATTGAAATTCTTCAATATCTAAAATTCAGCCCTGTAGTATCCCACTAAAGCTTCTTTCAAATGCCGTAGGTCTGATCTAATTTTGATTCTCCAAGACAAAGTTGTGTCCAATCGTACAATGACCTAATTTTGACCGGTTCAAGAGAGCGAACTTGTAGGAAAATTAAATGTCACCGTTTTCATCTTTTGTTTCAAAATTGGCGAAAGAAACGAAAGTCCGTTTACTTGTAACCACTTTTTACGGCACTCAAAGTTATCATTCGCACAGAGATTTATTGACGTTTTCCCACGATCACCTTGAGATGAAATTCGTGGAGCCTGAAAAAGCACTACCTTCCACAGATCATATCTCCAAAAATATTGCGAACCAAGCTCTAAAATTTTTTGACGAATTTCCTCAGGATTTCAGCTTCGCACCATACAAATTTCAGATTCTTAACCTTCGTAGAAAAAAACTTATAGCGAAAATTCCACGATGACCTGTTTAGGAGCTTGAAAAAAAGACCTAACTTCCACAGATGATATCTCTGAAAATATTGCGAACCAAGCTCTGAAATGTTTAGAAAATCTTCCTCGGGATTTCAACTTCGCACCCTAAAAATTTCAGCTTCTAAAACTTCGTATAAAAAAAGTTATAGAGAAAATGCCACGATGACCTGTTTGGAGCAGTGAAATCCTAGAATCCAAACCTCTGATACCAAATGTTGCGTAACTAGCTCCAAAAATAGAAGAAAAGAGATATCAACGCCTTAGCCATTACCAGGGCAACTCAACACATTACATAAATGAACAATTTTAACATACAATTTACAAACCTTTTCTATATATAGGAGTCCATGTAACAACAATAAACTTATGGGCCATAATGTAATCAGTCACCCAATAACATACCTAATAAAAACAATAAAATGGATACAAGGGTGTCAATAATAACAACATAATACCACACAATAAGAGACTATACTAGTGATAGGGACCAACAAAAATGGCTGATATTACTGTCAAGACCACATATCGCTATGCCGCCAAGATCGAGTAGAAATTTAAGCAGAAGAAGCGAGACATTGGATCTGCGAATATAAAGCCAAGAAAAGGAGTCATCCAATCGTAGAAAAAAGGGAAAATCTAAAGTGGGGAGACTCATAACAACACCAAAAATCCAAATAAGGACATGGGGAAGTGGTGTGAATTTCATAACAACCCCAGGCATAGCACAAATGAGTGTCAGGCCAAATAGTCATTGGTGGCTGAAATAAAGGCACCTGAATCAGATACGTGTTTTGATCCTGAGTCAAAACCAAACAAGGGAAATTAAAAAAGGAAGAAAATCATTGATGCAGATCCCAGTGCCATTGTTTCCACCACCAAGCTCCAAGGGGAGGATCCTGAGGATCCAGAGGAGGGGGAGTGCCTCTTCCATTTGCAGATGTGGGTGAAGGGTTCTCCACTGCAATTCCTTGTCTATAGCGAAAGCCAAAAGAACCTCATTTCAGTAGAGGCCGAGAATTGGCTCAGCCTACCAACCATAGCACACCCACAGTCATATACCATTGGGTGGCTTCACAAAGGAAGAGATCCCCACATTCACCAGTAGTGTCACCTCACGTACACCATCAAGCCATTCACGGATGAGGTACTGTGTGATGTTTCTCCTCTTGATTTTTATGATGTATTATTTGGGTGAGCATACTTGTGGAAGCGACATGTTGTGTATGAGTCTAGGCCTCGTGTTGCTATTATCACTTTTGGAAATAAATTTTGCAAGATACTGGATGTAGTACCACCTCCTACCATCTCTTTGATTATTGCAAAAAAACAGAGTAATATTTTTTTCCAAACCAGGAAATTTGTTTTCATTACAATTCTCCCATAGGGAAAGAATAATATTATGGCCACAACCTCGAAACAAGGCTCCCCTGCACAACAACACATATTTTCTCCTCTCCCACAAAGGTTCCTTTACACTATCAGATCAGGCACTCCATTGATCTGACCACATGCTTGCCACTGCCTCATATTTCCATACATCATGTGACCACATAGAAAAAATCAACACATGTATTGTCTGAGGTTGATAAAGAAGCCAAATATATTGAACGTATCCAACATGCCCGCCAACAGGTCCATGACATCTTCGACAAATCCAATACCAAGTTCAGTAGAATTTGCCTCATCTCATGGATAAAATCAACTCAATGGGTACCATTTCTTATTAATGGGAGAGGAATGATCCAAGTGGATATTGGTGGCCACCCACCAATTCTATTTGGAACCCCACCATTGGTTCTTTCAGTTTTTCAGTTTCAACACAACTTACTATTTTTAGCAGTTTTTCGAGTCCTGAACTTCCGGAGCCACTTTGAGGCCCTAATGAACTAGGTGGATATTGTTGGCCACCCACCTATTCAATTTGGACCCCCACCATCAGTTCTTTCATTTTTTCAGTTTCAGCACAACTTACTATTTTTAGCATTTTTTTCGGGTCTTGGACTTCTGGAGACGTTTTGAGGCCCTAAACGACGATTTTTGGGAAATTCGGGAGCAACATGGAATTTCCTTCAATGTTTCTCATGTCAAAAGTTGTGGTCCTCGAATATATATTTCTAAAGAGGTATAAATCACATCAAATGAAGAACATATGACAAAGTTACGTCCCCAGGAAGTTGATGTACGAATTTACCCAAATGGGGTCCATAGTTTTGGCGCTTCATCTCCTAGTGTTAGGTGTAGAAATTATATAGCATGTGCATGTATATATCCAAATTCTCCTGATCTAACAATATTTTATCTTCTTGCTAAATAAATAATCCTTCCACTATTAATCTTTTGCGGAAATTTAAAAACTCAATTGCAAACACATGAAGCAATAAAAACAATTGCACATAACACAGTTGTTTAACGGGAAAGCCTGAAGATAAAAACCCCAACTATCATATATTATGTATCATGGAGATCATGTAACAATCTCATACAAATCTTAGTACATCAAGCTTTCAGTACAATCAATCGTCACACACTAACATGAATAAATCTGAAAATCCATGCACTGATTTCTTGCCACTTGATAGCCTGCCTCCACTGTGCAATCCCTGCTGAAGAAGACCCCTGAATGAATTTGAATCTACCTTTCCTTGAGTGTACAATCCTCATTGACATCTCCAACGTGTGTGCAATGCAATCAATGCATCACTATAGTCACAACAGATAGTCCATCTCACCCTTTCACTTATCTCTCCACTGGGTCTCCACTGGAACTGGCATGCACTGTAGTTAACTATTGTATTTGTTCAGTTGATTAATGAGTTATTATTTTTGAATTAGTTAACTAATTAATTCACTCCACTGTCACTAGTGTATCATTTATTTAGACTAGATACAACTAGCTCAACTTAGTTTAACTCCATTAACTGAGTTAAACTGCATAACAACTCCATGAAATACTCTTCCAACTTTGTCATAACTTTTCCACTTCAATTCTAACTAAGTCCTCCATGCATGAACCACCAGTAAACCCCAGGAATTGTGTAATTCATTTAGCCCACTGATTTTCCAAATCTGTACACTAAAATTAAGTGCTCCAAGAGAATAAGTTCATATTTAGAGTCTGATTATTATTAAGGGCTAATAATAATCGACACTTCTATTTTTAGATCGAAATTCTATAAATAGACTCCGCCCAATATTCTAAAAATTAGAATTTCATCTATTTTTCCAACTTGACCAACCATCCACAAATAACATCCTACAACTTCTGAAATATGATCACCATGTCTAAAATTAGACATAATCTAAAAATAGACTTACACCTAAAAATAGCTTGCGGGCCCACTTAGTGAAGGTGACTGATTTTCACTAAGCTCACCATCTTGTTACGTCCCCAGGAATTTGATGTACCAATTTACCCAAATGGGGCCCATAGTTTTGGTGCTTCATCTCCTAGTGTTAGGTTTTTAGATGTTTAGGGTTTTCCATTGGTTCTCAAAAATAAATAGGCCTTCAAGCCTCATTGTAACATAGTTCAGAGGCTTGTAGCCGCCACATATCTTCTCAGAGATAAGCTACCAATGCCCTCAATGCCCTCGCTAATTATTTTTATTATTTCTGTAAGCATATTTCTATTATTTGACATTAATGAAATGAAGTTTTATTTTCGCTGCATCTCTATGTTTATGTGTATTTCTTTATATTATTGTTATTCTATCAACAACTACAAAGATACAATTCTTACCTTGAATAGTAGGTAGACTGGTGATGAATTCCATGGAGATACCTTCCCATTTTCCATCTGGAATGGGTAATGGCTGCAATAATCCGGCAGGATGAGTGTGTTCTCCCTTATTTTGCTGGCAAACTATGCACTCCTTGATATTCTATAGCACATCCTCCTTGAGACCCTTCCATGAGAGTCTCTCCCTTATGGCATGGTAAGTCTTTGTGAATCCTTGATGCCCTGAAAGTGGGGAATCATGTGATGCAGGCAATATCTTCTCTTTGAGCTTAAAATTCTTTGCCAAAAATACTTGGTCCTGGTAATAGATGATTTCATCGATTACTTTATACCTCTATTTAGCTATCATCCCATAAATTATCTCACATGAAAATTTATCCTTGGAGTAATCAACCAAAAATTGAGCCTTCCAATCTGCGTCCATGCCCCTCAAGGATAGCATTGTGGGTCTCCTGGATAAAGAATTAGCCACTATATTACTCTTCCCCTTGACCTACTCTATGTCAAAGTCATAGGCTTAGATCTTGCTTACCCATTTTTGTTGTCTTTCTTGGAGATGATTTTGTTCAAGAATGAATCTGAGACTATTATGATCAGTTTTCACCATGAATTTATTCCCCACCAAGTATTGTCGGAATTTGGCTAAGGCATGCATAATAGCCAACATTTCTTTATCATATATGGGGTATAGCATTTCATGTGGTAGTAGCTTCTTATTCTCAAAGGCTATAGGATTCCCTCTGTGCATCAAGACTGCTCCAATCCCTTCACCTGGTGCATCACATTATAACACAAAACGTTGAGAGAAATTAGGTAAAACTAATACTGGACAACTACTCATTACCTCTTTGAGCTTATCAAAAGCCCTCTACACTGTAGGTGTCCAACTGAAAGCTCCCTTCTTGGTCAAGTCTGTAAGTGGTGCTGCAAGTTGAGGGAACCCTTTGAAAAACTTCCAGTAATAAGTGCATATGCCTACAAACCCCCGGAGTTCTGTAACGTTCCTTGGCTCAGGCCAATCCTTGATTTCCTGAATATTTTCTTCATGCACTCTTACTCCATCCACTCCAATGATGTCGCCTAAGTAGAGAATCTCTGTAAGGCCAAACTCACATTTCGAGAGTTTAGCATAGAATTTTTTCTACTTGAGAATATGCAACACAGTCTCAATATGTTGCAAATGGTCCTCCCATGTACGACTGTAAATAAGAATATCATGAAACAATACCAACACAAACTTTTTTATATGACCACGAAAGATGTGGTTCATGCAAGATTGGAATGTTGCTGGGGCATTGCTCAAACAAAATGGCATTACTAGGAACTCAAAATTCCCATATTAACACCTGAATGTTGTTTTGGGGATGTCTTGATCCCTCACTCTGATTTGGTGATATGTGGATCTCAAGTCAATCTTGGAGAAATACTTGGATCCTCTTAGCTCATCCATCAGCTCATCGATCCTGGGAATTGGGTATCTATTCTTCATGGTCCTTTTGTTTAGTGCTCTATAGTCAATGCACATCCGTAATGTGCCATCCTTCTTCTTAACCAAGACCACTGAAGATGCAAAAGGGCTAGTGCTAGGTCGGATATGACCTAGGGCTATTAGTTCTTGAATGGCCCTTTCAATTTCATCCCTATAAGCCTTGGGATGCATATAAGGGGTGGTAATCACAACTTGAATCCCTTTTTCTATCTCAATAATGTGTTCAAATCCCCTATCAGGAGTATCCCCAGTGGAATATCCCCAAATACTATAGAATACCGGTCTAAGAGAGCTTGCACATCAAGGTGCACAGGTGAATCCTTGACTCCATCTTCAGACAAATGTAGTTCTACCACCCATTCTATGTCTCCTCTACATAATTTTACCTCCATCTTGTGAGCTAAAACAATCTAAGGGAGGTAAGTGTGCATAGCATTGATTTTGTGATGCTTACCATCCTCCTTCCCTATCCATTCCATCTCTAGAGTCTCTCAATCAGTAGTGACTCTCCCAAGAGTGATTAGCCACAGGAGACCCAATATAATATTAGTATTAGGAATATCAGCCACAAAGAAGTGGTCTATCATAGTGTAGGTTCCCATAGTGATAGAAAATTCTGGAACATACTTGACACACTACAAAGTTATGGCTCCCGGTACCAAAACTTAAAACCCTTCAAAATATTCCATATGAATGCCCCTCTTCTTTACTAGTTGTGAATCAATAAAGTTATGGGTAGCACCACTGTCTACTAGTACTGATACTATTTGCCCCATAATAGTACCTCTAACTCTTAAAGTCGGATATTTAGGGACTTCCCTCAACGCTGCAAGAGCTCCTCCCTTTGGAGAAAAAATTTTCACTGCATCTTCTGTAGGTAGTACAACACTAGCCCTCTCTTCTTCATCAGAAAATATATCAATATAATGAGCCTTCCCTGCAACACATTCATGGTTTGGAACCCATGGATTTTGACAAGTAAGGAAAAGTTTCTCCTTCCTTAATCTCCTCTGATCATGGTCAAGAGGTGCCTTCTTTTGCCATGAAGAATTCTCTTGCCGTAGTAATTCCTTTGCTTTGGGCAAAGCATGTTGCAAATATCTAGCCTTCTCCATAGCCTTAAGGAGTCTAGTTGGTTTGGTGGATCTTACCAACCCATGCAATGGTTCAGCCATCCCATCAATAAAAATACATACCCTTCTTCTCATAGTAAGGTTGGACACCATTAATAATAGCTTCAAGTATTCAACAATATAATCTTCTAATATCCCTTTTGTTTGAGCTTGGTTAGCTCAACAAAGTGGGTTTTTGGATCATTTGAATCAATTCTCTCTACTAGTCCCTTGGTGAAGATTGAGTATGAAGTGATATGAAATAAGCTTAGGACCAGAAGCATGGATGACACTTGGAATATGAAATTCTAAGTGAATACCTTACTGAATACAAAGCTAAACCTAGAGCCTTCAAGGAGACTCTAGCTTTACCAGAGTTCATTAAACTAGAAGAAGAAAGGAGATCCTACAAAAATGGGATGATGAGAGGCAATATATCTCTATTGTCCACTTTTGTTGGATCACTTACATGTGTAGCAAATGCTTGGGTGATTAAACTAGAGGATTTCTTCCTACTACATCCAGTAGTAGAGAGAGAGGCTGAAGAAATTGTAGTGCCGCACCTTGAAGGTGAAGAAAATACTTGGTGGTTTAGTCATTTGATCCATACAAGAGTGTCAACTTTTGTTGCGTTCTCTCAAAGTTTGATCAGGAAATTTGGCAAAGGGGAGGAGAAGCCCTCACCACTAGTAGAAGAGGCATGTACCAACGTTGTTGTAACCATGGAGGTGTAGCCTTTATCTTTAGTAGTTTGGGAAGCCAACACATATGAGGAAGGAACTCTTGTAGACCTACAAGATGCTTCCAAATTTCACCAAGGTATGCTTAAATTTCCATCATTTATAATTTCAACAAATCTTATGGAGGGATCTACATCTTTGCATACTGCTGATTTAGAGAAACAAAGTTTCACTGCGTTGTACAAGAGCAGTAATGAAGAAAATAGGACCCATTCCTTATGGGGGCATTCAAATGGAAGCTTCATTCATGAAGCACTGCACTAGAGGAAGAAGTAATAGATGGTAGACATCTTGAAATGAGAAACATTTTCTCCTTTCTAGATAACCCTTTCTCAATGATCACTCCACAGCTCAAAGATAAACTTCTACTTGTAGCAGATCTAGAACCTTATTGTTTTTGGAAAGCCATTGACGAGGATAAGGTCTCATGGGGAGATCTCATTGGAGGTGCACTTCAACACATCATGGAGTGAAAAATTCTTCAACAGTTTGAGGAGGTTTTTCCCTCATCACACTTGGATATTTGTGGATTCAAGGGGGACATGGATGAGAGGTCTTCCCTAGAAGATCTCTAAGGAGTTGCATTTCAACATCCCATGAAATGCAAGAGGAGAAATTTGGTTTGGGAGGATGGTATTCTTCCTTGGGAGAATGCTAAGGGATAAAATGATGGAACGCACCTTCATGTGGATGGATGGGTGTGGATGATGAGCAAGAAGTTGGAAAGCTACTTGAAAATATATGACACCGGGCAGCAGGAGGCTTGGTTGTGTTGGCTACTCTTGAAAGAGTTTGGCCATCATCCTCTTTCTAAGGATATGTGGGTGAAGAAGGTGTGGTAGGATACTTGCATCATTGGGTAGCAAGGAGTATGGACATATTGTGTTGATATGACATTCTTCATATCAATCACCTTGTTTTCACCACATGATTTGTATGATGGAGGTATGAGGAGGGAGCAAAAAATTTTGTTGCTTTGGATGTTCTTGGGAGAGCAAGGGCAGATTTTCTCTCACACTTTGCATAATGTTTTAGGAGTAGGAGATGACACTATCATGGTGCAAAGGGGCTACTCCTTGGCCTTAGATGTTCAAGAGGTACTTCAACTTTGGGAGGAACTTCTTATGTGTAACAACATTATGGGAGATGTCTTTGATGATGTGCACGTCAGAGAATGGAGCTATGAGTTGGAAGGAGCCTATTTGCATAGGCCAACAACGTTGTCACTTAGGAGCTTGGGGTTATTGATGGATTGTCCCCAGGATCACTTCACAATGTATGCACTTGGTAAATAAGGAGGATGTGAGAGAGATGGAGTAGTGGATGGAAACATCTATTATAGAGATATGATCTTCTTAACTTGGATTTCCAAGCATAAGAAGAGTGACCTTCCTGTAGCACATGATTCATTCCTCCTCATGGGAGTATGTCATACCATTATGAGAGGCTTATTCATGGATCCATGTATCATCTTACTTCTAGTGCATGGTGGGAACTTTGTTTTTGCATTTATTGATTGTCCAACACAATATTTGCATGATCTTACCGTTTCTTTACAGTGCATTTCTCCACAAAAGGGCAAGCTTTTCATTGAGCTCCATGGTCAACATTGGGCCAAATTGTGTGATGGAGATAGACATCTTTTATATGGCCTTGGGCAAGTTTTTTTTCTTTCATGTATGATCAGATGATGTACCCAGCCATTTGGTATTTATCAGTAGATATCATGACATACATAATTATCCATGTATTAAAAAATAACTTGCCATACTATTTTCTGAGGCAACAGTTAGGAAAATTGCGTTGTGACTACTTAGGAAATTGTTGGTACTTTCCAGCACCACATGAAACCTTCATTATTTCCCTCATTGAGAATCTAATCATGATTTCATTTGCTGGTATTG
Organism: Pinus albicaulis; assembly: GCA_034641835.2. Taxonomy (NCBI): domain Eukaryota; kingdom Viridiplantae; phylum Streptophyta; class Pinopsida; order Pinales; family Pinaceae; genus Pinus; species Pinus albicaulis. The sequence continues at coordinate 245,672 of JAXQQM020090989.1, forward strand.
TTCTTATCTTTATGGGGAGCATGATTGGGAGAGAGACACATGGGTTGGATGTGTCCTTTTGGCAAGAGGGTTCCCACACTTTCTGCATTTCCTGTTCTAATGGGAGCATGGAAGGAGATATGGCCACCACAGCCAAACACTTATTTATTTTTTAGGTGGGCCATGTGATTGATGGGATGCCATATGGTTATTATTTCCTATTCATCACATGTGGAATTATTTGGGCCAGCTTGATTCACAGCATTGGAGAGGAGATCCTTGGAGATATAGTCTTCATCTTGCCACTTGAGGGAAATTATATTGCAGCCCAAGATCAGAATATGCTCTACACTTGTCATGAGTGGAGAGGAAGACAGTGTGGGGTAGGCCACTTTTCCTACCATATTCATATTTTCAGCCCACCTACTTTGCAAGAGCTCAAGGTGGAGGAACATTTTCAGGAGTTGTCATGTTGGGAGGTGACTGATTGTATGGACGGTTGCTTGGGGATGGAGGATCCACAAGGGAATGATTTTCCCAATAAATTTTAGACTCCATGCCTTGAGAGGACCTCTAGACAACACCTTGTTGCCTTCTTTAGTACTTTACTTATTCATGATGATAGCCATTTGGCTATCTTGCATGCTTGGGAGGGGCAATATGGAGATTCATTGATGACACAACATCTCATTCCTTGGAGGAGTTCGTCATATGTGGATGCTACAATAGGAGGAAGGGAGACCCTTCCGTTCTATTCTTGTAGTTTCTTGAGGACTGGCAACATTTGGGAGGGGAGAACTGTATTATTCCAAAATTTGCATGCAGCAAATTGGAATATTAAATTATGTTGATTTCACTTAGGAGATGAATAAATGGGTAAGGAGGCCCATGCATAATAAAAATCTGAATAAAATCCCTCTTAATGTGAAAAGGAATCAACATAAAAGCTGGATTTCATGCCATCATGTGTGAAGATCATCTTGTGAGACAATGTAGAGATAGTGGGAGGAAGATTCCTTGGTGAAGGAAACCCTAATGAGTGGGGCCCAAGGAAATAAGGCTCACACCTGTATAAAAGGAGGGCAAGGCAGACATAGGAGGACATATTATGAAAGATATTTGATTTGTCTACTTAAACCATTCTGCATTCTATAGCTATTTAGCAGAGTTGTTGTGTTGCTTAGCACAAGGATTTCTTGTTTAGGAATCCTCCTCCTTTCTTGAGAGGCCTCTTGAAGGATCTTGTACTAATTTTCCTCACATCTAGGCTTGAGGCCAAGCATCCTTCTTTAGCTACAGTGTTACTTCTGCACCAGTATAACCTTGTGTTGTAGGGTGTTGCAGTGAGAGTTCACAACACCACTTCCTTCACTCATTTTTCAAAGGAGGGAGCCTCCATTCCTTTGGGAGATCAGTAAGGAAGATCTTGGAGTAGAATTTCATATCTTGGCACTTGGCTAAAGCACTTCCATCAGCTACAGCATAGTCCCTTGCAGGAACTGTGTCTTTTCTTGTAGAGTTGCAGTGTGAGGGTCAATCCCCTCAATCTTGACTTGCTTTCTCAGGGAAAGGGCCAACCCTTCTCCCGGAAAGACTTGTAAGAAGGATCATCCTTAATTTTTGTATTCTTTAGCTATTTATACATATTTCTTCAGCATACTGCATTATTTCAGATCCATCTCTGCAGATCTATGCATCTTATACTTGTGCTTTCATGAAACCCTTGTTGGGTTATCTTCCTGATGTGTAAAAGGGGCTAGATCCTTATTTTTCATGTTTTTTTTAGAAATAAAACTCCAAATATAATATTTTAAGCATATTCTATCATAAACCCTCTTTAAATGATGCTATTCATGCTTCAGGAAAATTTTGTTTAGTCAAGTCACGGGATTTCAGTGTTTTTGAGCCATATCGGGACCAGGAGATCTGTTTAAACAAGTAAAAGCAATTTTTTTCTGACTATCTTCTGGGTGTGAGTCCCATATTACTTAATCTAAGTGATCCCAATGTTATTTCTCCCTAATATAACGCAATTTTCTGAATATAACATTTTTATGGTCAAAATTGTTGCTTTTCCCCACATTGGGAGTATATAGTGCGACATATTTTTTTGCTGCAACATACGTTTGATGGATATGTATTTTTCAACACATTTTATGATTTTATTTCTTACTACTATTCCAGTATTGTTCTTATGCATTTCTGCATTCCCATTTTGGGATATTACAGTGGTATCGAAGCATAGTCTTGGCTCAGCCTATGAGTTTCAGCCATTATGATATAAGAAGACAAAGAGAAGAAGTAGATCATAATCATGGAAAGAATGAGCTTGATCTCATCACTTTTTAGATTCAGGAAGAACTTCTCCAAGGAGGTTAAGCAGAAGAAGGAGAAGCAATGCAAGGAAACTCCTAGAGGGTTTCAAGAAGAGGAAGGGCCATGCACTTCCTATTCTCAAAGAGAGGAAGACAAGAAGCATGAAGGACACATGGAATCTGAAATTATAATTGAATACATTGCTGAATACAAAGCTAAAACTAGAGCCTTCAATGAGACTCTAGCTTTACCGCAACTTATTCAGCTGGAAGAAGAAAGGAGACCCTACAGCCATGGGATGATGAGAGGCAATAGATTTCTAATGTCCACTTTTGATGGATCAGTCACATGTGCATCAAATGCTTGGGTGATGAAACTAGAGGCTTTCTTCCTACTACATCCAGTAGTAGAGACAGAGGCTATAGAAATTGAGGCTATAGAAATTGAAGTGATGCACCTTGAAGGTGAAGCAAATACATGGTGGTTCAGCCATTTGAGCCATGCAAGAGTGTCAACTCTTGTTGAGTTCTATCAAAGGTTGATCAAGAAATTTGGAAAAGGGGAGGAGAAGCCCTCAACACTAATAGAAGAGGCATGTACCAGTTTTTTTGTAACCATGGAGGAGCAGCCTTCATCTTCAGCAGTTTGAGAAGCCACCACATATGAGGAAGGAACTATTGCAGCCCTATAAGATGCTTCCAAATTTCACCAAGGTATTTTTAAATTTCCATCTCTTTTCATTTCAGAAAATCTTATGGAGGGATCTACATCTTTTCATACTACTGATTTAGAGCAACAAAGTTACAATGTGCTGTACAAGAGACGTAATGAAGAAAAGAGGACCCATTCCTTATGGGGGCATTCAAATGACAACTTCATTCATAAAGCACTAGAGGAAGAAGTAATAGATTGTAGACATCTTGAAATGAGAAAAAGTTTCATCTTTCTAGATGACCCTTTCTCAATTAGCACTCCCCAGCTCAAAGAGAAACTTCTACCTGCAGTAGATCTAGAACCTTATTGGTTTTGGAAAGCCATTGATGAGGAGAAGGTCTGATGGAGAGATCTCATTGGAGGTGCACTTCAACACATCATGGAGTGCAAAGTTCTTCAACAGTTTGAGGAGGTTTTTCCCTCATCACACTTGTATCTTTATGAATTCAAGGGGGACATTGATGAGAGGTCTTCTCTAGAAGATCTCCAAGGAGTTGCATTTCAACATCCCATGAAATGCAAGAGGAGAAATTTGGTTTGGGAGGATGTTAGTCTTCCTTGGGATAATGCTAAGGGAGAAAATGATGGAAGGCACCTACATGTGGATGGATGGGTGTGGATGATGAGCAAGAATCTGGAAAGCTACTTACAAATATATGACATGGGCAGTAGGAGGCTTGGCTACATTGGCTATTCTCGAAAGAGTTTGGCCATCATCCTCTTTCTAAGGGTATGTGGGTGAAGAAGGTGTGGCAGGATACTTGCATCATTGGGTAGCAAGGAGTATGGACACATTGTGTTGATATGACATTCTTCATATCAATCACCATATTTTCACCATATGATTTGTATCATTGAGGTATGAGGAGGCACCAAAAAATTTTGTTGCTTCGGATGTTCTTGGGAGATCAAGGGAAAATTTTCTCTCACACTTTGCATAATGTTGTAGGAGTAGGAGATGGCACTATCATGGTGCAAAGGGGCTACTCCTTGGCCTTATATTTTCAAGAGGTACTTCCACTTTGGGGGGAACTTTTTATGTGTAGCAGCATTATGGGAGATTTCGTTGATGATCTTCATGTCAGAGAATGGAGCTATGAGTTGGCAGGAACTTATTTGCATAGGCCAACAACACTATCACTTGGGAGCTTGGGGTTATTGATGGAGTGTCCCCAGGATCACTTCACAATGGATGCACTTGGTAAACAAGGAGGAGGTGAGAGAGATGGATTAGTGGATGGAAACATCTATTATAGAGATATGATCTTCTTAACTTGGATTTCCAAGCATAAGAAGGGTGATCTTCCTGCAACATATCATTCGTTCCTCTTCATGGGAGTATGTCATACCATTATGAGAGGCTTATTCACGGATCCATGTATCATCTTACTTCCAGTGCATGGTGGGAATTTTTTTTTTCCATTTATTGATTGTCCAACACAATATTTGCATGATCTTACCATTTCTTTGCAGTGCATTGCTCCAAAAAAGGGCAAGCTTTTCATTGAGCTCCATGGTCAACATTGGGCCAAATTGTGTCATGGAGACAACCATATTTTATATGGCCTTGGGCAAGATTTTTTTTCTTTCATGTATGATCAGTTGATGTACCCATCCATTTGATATTTATTAGTAGATATCATGACATACATTATTATCCATGTATTAAAAAACAACTTGCCATACTATTTTCTGAGGCAACAATTAAGAAAATTGCGGTGTGACTACTTGAGAAACTGTTGGTACTTTCCAGCACCACATGAAACCTTCATTATTTCCCTCATTAAGACTTTAATCATGATTTCATTTGCTGATATTTTTCTTATATTTATGGGGAGCATGATTGGGAGAGAGACACATGGGTCAGATGTGTCCCTTTGGGAAGAGGATTCCCACACTTTCTGCATTACATGTTCTAATGGGAGCATGGAAGGAGATATTGCCACCACAGTCAAACACTTGTTTCTTTTTTAGGTGGGCCATGCGATTGATGGGATGACATATGGTGATGATTTCCTATCCATCACATATGGAATGATATGGGCCATCTTGATTCACAGCGTTGGAGAGGAGATCCTTGGAGATCTAGTCTTCATCTTTCCATTTGAGGGCAATTATATTGCAGCCCAAGATCATAATATGATTTGCACTTATCATAAGTGGAGAGGAAGACAACATGGGGTAGGCTACTTTTCCTACCATGTTTATATTTTCAGCCCACCTACTTTGCAAGAGCTTAAGGTGGAGGAACATTTTCAGGAGTTGCCATGTTGGGAGGTAACTCATTTTGTATGGATGATTGCTTGGGAATGGAGGATCTACATGGGAATGATGTTTCCCAATAAATTTCAGATTCCATGCCTTAAGAGGACCTCTAGACAACACATTATCTCCTTCCTCAGTACTTTACTTATTCATGATGATAGCCATTTGGCTAGCTTGCATGCTTGGGAGGGGCAATATGGAGATTCATTGATGAGACAACATCTCATTCCATGGAGGAGTTCATCATATTTGGATGCTACAGTGGGAGGAAGGGAGACCCTTCAGTTCTATCATTGCAATTGCTTGAGGACAACAAAATTTGGGAGGGGAGCACTGTAATATTCCAAAATTTTCATGCAACAAATTGGAATATTAAATTTTTTTGATTTCACTTAGGAGATGAATAAATGGGCAGGGAGGCCCATGCATAATAAAAATCTGAATAAAATCCTTCTTAATGTGAAAAGGGATCAACATAAAAGCTGAATTTCACACCATCATGTGTGAACATCGACTTTTTCATGTGGACAAGGTCAAGTTTGACCAAGTCAACAATGTTGGGATAGGAGGTAGAGATCATCTTGTGAGACAACGCAGAGATAGTGGGAGGAAGATTCCTTGGTGAAGGAAACCCTAATGAGTGGGGCCCAAGGCAAGAAGGTTCACACATGCATAAAAGGAGGGCAGGGCAGCCATAGGATGAAATCTTATGAATTCTATTTGATTTGTTTTCTTAGAACATTCTGCATTCTCTGGCTATTTAGCAAAGTTGTTATGTTGCTTAGCACAAGGATTTCCAGTTTAGGAATCCTTCTCCTTTCTTGAGATGATGCTTGAAGGAGCTTGTACTGATTTGCCTCACATCTAGGCTTGAGGCCAAGCATCCTCCTTTAGCTACAACATTGTTTCTACAACAGTATAACGTTGTGTTGCAGGGTGTTGCAAGTGAGGGTTCACAACACCACTTCTTGTACTCATTTTTCAAAGGAGGGAGCCTCCATTCCTTTGGGAGATCAGTAAGGAAGATATTGGAGCAGAATTTCATATCTTGGCACTTGGCCAAATCACTTCCATCAGCTACAACGTAGTCCTTTGCAGGAACTGCGTCCTTTCTTACAGAGTTGCAGTGTGAGGGTCAATCCCCTCAATATTGACTTGCTTTCTCGGGGAAAGGGCCAACCCTTCTCCCAGAAAGACTTGTAAGAAGGATCATCCTTCGTTTTTGTATTCTTTAGCTATTTATACAAAGTGCTTTAGTAGAATGTGTTAGTTTTGATTCAGATCTACAGGTCTATGCATCTTGTACTTGTGCTTTCATGAAACCCTTGCTAGGTTATCTTCCTAATGTGTAAAAGGGGTTAGATTCATATTTTTCTTCTTGTTTTGAGAAATAAAACTCCAAATATGATATTTTCAGCATATTGTATCAGAAACCCTCTTTAAATGGCGTTGTGCATGCTTCAGGAAATTTCTGTTTAGTCAAGTCATGGGATTTCAATGTTTTTGAGCCATATCGGGACTGGGAGATCTATTTAAACAAGTAAAAGAGATTTGTTCTAAATATTTTCTGGATGTGAGTCCCATATTACTTAATATAAGGGATCCAAATATTATTTCTTCATAATATAACACAATTTTCTGAATATAACATTTTTATGGTCAAAATTGCTGCTTTTCCCCACATTGGGAGCATATAGTGGGACATATTTTTCTGTTGCAACGTGCATTTTACGGCTATTTTTTTATCAACACATTTTATTATTTTATTTCTTACTGATATTCCAATATTGTGCTTATGCATTACTGCATTCCCATTTTGGGATATTACAGTGGTATCGAAGCATAGTCTTGTCTCAGCCTGTGAGTTTTAGCCATTATGATACAAGAAGACAAAGGGAAGAAGCAGATTAGAATGATGGAAAGAATGAGCTTGATCTCAACACTTTTCAGATCCATGAAGAACCTCTCCAAGGATGTTAAGCAGAAGAAGGAGAAGAAATGCAAGGAAACTCCTAAAGGGTTTCAAGAAGAGGAAGGGCCATGCACTTCCTATTATCAAAGAGGGGAAGACAAGAAGCATGAAGGAAACCTGAAATCTGAAATTATAAGGGAATACCTTGCTGAATACAAAGCTAAATCTAGAGCCTTCAAGGAGCCTCTAGCTTTACCACAGTTCATTCAGCTGGAAAAATAAAGGAGACCCTACAACCATGTGATGATGAGAGGCAATAGATTTCTATTGTCCACTTTTAATGGATCACTCACATGTGCATCAAATTCTTGGGTGAAGGTTCTTTCTTCCTACTACATCCAATAGTAGAGAGAGAGGTTGTAGAAATTGCAGCGCTGCACCTTGAAGGTGACGCAAATACTTGGTGGTTTAGCCATTTGAGCCAATGTGAAAGAGTGTTAAATCTTGTTGAGTTCTCTCAAAGGTTGATTAGGAAATTTGGAAAAGGGGAGGAGAAGCCCTCACCACCAATAGAAAAGGCATGTACCTGCGTTGTTGTAACCATGGAGGAGTAGCCTTCATCTTCAGCAGTTTGGGAAGCCAACACATATGAGGAAGGAATTATTGCAGCCCTACAAGATGCTTCCAAATTTCACTAAGGTATGCTTAAATTTCCATCTCTTGTCATTTCAAAAAATCCTATGGAGGGATCTATATATTTGCATACTACTGATTTAGAGAAACAAAGTTGAATTGCGTTGTACAAGAGTAGTAATGAAGAAAAGAGGATCCATGCCTTATGGGGGCATTCAAATGGCAGCTTCATTTATGAAGCACTAGAGGAAGAAGTGATAGAAGGTATGTGGGTGAAGAAGGTATGGAAGGATACTTGCATCATTGGGCAGCAAGGATTATGGACACATTGTGTTGATATGACATTCTTCATATCAATCACCATGTTTTCACCACATGATTTGTATGATGGAGGTATGAGGAGGCATCAAAAACTTTTGTTTCTGTGGATATTCTTGGGAGAGCAAGGAAAGATTTGCTCTCACACTTTGCATAATGTTGCAGGAGTAGGAGATGGCACTATCATGGTGCAAATAGGCTACTCCTTGGCCTTAGATTTTCAAGAGGTACTTCCACTTTGGGAGGAACTTCTTATGTGTAGCAGCATTATGGGAGATGTCTTTGATGATGTGCATGTCAAAGAATGGAGCTATGAGTTGGCAGGAGCCTATTTGCAAAGGCCAACATCATTTTCACTTTGGAGATTGGGGTTATTGATGGAGTGTCCCCAGGATCACTTCACAATGGAATCACTTCGTAAACAAGGAGGAGGTGAGAGAGATGGAGTAGTGGATGGAAACATCTATTACAGAGATATGATCTTCTTAACTTGGATTTCCAAGCATAAGAAGGGTGATCTTCCTACAGCATATGATTCATTCTTCTTCACGGGAGTATGTCATACCATTCTGAGAGGCTTATTCATGGATCCATGTATTATCTTACTTCCAGTGCATGTTGGGAACTCTGTTTTTGCATTTATTGATTTTCCAACACAATATTTGCATGATATTACCATTTCTTTGCAGTGCATTGCTCCACAAAAGGGCAAGCTTTTCATTGAGCTCCATGGTCAACATTGGGCCAAATTGTGTGATGGAGACATCCATCTTTTATATGGCCTTGAGAAAGTTTTTCTTTTCTTTCATGTATGATCAGTTGATGTACCCAGCCATTTGCTATTTATCAGTAGATATCATGACATACATAATTATCCATGTATTAAAAAACAACTTTCCATACTATTTTCTGAGGCAGCAGTTAGGAAAATTGCACTGTGACTACTTGGGAAATTGTTGGTACTTTTCAGCACCACATGAAACCTTCAGTATTTCCCTCATTGAGACTCTAATAATGATTTCATTTTCTGATATTTTTCTTATATTTATGGGGAGCATGATTGGGAGAGAGACACATGGGTTGGATGTGTCCTTTTGGGAAGAGAATTCCCACAATTTCTGCATTTCATGTTCTAATGGGAGCATGGAAGGAGATATGGCCACCACAACCAAACACTTGTTTCTTTTTGAGGTGGTCCATGTCATTGATGGGATGCCATATGGTGATGATTTATTATCCATCACATGTGGAAATATTTGGGCCAGCTTGATTCACAGTGTTGGAGACGAGAACCTTGGAGATCTAGTCTTCATCTTGCCACTTGAGGGAAATTGTATTGCAGCCCAAGATCAGAATATGCTCTGCACTTATCATAAGTGGAGAGGAATATAGCGTGGGGTAGGCTACTTTTCCTACTATGTTCATATTTTCAGCCCACCTACTTTGCAGGAGCTCAAGGTGGAGGAACATTTTTAGGAGTTTCCATGTTTGGAGGTGACTCATTTTGTATGGATGATTGCTTGGGGATGGAGGATCCACATGGGAATGATGTTTCCCAATACATTTTAGAATCCCTGCCTTGAGAGGACCTCTAGACAACACCTTATTTTCTTCTTGAGTACTTTACTTATTCATGATGATAGCCATTTGGCTAGCTTGCATGCTTGGGAGGGGCAATATGGAGATTCATTGATGAGACAACATCTCATTCCTTGGAGGAGTTCATCATATGTGGATGCTACAGTAGGAGGAAGGGAGACTCTTCAATTATATCCTTGTAGTTTCTTGAGGACAAGCAACATTTGGGAGGGGAGGACTGTGATATTCCAAAATTTGCATGTAGCAAATTGGAATATTAAATTTTGTTGATTTCACTTAGGAGATGAATAAATGGGTAAGGGGGGCCATGCATAATAAAAATCTGAATAAAATCCCTCTTAATGTGAAAAGGGATCAACATAAAAGTTGGATTTCACACCATCATGTGTGAACAGGGACTTTTGCATGTGAACAAGGTCAAGTTTGACCAAGTCAACAACGCTGGGATAGGAGGTGGAGATCATCTTGTGAGATAGAAAGAGATAGTGGGAGGAAGATTCCTTGGTGAAGTAAACCCTAATGAGTGGGGCCTAAGGCAAGAAGGCCCACACATTTATAAAAAGAGGGAAAGGTAGCCATAGGAGGACATCTTATGAATGATATTTGATTTGTCTGCTTAGACTATTCTGCATTCTCTTGTTTTTTAGCAGAGTTGTTGTGCTACTTAGCACAAGGTATTCTTGTTTAGGAATTCCTTCTCATTTCTTGAGAGGTCTCTTGAAGGAGATTGTACTGATTTTCTTCACATCTAGCCTTAAGGCAAAGCATCCTCCTTTAGCTACAACATTATTTCTGCGGCATTATAACTTTGTGTTGAAGGGTGTTGCAGTGAGGGTTCACAACACCACTTCCTGCACTCATTTTTCAAAGGAGGGAGCCTCCATTCCTTTGGGATATTAGTAAGGAGTATCTTGGAGCATAATTTCATATCTTGGCACTTGGCCAAAGCACTTCCATCAGCTATATCACAGTCCCTTGCAGGAACCGCGTCCTTTCTTGCAGAGTTGTAGTGTGAGGGTCAATCCCCTCAATCTTGACTTTCTTTCTCAGGGAAAGGGCTAACCCTTCTCCCGGAAAGACTTGTAAGAAGGATCCTCCTTCATTTCTATATTCTTTAGTTATTTATACATAATGCTTTACCATACTATGTTTTTTCAGATCTAGATCTGCAGTTCTATGCATCTTGTACTTGTGCTTTCATGAAACCCTTGCCAGGTTATCTTCCTGATGTGTAAAAGGGGCTAGATCCCTATTTTTCTTCTTGTTTTGAGCAATTAAACTCCAAATATGATATTTTCAGCATATTGTATCAGAAACCATTTTTAAATGACACTGTCCATGCTTCAGGAATTTTTTTTTTAGTCAAGTCATGGGATTTCAGTGTTTTTGAGCCATATGGGGACCGAGAGATCTGTTTAAAAAATTAAAAGCGATTTTTTTCTGAATATTTTATGGGTGTAAGTACCATATTACTTAATATAAGGGATCCTAGTGTTATTACTCCCTAATATAACGCAATTTTCTGAATATAACTTTTTTATGGTCAAAATTTTTGCTTTTCCCCACATTGGGAGCGTATAATGGGGCATATTTTGCTGCTGAAACATAAATTTGATGGCTATGTGTTTTTCAACACGTTTTATGAGTTTATTTCTTACTTCTATTCCAGTATTGTGCTTATGCATTGCTGCATTCTCATTTTGGGATATTACATCCGCTTTGATGGGAACTTTCTCTATGCCTCCACCTAACATACTGCGTACCATTGCCAACATCAATATGATTTCCTCAAGCACTATACCATTCGATGACACTTGGGTAGTGCCTTCAGAGTTAGAAATGGATTCTTTCAATGGCAAGATTCCTTTGAGTCCTTTTGAGATGGCATATGAGGCAGTACAGTCATTTTCTACCACATTTTCAACTAATCTTGATCTAATGAATGTGATCACCGAAGAATATTCTTCACTATCAAACCTAGCCTTGACATCAATTTCCAATCCTTTTCAACAATTTTTTTACACTAATGAAAGTATTCGATAATTTTTGTCTGTGGATGAATTACCTTGGGATGATCTACGCCAGAGATCTTCATTTTTACCTAAACTTGATAGGTTTGAAAATGATTTTTTGTCTATTTCTACGATTGATTTTTCAAGGAACCCCAGAATCCGATATCAATTACAAATTCAGATTCTGAGATTAATTTGGGAAATTTTCTACAACTGTTCCTATTGACATATCAATTAAACCTGGAATTGTTGAAAACATTCATACAGGTGCTTCTTGTACAATTGAATAAATTAATAGATATAAAGCCCTATTTCAAGAATTCTGAGACATATTTTCCTGGTCTTACAAATAGTGCCATGAATCGATCCAAATATTGTCGTTCATGAAATAAAGACATACCTAGATGCCAGGCCTATCAGACAAATATTACATCCAATACATCTGTGAAAAGCTACTGTTATTAAAGTTGAATTTGAAAAGCTACTACGAGCAGGATTTATTTATCCAATCCCATTGACAGATTGGGTATCTAATATAGTTCCCGTTATCAAAAAACAAGGGACTATACGAGTATGTGTCGATTATAGTGATATTAATAAATCATGTCCAAAAGACAATTATCCTACCCCCTATATAGAAAAAATTATTGATGATTGTGTCGAAAATGAAATGTTCTCATTTATGGATGGATTTTCCAAATATAATCAAATCAACATACTCCTTGTTGATCAACCAAAAACAACATTTATATCTCCTTGGGGAACATTTGCTTATCACAAATTACCTTTCAGATTAAAAAATGCTGGTGCAACTTTTCAAATGGCAATGTCTTATGCTTTTCATGATATCAAACATATTGTATAGCCTTATATAGATGATTTACCTTCTCACTCATTACATAGGGATGATCATCCTACTCACTTACAAGCTTTTTCATGAGATGTAGGCATTAGAAGATTTGTTTGAATCCGCACAAATGTGTTTTTCATGTGCAATCCGGACGATTACTGGGATTCATCATTTCGAAAGCTACCATTTGCGTCGACCCCTCAAAGGTTAAGGCCATCATAAATTTACCTCCTCCTTCTGCACTTCTCCAACTCCAAAGTTTTCAAGGGAAAGTAAACTTTCTATGTAGATTTATCCAGAACTATGTTGAATTATCAAAAGCCTTTACCCAGTTGTTGAAAGAGAATGTTCCTTTTATTTGGGATGAGATTTTTGATCGATATTTTGATGCTCTAAAACACGCGTTAACCCATGCATCATTATTTCATCCACCCAATTACAACCAGGACTATTTTTTATATTTAGCAGCCTCTAATTCCACTATTGGTATGGTTCTAGTTCAACAATATGAATCTCATAATGAGCATGTGATTTACTATCTTATTCGGAATCTGAATCCGGCTGAAATTAAATATTCGCATGTGGAGAAATTGGCCTTGGCAAAAGTTCAATATGTCCAAAGATTTCATCACTACATATCGTTACGGAAAAAAACTGTGATATCTAATTGCAAACCGATGATGTATATTTTGACCAAAAAATTACTCGGGGAAAAATACTCTAAATGGATTTTCATCCTACAAGAGTTTGATTTGGGATTCAAGAAATCTAAATCAAAGAAATCACTGGTGTTTGCAAAACTTATGTGTTACTTTCCCAATACTAAGACGGAAACTATGGTAGAGAATCTCATCACATATGAATCTATGTTTCTTATCAGTACGTTAGATCCATGGTATGGAGATATCATTATTTATCTTGAAACACAAACCTTTCGCCCAGATATTTCACATTCAAATTGACGGATAATCCGGTATCAATCCCAGCAATACAATATTGTTGGGGGCACACTTTATCATCATGGTGCGGATTCTATTTTTTGAAGTTGTATAACTCAGAAGAGGCTGAAAGGGTTTTGAATGACTGCCACTCTGGAGCGTGTGGTGGTCATATGTCTGGTTTTGCCACATTCCAAAATATATTGCGCGTTGGCTATTTTTGGTCGTCATTGTTCCAAGATTGTATTATTTTGGTTCGAAAATGTCACAACTGCCAAATTTTTGGTCGAAATATGCACGTGCCTCCAGCTCCTCTTCACCCAATAATTATTTTCAGTCCTTTTGCGAAATAGGACACTGATTTCATTACATGTAACCCTCACTCGGACAGGGGGGCATGGGTATATTATTATTGTTGTAGATTACTTTATCAAATGGGCCGAGGCAATGCCTACATTCGTGGTAGATGGAAAAACTACAGCTACGTTAGTATTCAATCATGTGATTGCTCGTTTCGATGTACCCTAAGCTATTATCACAGACCATGGGAGTCATTTTCGAACTATAATGATGACCGAAATTTTTGAACAACTCAGCCTGCACCATGATAACTCTACTTCATATTATCCGCAGGCTAATGGTCAAGTTGAAGCATTTAATAAATTTTTAACAACAATGATAAAACAGATTATCGGAACTCATAAATCAAATTGGCATACCATGCTCTTTTTAGCACTATGGGCATGTCGAACCATAGAAAAAACTGCTATAGGGTTCACTCCTTTTCAGCTGGTTTATGGTTTAGAAGATGCGTTACCCATTGAATGCAAAATTGTGTCACTCGAATTAGCCATAGAGTTACTAACAGCTACCTCTGAAGAGGAAAAACGCTTTTTGTACTTAGCACAATTAGATGAAACTCGGCGCACCGCTACATTAGCTATCGAAGCTCATAAGAAACGTGTGAAAGCTTAGTATCATTGAAGTGTTACACCTCGTGTTTTTTCAGAAGGTCACCTAGTCTTACTATACGATCAAGTTAACGATAAGCTAGGCGCTGGAAAATTTGAACCGATGTGGCATGGTCCTTACAATGTCAAGTGAGTGCTTTCCAAAGGGGCCTATGAATTGACTGATTATGATGGGGTTTCTTTTGATAAGCCCAGAAATGGTCTTTATCTTAAGAGATATTATGCTTGACTCTCGTGTGAAGATCTCACTTGTATATTAGTTATTTTTTAGATAATGTGCCTTAGATTAGATAAGTGTGCCTAGTTTGTGTTTTCTTTTACTACTATCACTACTTACTTTGATTACTCTTAATATTGCAGATGTCGACATCCCTTCAAACGTACATTGGTTTTGCTGATGGTGCCTATCGTAGTACACATAATATCTCTTCCGCAGCTTGGGTTATCTATTCATTCACTAATGAGTTAGTTTCTATGCATGGGGTAAGCCTTGGTCAAACAACGAACAATATTGTAGAATATAGCACAGTCATTAAGTTATTATCTGATGCCATTTCATTTGGTATTCAAAGTTTGATCATTAGGTGAGATTCAAAACTCATTGTATTACATTTAAACAGAGTATAAGAAATTAAAAATATAGTGTTATTGAGATTATTTTTGAAGGTTCGTCTCTTGGAACAACAGTTTGATTACTTCGAATATCAACACATTTCAAGAAATTTAAATACATTGGCCAACACATTAGCTAATCGTGTTTTAAATAGATATTTTCAACATTAAAACAAGAAACCAAAACAACAATCGATACATGTCGAACAAGATACTCAGAGAAAGTAGTAATATCATAGATAGGTTTGTTTTCAAAAATATTACATCATCTATGATCATAGGTTCAAACACCTTATGATCTAACAGATATTGATACAAAAAACAAAATATGTCAATCCAAAATTATCATCCACTATCTTTGATGATGATCATGGAAGCAGACTATGGCACGCACCACCTTGCGCAGGAATCTCCTAAATTGTCCCGGTATACCTGTAACATGTCTCTGAAGTTAGAGAGGAATGTCATCTGTCCTTGTCTTGGGAATATCTATGGTTAACCTCTCCATTTTATGTTCCATATCAGTTAGGATCTTTGTTGCATGATCCTATGGCGGTGCTATAAGCTCTGCTTGCCGCCTATCAAAGCGGTGGAGTGTAGTTGGTTGTTGTGGACCAACATCTGCATTTAAATTTTGTTATCAGTATTGGACGATAAAAAAAAAACAAAAAAATCAGATTAAAAGCATCAAAATAGTTCGCTTACTTGATTCATCCCACTATGCCCCTGGAGGCAACGACATCCCAGGATCACCTCTTAAATATATACCTGCATAGGGGAAGTTTTCGATTGTGAAGACTTGATTATTTAGCCACATAAAGTATGTCGGAGTGAATAGAACCACTGAACTACCATCGCCACCATGGCAGGCCATTAATGCAACCTAACATACCATTTGAGGTTCCTAAGGTTCCCCACGATCCACTAGAATAAGTTGAGGGGCGAGAAGTGGGATTCTCTCCAAAGCAAAGGAAATCAAAATGGCACCATAACCAAAGTTTTTTAAATTTGTATTCTTTTCTCTGGTTAGTTGGCCTTTCATATTGGCCAATACCCCATCACAATAGTTGAATATGGTACCTCTGAAACACTTTACCATGGTCTCATTTGAGATTTAGCGGCTACATGTGGAGCCGCACTCCCCCACAACCTGGTTACCATGAATGCAATCACTTTGAGATCTAATCGCAAGATAGTTTTTATGTCTATACGATTATCCTTTGGATCTGCCTCATCACTACAAAGTCATTGTTTGTAGCTAGCAACGGGTAGGCCACCCTGTCTAGCCCCAAATAAGGATATTTTTTCTCCTCTTCAAGACAATCCAGTGAAAAAATAGATATCCTCGAGCTCGATTGCGAGCCGATGGTCACCAATGGTAAAGCACTGATCTTGAACATCCCATGTGTTCACTAACCATGTCATCAACTCTACGTGTGCTTTCATACCTTGAATCACCCAAAACTTATATAAACCACAATTTTTTAACACATGCATTGTTGTGGGATCATTCATGGCTTCATTTTCTATAGCCTCATGCTCACGTTCTCTCCACTCTAGTATGGTGAAATAGCCTGCAAATAAACATATTTGAAAGTTAGAAACTGTTGGAGTGAAAAATTTTAATCATTTCTAAGAGAATTTGTAAATTTTAAAATGCTCATGGCGCCCCCACAGTTTTTGTGTGGATATAGTGCGGAAATTCACATGGTCTCCACAAAAAAACCGTGGTATCCTGATAAATTTCCTTTAGAAAAATTATCGGGGTCCACAGGTAGCGCGCATATAACCTGCGGACCCCCGGAGCGCATTTTTGAACATAAATTCCTCTCAAAAAATGAAATTAAAACCAAAAAAGATAATTGAAATAGATAGAAATGAAGACAAAGATGATGTGGATTACCTGGTTCTGACGAATCACGAAATGAACGGTTGATTCTTCTAATACTAGCTCTAGAACATTTTTTCCAAAAGCTCTCAATTTACTGCTCTAAAGATTAATGGTGAAAATGATTTTTTTAAACCCCTTTTTATAGTTTTTGAATGAATAAAATATTTTATTTTATTTATTTTTCACTTTAAAAAGGCTATTTTTCAATATTTTTACTTCTTTGGAACAGGTATTTTTAATTTTTTGAGTTTTTGTGCAGATTACAAGTTTTTTGGTGAAAAGAATTATTTTGATGTTGAGTATAATTTTATCACTTTTTCAGGCTCTTGAAAAATACGAAAAGGAAAAACCCTGGAGTTCTCTTTTAAGCCCTTTTCAGACTCTCTAAATATGAAAATATCGCCAAGTACTTGACTGTTTGAACTCGTTAAAGGAAATGAACAGTCATCCCTTCAGTATAAGCTTACCCCTTTTCTCGACTGAAATGGACTATTTACGAAAATGGTATATGTTGACTAATAATGGTCAATAGAGTTCTCTCCTTCATTATTTTATCCTTTTTCGGGCTTTGAGAGACTAAATTTATGAAAAAATTACAACCACGGAGTTTACTTATGTTTTTCTTCTGACTCCCCAAAACTGAAAAACGTTGAGTTTCTCCTATATTGGACTTGTTAAAATTTAACAGTAAAGGACCTGTCGATTACAAACAGGAACAAACCACTCCTTCCTAGGATTTGATTTTAATACTAATATGGACTCATCCGAAGGATGAGATTACACAACAAGAAAATGTTATCCTCCTCAAGCTTTTCAAAAATAAAGAGGTACTTGCCAGTAATGGTGGGGGGGGAAAAGAGAAAAGGAATCCAGCTGTCACCCTTGTTTTAGAAGCAGTATACCACTCTTGAATACGACACTTTTGTTACACTTGTACCTGGGTTGGGAAAATTCTCTGTCTAATAGTTAATCAAACCACATTGAAAGTCTTCAGCTGGTTTCTGGGTATTAGCTTTAGGTTAATTGTTACCAAGCCATCTGCAGTGTTGTTATGTGTCCAAGAGATAGTTCAAATAAACCATTCATTGCAAACATTTTTCTTCATTCGTGTTGACCATCCCTAAGTCAGTCCTTGCAAATATTTCTTCAAAACTTGATCTAAAAGTTTCTTGTTGTGGGATTTCTTGTGATGGGTCAATTTCCATCGACAACAACTCATCATCTAGAAATTTGATCTAGAATCCTATCAGTACCTTGGGATCTACATGACCTAATGGCAGTTTTCTTGCCTTCAACGATAGGTAGCATCATTAACCTTCGAGCGAATTATTCCATGAAGTGTTTGATTGCAAATCATTCATTCAAAATTCGTGAATTGTACTGAGTACTTTGAGAGCCATTGTCATTATTGGTGGTTTCTCTCACACTTGTTAATATTTTACATCATTGACTGGTAATAAAGTGGTTTCTACCATGTTCGACTTCTACATAATCAATCACATGGATAGAATCGTACTAGTTCGAGAAGAGGAAATCAAGACCCTGGATCTAGTTTCCACCATCTAGGCTGCGAGGAGTTTTATTATTCATGATACAATAGACAACTTATGACAGATGGTTGCACCCATACTGTGACTATTATTGATCTAATATTAAAATCATTTATGTACCAGAACTTTTAGTTAATTTTGATCTGAGTATTGGAATGGCTACCTCAACGATGATATATATATATATATATATATATATATATATATATATATATACATGCTTCCATTGAATGTTTTTATAGGTTTTTGACCAATGTGTCCTCAATCCAATCCTCAGAATGATAAATCACTTCACTCTTCAGAATAACCTCAAACTTCGCACTTTAGGGGGCAATCTGTTATACGTTATTTTGTCACCATGACATTTGATTGGCCATATAGGTTCATCGCCATCTATATTATGCTCCCTTAGAAGTAAAAAACCTTAATGTTCCTAAACCAAGTCTTGGAATTGGAGAAAATCTCACTAAAACCCTTAAAAGTCTAAGTCCGCACTTTTCCTAGCCCTTTCCTATGGGTCTGTAGATACTTGTTCTATAACCTGTGGCAACTCCCGTAAATTCTGCTTATAAAACCTGCGGACCCCCCAGAACAGTCAAATAAAGGAAAAAGTAAGTTCTAGAAGCCCACCTGTCTAATATTCTCCCAACTGGAAGCTTAGAAAAGAGTGGTCAGTTCAAGCTTTATCCCTCCACTCTTGGAGCTTATCCCTTGGTCTATGGAGCTCAAATCCATTCACGAGAGGAATCCATCCCCCTCTTCATGGAACTAAAACTACCTCCATTTCTCTATAAATTGAGCTCATGTTTCAGTCTCAAGGGTAGACATACATGTTAGTTGTTGAAGAAATTCTCAAGAAAGCATACTCTCTACACTAGTTTTTGTTGACATGAGAATGATCACACACTTATGTCTATAACTCCATACTGGTTCAAAGAGAGGAAGGCTTATCAAACTAAAGGAGGAATGATTGTTCATGACCCCGGGAGGAACTTGTACGATATCAAGGAGGAACTTGTATGACAACAAGGCATTAGGTTGTAAAGTTACTCTTTTCATTCAAGATAATACATATGGATCTCCTTTTTTCATTGAGTTGTTCTTGTGCTTATTTGAATAATTCAATACTTAGACTCCTTGATCACTAAGTTATATTATTTGTTCTTAATTATTATATGTTGCAGGTGCTTTTAATTCTTTTGTCTGTCTTTGATTGTAGGTTGTACTTACTAAAGAATCATCTTGGAGTGACTGGCTAAAAGACTGCACTGAACGTTGGGTCTCAAGGTAGGGGCCTGTCCTCTTTCTTTGTTTATAATAATTCTAAATTGAAAATAATCTAGAGCAAATGATTTATGAATGGATGTTTGTTTCTAGCTATTCGTAGAATACTAGGGAGATCGCTCTTGTCCGCAAGAGGGATTTAATCGCATAACAGTGACGTGGATGTTAGGATGATGAGGTGCCTAGGGGACACATGGAAATGATTTTTTGGTGCCACCTGGCTTGGGGAATGCCACATGGAAATAAAGTGGATGTGGATGTGGTTAGGTGACATGTCACTACCAACCCTAGAGCCCCGATAATATTTTTTTGTTCCTATTTGTAGTGCCCCAAGGTAGATGGAAACTATAAAATAAGAACCTCCTTATTAGATAACATATATGTTCACATCCTGGTGTACCAAGGAGGATTCAAATGGGGTAAATTCCAAAGGAATAATGTGAAGCATGTTGTTTCTATGGAATTGTGGTGTGGAAAGGCCATAAGAAATTTTTTACTACGTGGAAGAACCACATAGTCCACGTGGCCAAACTTGCTGATGTGGTAAGGTTAAATGGTAAAAATTTTAAATGAGCATAACTTTTGATCTAGACCTTAGAATAAGGAAAAATTATATCATTGGAAAACTCTCGATGAGTTGAAAGTGGAATTGTTATCCAAATTTATTTCCACACAGTTTGGGTGAGAATGAATTTTGTAACCCCATCTTCATAATGAGACCATGGAAGCTGGTTTAATGAAAAGTAAAACCTCTCATTCAACCTGGGGAGTCCAATGGGGTGGGAAGGAGCATTAGAAGTTATTTCAACCTTAAACTTCTATAAGCTATAGGTTATAGGTATTTTTGTGTGTAAGTACTTAATTTTTACAGACATGGTTTTCTATATGGATTGTTTGATTGCCTATGGGCCTTGTGGACCTTTGGTTAGCCTTTACTTAGTGTAGTCACTAGGTTATATGCACTGCAATTAATGCTTTTAGTTTTGGCCTGTTTGGTGTTATTTTTTTTTTTAAGAATTTGTTTTCGTTCTCTTTTTTTTTTCAATACTACAAACGTAACACTCTTGATGGGTTGTTATAATAAACTCTAGATCATAAAATTATAGGGTCCATTTCTCAATATAGTCATTATGCTAAACAATCAATATACATACTTTTTGAATTTATGAATCACATGGTAATAATCTCCACATAAGTTGATTTCATGGGATGGCCATAGCATTTAACAACAAAATAGAAATTATGACAATAGTAAACATTCAATTCCAATTTTAACACATGAATGTATTCCTAGAATACTTCATCGATGACTATGCAAATTAAAGATATAGCCACATAACCAAATGACTCTAGAAAACCATAAAATTGAAAAGAAATAAACACAATAATATAACATTCCAATACATAGTTAAATTACTTATATTTTTGGTAGAATAGTCCTCCAATTGGGATATTGTGAGCCCATGGGTGGAAGCCACAATTTCTCATTTCTTATCATGGAGGAGAGTGAAGCCTCTTTAGGCTCCCTCTTGGGCATAAGAAAATACATGTTAGCTAAATAAGAAGCCATATATAACTTTAATAGAAGAGAAGTATGAACGTCCAAAAGTGATAATAACACTAAATTTTTCCATATATATGTCGTTAATCATTGTAGCATGAAAAATATTTGGAAAATCTAGAAAAATGATAGTTCCTAGGCCTCATATTTTGTTGATAAAGAAGAAGCCAACAAAAAATATTTCAAATATTTGTTTTCAAAGCCTCCCAATAGTCCTATATGAGAGACCCTAGAGGTCTTACAAATTTCCCCCCAAGTTTTCTCGTATGACATGAATAATGAGCTTATGAAATAATTGTCAGAAGAAAAACTTTAATCAACCCTATTCTTGATGCAAAAAGGAAAAAGGCTAAGGATAAACAGAATTTTGTGTTGGGAAAAATACTAAGGGGGGGGGGGTGAATAAGTATTGTAAAACTAACTTAAACATTTCAATTTCTTATTCGGGTTTCTTTACACTACTAACATTAAGTAAACCTGTGTATGTACGCGACTGTGTTGAAGACAAATAGTGTATATCTAGTTAACTAATTTTTTTTTTCATTTTTTTCATCGTTTGTTCAACTTGAACCAATGCATCATTACTTCATTAGACATTAATTAAACATTAACCATGAGCTGTAAGTGTATAATAAACCATCACACATAAGCAACACAACAACACATGAGGACACCAAGATTTTTAGGTGGAAACCCAATGTGGGAGAAAACCACCATTGACGTCATCTTTTATTATAAAGGAAAAAATATTACAATCTTGTAATGGTGCAAACTCATACCAGTACATAGGCACCCACCTACATAAGGCTAAAACCTTACTTTTTTCTTCAGCACCCACTGGAAAGGAGCTCCAACCCCCTAATCTTGTTTATCGGTACACATCGTAAGGGAGCTCCAACCCCCTAAATATATTTATCAGCTACCACTGTAAGGAAGCTTTGAATCCCTCACTGAAGGCTCCAACACTCAACACCTATATAGACCACATTTCATAATATTTCATACTAGATCCACTTGACTCAAAAAGTCAAACATGTAGGCAAATTTCCATCATATTTTCAGACTGGGCCCACTTCCATCATTTAAGCTCAATACCAAATAACAATTATAAAAATAATCACTCAATCATTGAACCAACTGAATCAACAAATCAATCATTGAATCTCAATCAACTAATTAAATTATATCAAACTAATCCAGGAAATATCATATCAATGCATAGCCACTCATCAATATACCAAGCCAAACATTTTTACCCATCACAGAAACCAATTTCTACCACTACAAACCCTGATCAAGCATACATTAGATTGTATACGCTACTCTTTTTAACCATACCCACGTATGTACGCGCTTCTCCTAAAGAGGAGCTATGTACATATCTCAAAATACTAAACAATTGAGTCTGAATCACTGTCATATTGAATTAATCACTAAATAACATATGGAAACCATCACAGATCATTGAACCAAATATAGATAACTACATAGTAGCATCATCACTAGTAAACATATCATTCCATAAACAATTGAACCCAGCTAGTATTGTCAAACACAAATTATCATAAGAGAGACTTCATCGACAAAAAATAGAAAGCATAACATAACTAGGAAGGCTTCATCAACAGTTCATACTGCAAAACCTTAGCATATATACATAAATTTTACAAAACACAATTGTGTATGTACGCACTTCTCATGTTTGACACTTGCGTAAAGATTATGAGCTTCTGCGGAATGTATAGGAGACTACCTAGAAGCATATTTGTGTATGTATGCGACTTATCAATGGAAAACCAATGTACAAATATGTAGTCACTGAGTCATACCTTTTTTTCAAAACACAACATATGTCAAACCCAAATCTTGGCATACACACAGTTACAGACACACATCATAATACCATCATCACAAATCTATCAAACCATAAACAAATTATCCAATATGTATTCATTTCGTATCTATCATATCTAATCCATATCCATTCTCCCTAGTGTGCATCTATGTCAGATCAAGGCATTCATAAATAATCCATCACATGCACACACTAACACTTGATCTCCATCTACTTATATAGCATAAGCATTAACCAATAGCTTAGGCCAATCCCTTAGTAATGTTGATGATATTCTTTGACGAGATCAAATATCCATTGTCACACTCATTAATATGGGCCAATACCATGGTAAATACCCCTGGTATTCCAATTACCATGATGCGGAATATGTACGTGACTTTTCTTCATCATACCTACGTATGTACGTGGCCTTTCTTCGTAGGACCTGCGTATACTTTCCCAAACTTCACCTTTATCATTCCTCTATTTCTGAACTGATATTCCTTTTTCCATTCTCTCTGTAATATTTTTACCAACCTGTATAATCATCTTGCTACCATAATGTTGACATCTTTAACAAGTAGGTCACCAACAAGACAACACATTATTCATAATGCCAACAATCTCCCCCTTTGGACTTGATGGCAACAACTTTGGTGTTTGGTCACCACCACTTGTAAATTCCTGCAAACACATTTTTAAGTACACCAAGCTTCTCTTTGAAGTCACCAAGCTTCTATCCAAGCATTCTTTGCCAAACATTAAGCTACTCTCCCCCTTTGACATCAAATTAAAAGGGTTGACCAAAGCTGAATGAAGACTTATTTCTCTCTTCGTAAACATGCACACTGTAGATCTGATTTGCTAAATAAGAACATTGTATATTGACCATGCTCCCCTGAGCATATGTTGAATTTCTAGAATATATACAAAGAATTACATGACTCTATGACTCAACCAATTACGACCTTTCCTATGACTAATGACTTCATGATTACATCAAACACCCAACATAATGAGGTTACATATTTGACTCAAAATTACATTAAATTCCTAAAATAATGGGATTACATACATAATTTACTTGAACCCAATATTCCAAACATGACTGAATATTACAATTATTACATCATGGGTCTTTACATGACCTTTACATCAAGAGACATATATGACATTTATGAACAAAACCAAAGACCTCAATAGTGAGGTAGCAAGACCATGATAGTCATCAACAACCATCATACACCATATAGGATCCTGTAACATGAACATCATATTTTTTGGTTTTTAAACTCATGTGGTGATTATTTTTTAAAAAGATTTCTGGATTACCCACATTGCTAGAGAATGAGTGTCGACATTTCGAATCCCAACGGGGATCCATCATCAGGACTTTCTTGAATGAAGAAAATGAGAGAAAAGACCTAGACCATAAATAGAGGTAGAAGTAGATTTCAATAAAAGAGCCGACCAAAGTTTATAATACTATATTTAATATTTTAATTTTTAATATTTAAAATAATTATATTCCTAATTCAATATTTTTTTTAATTTATTTAAGGTTAATAATCTACGCTTTAAGGTATAAAAGAATTATTGGTTTAATAAGGGACTCATACTTGGCTAAAATTCTAAATAAAATATTTCTAAGTTCTAAATTAATTTAATTTAAAAGTCTAGAAAAACTATATTATGGTAAAAGTTTATTAAAAATTAGAAATTAATGATGGAGATTTATTATTAGTTAATTTAATTAATAGTTAATTTAATAATTGAACATCATCATCATTAAGTAAGATAGGATATTGTCGCATCAATATTCATCAGCATCAACATGACCAAATATGCAATGCTTTCAAGCATCACCAAGAATTTTTAAATCAATAACCATCCTCTTGTCTTCATGTAACATGCCTTTTCCTCATATATGAAGAGTTATAATTCATAGGAATAAATATAATCCTCTTGGGCCATTATCTTCATGCAGGAAAAATTATCACACCATAACAAACTCAAGTAATCATCCATAAGATCCATGTTTGCAATTCACCTATCAATGATAGCCCATGACCTAGAGATAGTAGTATGTATATATCTTCTCATTTATAAGATATTTCAACAATAGTAAACCATGAAATCACCATCATCGATCAAGATTTGTTAGTAACTTGTATCCTGTATCTCATATCATCAATATCAACATGCTCTATGTACATCCTCAAGAAACATATCATGTGTAGCATAAAATATACATGCATCATCAGGTGTGAAAACAAAGAGAATCTGATCAACATCATTGACAAATGTCATATGCATACATAAGCATTATTCTCAACTTCACCATATGCAACTTGTGCATTATGATAATAGCATAGTATGTTACTCAAGAAATATATATTCATCATTACTAATGACAACAACATATTTGTCTCCAGCAGAAACAACAATACTTCACCAATGATATATTTACTTATCATGAACATCATTATGTAACAAGGAATCATAATTCCAACAATGCACTATTAGAAGCATAGAAAATGCTCCCCTTGAACCTGTGCCAACTATTCACTATAGGGTTTGATCATATCCATCTTCATCAATCAGTAAAGCCATGAAAATAACCAAAGAAGCAATGTCATATTGCAACAACTCATAATCCATCATAATCCAATACCACCTCGAAGTAGCATCTGAGCATCAAAATATTGTGACCAATCATTATCAGAACCAGAAATTCAAACAATAACTGATTGAAACATATCAGAAACTCTCCCTAAGTTTTTCCCACTGTTTCTTCATCTCAAAGAAACATACGCGACTATCTATATCAAAACTTACGTATATACATGATTTTCCTTCATAAGATCCATGTAGAGAAAGTAAAATGTTGAACTTTCATAGCCACAACTCCCCCTAAGCCTATATTGTATATTCATCTTAGATGAACTATCATTAATATAAGCATCACTAAATGAATATCAAAATAATATGAGGACCATCATCAAGATATTCATAAGCATAGCTCCCCCTGACATCATGCATCATTAATCCTAAGGACCTAATAATCATCACCTTCCCTTCATTTCTCTTCTGAAGATAGTCTTTGTTCCAAAAAGTGTTTAAGACTATCATGATCAGATTTTACCTTGAAGTGTCTTCCCATTAGGTAAGTTCTCCATTTCTTTAGTGCATGCAGTACTGCTAACATTTCCTTCTCATAAATAGGTTTCTGTAAATACTTTCCTTTGATTGGATGACTTTCAAAAGTTATGGGTCTTCCTTCTTGCATTAAAACAGCACCAATTCCATTTACTGAGGCATCACATTCGAAAATAAAAGTTTTTGTGAAATCTGGCATAGCTAAGACTGGTGCTAGGCACATTGCCTCTTTAAGATGTTCAAAGGCCTTAGTTGCTTCAGGAGTCCATGAAAATGCATCTTTATTCAATAATGTTATTAGAGGTGCTGCTATTCTCCCATAATTCTTAACAAAATTTTGATAATACCTTGTTAACCCGAGAAATCCTCACAACTGCTTTATGGTTGTGGGGACTTTCCATTCCTTAATGGCTTTAATTTTGTTAGGATCTACCTTAGCACCCTCGTGAGATACAATATGACCCAGATATTCCACCTCTTGTACTCCAAAGAAACATTTGGATGTTTTTTCATATAATTGTTTCTCTTGCAATAGTTTGAGCACCCTGTCAACATGTTGAACATGATCCTTTCAAGACCTGTTGTAGATTAGTATATGATCAAAAAATACCAGCACTAATTTTCTAAGGGATTGAAAATGGAATTCATCAACGCTTGAAATGTAGAAGGTGCATTGGTAAGGCCAAAAGGCATGACCAAAAATTCATAATGACCCTCATGAGTTCGAAATGTTGTTTTTAGAATATCTTTAGTCTTCATTCTAATTTGATGATACCTTGAATGAAGATCCAACTTGGTAAAATAAATTTCTCCATGTAATTCATCCAATAATTCATCAATCACAGGAATGGGAAATTTATCTTTAATGGTGAGCTTATTGAGCTCCCTATAATCCGGACACATGCGCCATGATCCATCCTTCTTGTGTACCAATACTAGGGAGCAGAGAAGGAAATTTGACTAGGTTGAATTATACCCGCCTCTAACATTTCTGCAATCATACATTCAATTTCACTCTTTTGGACATAAGGATATATATAAGGCCTGATCTTTGGAGCAACACTTCCTCAAATCAAATGAATAGCATGATCATGATCACGAATAGGTGGGAGTCCTTTAGGAGTTTCAAAAACCTTGGAATGACTGTCCAAGACTTTTTGGAGATACTCAAGGAGAAATAGAGTGATTTTGATGTTGGAACTTCTAGTGAGCATAATTATGCAATTATGCCTCGTTGTTCTTTCTTTAGAAGCTTTGTCATGAGCATTAGAGCTTATTATCTTTCCCGAGCCTTCCACTGCACGGTACCACATCGTAATTCGACTTCCCTTTCCTTCCAAAAAAAATTTCAAGAAAAGTTCTTGAAAATTAAAAGCTATCATCCACAAAGATTGTAACCATTGTACTCCTAGTACAACATCAAAGCACTTCTCCTCATAGGAATGGAAAGCATTGGACTATTCAATACATATTCCCCCATGCTTTACCTTGATATTATGGCATTTTCCAGAGCAATTTATAGTTCCTCCATTTGCAACCATCACTTGACATTCTTGTGCTGGGCATAGGAAACAATTCAATTCCTTGGCTACCTTACAATGAATAAAATTATGGGTACTACCTAAATCAAACAACACTATTACCTTTTTCTTCTTGATATTTCCTTCTATATTGAGAGTTTGAGGAGTGGTAATTCCTGCCAATGCATTACATGATATGGTCAGACTCATTTCTTCCTCTTCTTGGGTTGGTTCCTAGTGTATATCCTCTTCTTGTTCATTTTCTTCTTCCTCTTCACAATCTATGTAAAATAATTTCTTCTCAGCACACTTATGACCTTTAGTGTATTTGCTATCACAACCGTAGAAAAGACCTTTTGCTATTTTTTCTTCCAATTGTTGTGGTGTGAACCTTGTAGGTTGTGGAAATCTAGGAGTTCCAACACTTCCCTCTTTATAGAAGTGAGTGGTAGGCTTCCTTGTCGCCATAATTTTACATTCAATTTTTCTTGCCAACCTGAATGCCTTCTCCAATGAATCAGGTTCCAAAACGTGAACTTCATGTTCGATGTTATCCTTTAAAGTACCTATGAAGAGATCAATCCTGTGTTCCTTTGGAATATCAGTTACCCTTATATTAAATTTTTGGAAGTCCTCAATGTGCTCCCCCATTAAACCCTTTTGTTTGATATTTATCAATTGGCTAAAGAAGGAGTTGCTCTTTGTATCCTCATAATGTGCTATCATTTCCTCAGTAAAAATTGACCAAGTGACAATTTTCTTAGGGGAGCAAAGCCATCGATACCATACAAATGTATTTTTTTCTAAATTTAATGTTGCAATGCGTACCTTTTGTGTGTTTTGCACATTATGGAGATCAAAATATTGCTCCATCTGTAATATCCATGTTACAGGATCCTTTCCATCAAACTTCCTCATATCCATTTTTGGAATATGGTGGTTCTTCCCACCAACATTGGAGTTTATGAAATCACGATTAACATTTATTTTGTTCTCATCATGAGTTTCCTCTACTATCTTTTCACCATTAGGAAACATTTCTTGTATCAACTTTGTCAAACCTTCCATGTCTGCTTTTAGATAATTCTTCATGTTTTCCATTTTCTCATCGATCTTAGCTTCCATGTCATCCATATTAGATTCCATGCCAGCTTCCATGCCATCTATCTTAGATTCCATGCCATTCTTCAAACCATCCATCTTAGATTCCACACCTTTCTTCAAACCATCCATCTTAGTTTCCACACCTTTCTTCAAAACTTCCATGTCATTTTTTGTTGCTCTTTGCGAGAGCGAAATTTTTTGCACTTGCTCTTGTAATTTTGATATGTCATGTTGCCATTCTTCATCTTCATGAGTCATAGTAGAGCTTTCTAAAGGCTTAATGGGTGTTGAATTATTTTTAGGGGTCATTTTAGAATCCAATACTGATATCTATTCTACAATATGCCCTTGGAATCAATTCAACTTGATTCTTCAAACAAGACTTATGCAATTCGGAAAAAAAAAAATACACACCTTTTACTTGCTTTTGAGGAGCTCGATATTGAAATTGAATTATCTCTATAATTGTGGATCCTCAATATCTAAAATTCAGCCCTATAGTAGCCCTCTGAAGCTTCTTTCAAATGCCACAAGTCTGATCTGATTTGGATTCTTGAAGGCAAATTTATGTCCAATCTCCCACAATGACCCAATTTTGGACTGGTTCAGTAGAGAAAACTTGGACAAATTGCCACGTGTCACTGTTTCCTCCTTTGGCTCTGAAATTGATAGACCGAAAACTACAGTCCATGTACTTGTGGCCAACTTTTACAGCATTCTAGTATGATGCTCAGAGAGAGAGCTATGAGTATTTTCCCACAATTACCTATTTGAGATGAAATTTAGAAGCCTCAAAAAGCCCTAAATTCCACAGATCATATCTCTGAAAATATTGCGAACCAATATCTGAAATTTTGTGATGATGTTCCTCAGGATTGTGGCTTCGAACTCTAAAATTTTTAGCTTCTGAACCTTCATAGAAAAAAAATTATTACAAAAATACCACGATGACCTGTTTAACTTAAATTCAGGGGCCTGCAAAATGACCTAACTTGCATAGATCAAAATCTCCGAAAATACTGTGCACCAAGCTCTGAAATTTTGCGATGATGTTCCTCGAGATTTTTGCTTCGCACAATAAACATTTTAGATTTTTAACCTTTGTATAAATAAATTTATAGAAAAAATTCCATGACTTCATTTGGGTAATGAGGAAACGCTAGAATCTCAAAGCTCTGATACCAAATGTTGTGAAACCAGCTCCAAAAAGAGAAGAAAAGAGATATCAACGCCTTAGAAATAAGCCACTTCGAGGGGGAAACCTCCAATACATTACATGAATGAAAAATTATTGGATGATTCAAATTACAAAACCTCCTTTCTATATATAGGAGTCCATGGGGCCATAATGTAATCCTAGTGGGGCCACAATGTAATCGTAGCCGACCTAACAATAATAATTTAAGGGAAAAATAATAACAATATGGGGGTTACAAGGATACAATAATAACAATAAGGGGGTTACACTAACAAAAATAAGGGACTATACTAGTAATATAGGGACCTAACAATGGACCGCAATGGGCATCATCTTCCTTTTACTCTAAATCTGAAGAAGAGGAACTATTCTCCTCATTTCTGCAAGAATTATTTTCTTTAAACACATATAATTTTTTTTTATTTCTATATCCTCTTGCTATGACCTTGCATTTAGTTGATGTAAACACAATTACATTTCCTTTATCCGCAAATTGACCTACACTTAAAATATTTTTCTTAAGCCCTTGAACTAATAAAGTATCAAGTTCTCTTCTATATTTATTAATTTTGTTTCTTCCTTTTCACAGAACTTTTATTGGAGAATTATTTCCAATAATAACCTTACCATATTTGTTTTTCTTGAGAGACTCAAACTTGATTTTATCTCCAGTCATGTGATGAGAGCATCTGTTGTTTATGCACCATTCATCTTAATCTTCAAATGATCAGAGAGGACTACCACACCTTATATCTTCCTTTTAGTTATTCTTATTCTAATAAATATTGGTGGATCCATCTTCTTTAAGTATTTTTACATCAATAGCCTTATCTGATTGCTTGCCATGTTGTCTGTTGTGGTCCATTGATTTATTCCTAAATTATTTTGCCACATTCCCAAGCCTGTTACAAGCATAACATCTCACATGATCGGAAAAGGGAGCAGAGGAACCATAATATTTCTTTTTCATATTCCTTCTATTGCAATCAATATCTTTGTGACCAAATATGTTGCAAGTAAAATAATATCCCTTTAAGACTTCAAGTTGATGGATATTGGTTATTAGGTATTCACCAAAGTAATTTCTAGTATTTTTATCTCATTATCTTTCTTGGACAAGATTTCCATCAAGTTCTTATGAGGTGACCTATGTGAAAGCTCCCTCCC
Organism: Pinus albicaulis; assembly: GCA_034641835.2. NCBI lineage: Eukaryota > Viridiplantae > Streptophyta > Pinopsida > Pinales > Pinaceae > Pinus > Pinus albicaulis. The sequence continues at coordinate 277,062 of JAXQQM020090989.1, forward strand.
TTAACCATCCTTGAAGACTGTAGAACATCTAGGTAAAACCTTTAACAGATACAAGTAATGTCTCCCTTAGTCTTTGAACCTAAATCCATTCTAATTTCTCTACAAGTGTGTTAATATTGAAACTCCATATGCAAAAAATATATATTGGCAAGCTAACGCACTGATCTTCAACTGTCCATCACCTTTTTTCCTTTTAAAAATGTTTTAAACCATTTTGTAGGGGTTTATTCTTTGAAATCGCCTAGTAATTTCTTTATTTTGTGTGTTTGGGAACCTTTCTTGTAGTTATTTTGGTTAATATAAGCCTTTCAATCAGCCATAGGACCATTCGAACAAAAATATAGAAATTATCTTCAAAACCTTTAAAACTCTAACAATCCTATCTTAGGGAGAACCCCCCCTTGAGTAGGACGAGATCTAGCTAGAAGTCAGAATTGGGCTGGTAATGTGATAGTGCCCCCCTCTTAATTACACAGGGTCTTGCACTTGAGCTTTAGGACTTCATCTCGAGAAGTACAAGATCTTATACAGTGCTTGACACACATGAGGTACATATATTCATTAATTCATATTAGGTGTTAATGACATATGTATTGAAGACAAAAGTAGTGACCACGGGTTGAAATTGGATAATGGATCATAATAATATGAATTTATGTCCTTTCCTTATTTCACCTTGGTGGACATCATCATCTCCTAGTCAACTATCGTCACTCTTGAATAACAATGGTACTAATTGTGAAAATTCCTTGAAATGCATAATTTGGAACTAATTCTCCTAACTTATTAACAATTTATTAATTTTCTGATTAACATTGAATTAAACACATTGAAATTTCATCACCAAATAAAATAAACACCGTGGTAATAAAAAATTATGGAAATTGAGAAATGCTAGCACATACACATCAAATATGACACCGTTATTTTTGGACAAATGTACCCGAAAACATCCAATGTGGGAAAACCGGTGGAGTAGTTGAGGGTTTTTATTATGTAGAAGCAACAATTCTGAGTACAATAGAATGGTTGCCAAATTGGTGATTCTATCTGAGAGAAATACTAGCAAAAAATTTCTGAGGGAACTTATCCTCGCTCCAAGCAATCTCGACTCAATCTAGGCGTAAAATTACCACCAATTTTTCCTTTGCGTCAACCTTTACACAATCTCTTGAATTATCAGCCTGAAACTGATCCAAGTGGATATTGGTGGCCACCCATCTATTCCATTTGGACACCCACCATCAATTCTTTCGTTTTTTCAGTTTAAGCAAAACTTACTATTTTTAGCAATTTGTCGGGTCCTGAACTTCCAGAGCCGTTTTGAGGCCCTAATGATGCAGGTGGATATTGGTGGCCACCCACCTATTAAATTTGGACCCCCACCATCAATCCCTTCAGTTTTTCAGTTTCAACACAACTTACTATTTTTAGTATTTTTTCGGGTCCTGAACTTCTGGAGCCGTTTTGAGGCCTTAAATGACGTTTTTTTGGAAAGCCGACAGCAACATCGAAGTTCCTTCGATGAATTTCATTCGATATTGTTCACGTCAAAAATTGTGTTCCTCATATCGATATTTCTAATGAGGTATACAGTGCATCAAACAGATATCATATGCCAAATTTACGTCCATGGGAAGTTGATGTACCAATTTACCCAAACAAGGCCCATAGTTTTGGTGTTTCATCTCCTAGGGTTAGGTTTCTGGATATTTAGGGTTTTCCATTGTTTCTCAAAAATAAATAGGCCTTCGAGCCTCATTGTAAACTAGTTCAGAGACCTGTAGCCGCCACATCTCTTCTCAGAGATAAGCTACCAGCGCCCTAGATAGTTATTTTCATTATGTCTTTAAGAATATTTATGTTATTTGATAATAATGAAATGAAGTTTTCTTTACACTACAGCTCTTTTTTAATGTGTATTTTTCTATATTATTGCATTCCCACATAAATCTGAATCAGTGGTATCATAGTGATCTCCTCTTTCCTTGTTTTTCTTTGCATGTCCCCAATGATGTTAGGGTATAAGGAGTTAATGCTCGTTCTGGTTGAACCCTTGCGAGATCAGCCTCGCAAACCCTGACGAATTCCCATGGAGGAAGAAAAGAAAGACAAGGGAGTAGGAGATTCTATCAAAATATTGCTCGAGTAGGCCCTCGAGAAACAGAGGAACGCAACGATGGATAACTTTGCCCATATCCTTCAACAACTGCCCACCGGCGACACATCTATGTCTAGCAACCACTCTGGAGGAGCCACTCCTTTTAAGGTAAAAACCAACTTTGGCATTCCTATATTTGAAGGCGAGATAGATGCAGACACCATAGATAGATGGTTGAATTTTCTCCCCTGCACAACAATAGGATATGGAAAATTTTATAGAGGAATACACAGACATTTTCTCCACACCCACTGAGGTTCCTATACACTGTCAGGCCAAGCACTCTATTGATCTTACCCCAAGCGCCGCACCACTGCCTGATGTTGTCATACCTCATGTGAACACATAGACATAATCCACACATGTACTGTCTACGGCTAATAAAGCAACCAAATTTATTGAATGCATTCAACATGTCTGCTAGTAGGTCCATGACATCTTCGACAAATCCAATACCAAGTTCAGCAAAATTTTCCTCATCTCATGGAGTAACTAAACACAATGGGTACGATTGTTTCCTAACGGGAGAGAAATTATCCTGGTGGATATTGTGTTGATCAACAATTGTCATTGATGTCAACCCAAGAAGCACTAGGGGTAACCCCAATATTGCATGGGAATTTTGACCTACCAAATTAAAATATTCTAGTTCAATAATGCTTTTTATGGTTTCTACTTGTCGAGATGTTTTCGTTGATATATGGCACGCCACGTAATTTTTCACGATTTGAGAGATATTCATGTTTGAAGTTTGTACCCCCAGTTAGTGGGCTTAAACCCCATGGGGTTGTGCCATGGGTCATTGAAAAGTCATAATTAATATTTTTTAAGCTCCTAAAATTCCTCCCACATTCACTTGTTGAAGCCCCTCTCAACTTAATCATTTATATAAATTGTGATCCTCATATCCTCCTTATGTAGGGATTTTGCTATCTGAAATAAGTCATCATGGAATTTTCATTCTAATGTTTTTTCTACGAAGGTTCAGAAGCTGAAATTTTTATGATGTGAAGCTAAAATCCTGAGGAAGCTCCTATAAAAATTTTAGATCAAGGTACGCAAAAATTTCGGAGATATGATCTGTGGAAGTTAGTGTTTTTGCAGGCTCCTGAAATTCATCTCAAATGAGTGACCTTGGGAAAATCGTCATAACTCTCTCTCTGAGTATCAGATTGGAATTTTGTAAAAATTGGATTATATTGCATGAACTGTAGTGTTTTCTCTATCAATTTTAGAGCCGAATAAAGAAATAGTGACACGTCGAATGCCGTACAAGTTCACTCTATTGAAACAGTCCATAATTAGGGCATTGTGAGAGATTAGGCATAACTCTCCCTTGCAGAATCCAAATTGGGTCACACCTATGGCATTGGAAATATGACTCAGAGGAGTACTACAAGACCAAAAATCACATATTTGGGATCTGAAATAATAGAGATACACCAGATTCAAAATCAAGCTCCTAGAAGGCAAGAAACAGCTAGATCATTTGTTGCCAAGCGCTGCAAAGGACTAGACTTTCTAGGGCAGCAAAAAAAAGCAAGGTGCAGCAAAGGGTAGCATGACAAGAGCAGCAACTAAGGTGCATAACAACAGCAATAAGTTCATCACATGAATTATTCAAGTGGAAAACACTGCATACAGTCACTATAAAGGTATCATTGTACTAAGTCATTGTAAATACATTGTTGTAAAAAATTGTACTAGTGTCTATCTACCAAGAGTTGAAGAGGCAGTGTTGGGAGGTCTAGGATCATCATTAGGTGGTTGTGTCATAGTTGGGGTTATTTTCTAGTGTGTCTTCTTCTACTACATCATTCTATATCATTGTAAAGTGGACCATTTTCCCTAGTACGGGAATCCATTCTTCTTTTATTCTTCTATAGGGTGGTAGGGTGATGCTAGGCTAGTGCATGAAGTCACCAGCAAGTTCAAGCCTATGAAAAATTCAGGCTGGTAGGGTGGTGCTACGGTGAGTTGTAGCTCATTGGGTGTTGGGGCATCCGTTCAGTTGACTACTGAAGGATCTTAGGCATTGGAGCGTCAATCTAGTGGGAGCTAGAGAAGAATGATTTTCTAGGTTCTAGGAAGTTGGAGCTTTATTTTCAATTGGAGTTGAATATTGAAGAATTATTAGAAAAGAATTAGGTGATTTTTTTCCTGGAGTGGGTTTCCACCTTAAAAACTGTGTGCATTTGTGTTTCTTTTTTTTACTGCTATCATTTTACAAACACTGATAATAATTGAAGATTAACTAATGCTCTAATTGAAAGGAATATTGATTCACCCCCCCGGTCAGTATTACCAACAATTGGTATTAGAGATTGTTTCCTTCAATAGCAGTTTAATAGCTGGAAGGAGGCCATGGAGCATACCAAGAAAGGTGTACCTCTATTCAATGAAAATAATTATGCACTCTAGAAAGGAAGAATGGAGGTCTATCTCTTGGCGCAAGGTTACGAAGTATGGGACATTGTTCAAAATTGATTTACATCAACCGCGGATGAACAAGGTAAGAAGAATTTGGTAAATGATGCAAAAGCAAAGAATAGTATTATCATTGGACTTATTGAATCTACTTGTCATAAGGTTTTTGGTTGTAAAACTACCAAAAATGTATGGGACAAGCTTGAGAATATATATGAAGGTGACTCAAATGTCAAAGAAGCAAAGCTTCAAATCTATAGAGAAAAATTTGAGCAACTCAGAATGAAATAAGATTGCAACATTGTTGCATACTTCCAATATGTTGATGAAATAACCAATACTCTGGAAGGATTGGGAGAGTCATTTGACGAGAAGAATATTATACGAAAGATTCTTAGAACGTTACCAGGGAGATTCAACCCAAAGGTATCGGTCTTAGAATACAGTGCAAATATGGAAAAACTTAGCAAAGAGGAATTACATGGAGTTCTCATAGCATATAAATTGAGACCTAATGAAGAAGGGGGTACTTCACATCTAGAAACTGCATTCGTTGCATCTAAGAAAACCAATAAGGACAAACAACCTCCAATTGAAAAAACATGCACCTGCAAGTGTGAAGAAAAGGGAGATGATGGAGAAGGTCTTTCAAATGAAGAATATGCTTACTTTATGTTGGTGTCCCATGTTTTTATAGTTTGGCAAATCAAAGGACAATGCAACATCAGAACCAATCTTTAGAGTTACAGGATCTATTCCTCCTGTTCCCAGAGAGGGATCTCTCAATTTTTTTTTTGCAAAGGTTTATCTCGTGTGCTCAGAGTATTGGTTTTAGACTAGTTATTAAGTGCAGGTGTTTGATTGTTTGTATGGTTGAATTGATATAACAAAATATGAAAGATCTAGGAAATATAGATAGTCAAGAGAAATGTTAGCTTCATTGGGCAATGGAATCAAAATAAGGTCATGACAAACTTATCAATGGATATGGGAGATCAAAGGGAAAACCTAACTTGGCCGCAGGATCCTTTGGTTTTGGAATGAGGTGGACATCAATGATTTGGAAAGAGAAATTTAATTCTCAACAAAGGGAATTTGAACACACAATTTGAACAATAAAGAGCTATTTGATAGACAGGGCTAACCATGAATTCTACAAATCACACCTTTAAGCAAATAATGACTTCAAAAAAATTTTTAAAATGAAATCTAAGTTTCGTGGAACACCCTATTTCCTCAAAGATTTTATTTCAAATGACATAGAAAACATAAAAGATTCACTGATAATTGCATTCATAGAAGAGGGAACACCTAACACATCTATGATTACAACTACGAAGACCTTTAAGACAATTTTTTAAGCAAGGACAAAGGGCAAGATCAGAATAGACCTCCTTGGCTCACTATAAACAAAAATACTTCAAAGGGAGACTTCAATAACAGCCTTTAAGTGGCAGCAGACAAGCAGGGAAAACCATAAATCATGCTGAAACCAACTTATTCGAACTATCATAGAAATAAACAAGCATGAGGACTAAAGAGAGAGATTAAAGACTCTAAAATACCTCAACAAAAGAAAACATGAAACAGTGAAGGATGAACAGGTCTAAGGTGCTTCCAGGAGTCATTTCGTAGCCTAAAAATTTCAACCTACTGTAGTAAGAAATTATGGAATAAAATGAAAACAGGAGAAAAAATTAAACAGTTCAAAATACTTCATCAATAGCCAAGCTCATGGATCCAATGATAGAGCCTTCTCAGGAACCCGCATGCAACAACATCATCAAGGCTTCCAAGACTTCAGTTTCTTCTTCAACTTCAATAGACTATGTATTATTTCAGAGAGTTTCAATATTACAACTAATGATCAACCAACCAACCCAACAACCAACAATTTCTCATCTTCTACAGAAGTATTTATAGAAGAATGAGGAGGTGAGATCTGATAAAAGATCTCCCAGGGCAATTAATACAAGCTAATGACTTCTCGGCCTTTAAGGGGCTTGATGGAGACGTTTACAAGTGTTTTGCCTATATTAATTTTTTTTCACTTAAGATTAAGCTCGGTGGGAGCTTTTTTTACTTTTGAGGCTCTGTGTCATGAATGTAATAACTCTGCTGATATTTTTACATTAAATTCCTTTGGAAGAATTAATTATTCGTCTGCATTGAGGCAAATATATGATTTTGATCAATAACTTTGGCCTTTGTTTGAATGCTTGTGGCTACAGGTGGCACTGTGGTAGCTAGGAGGAATCAATTAGCCTCAGATGTGGTGGTGGAGGCCTTTCTGTCTGATAAAACACTTATGATTTTCTTTAACTGTGTTTTAATTTGGAGGATTTGGATTTTGATAATAAATCTTGGCTGTAATACCCCAAATTTTCTTCAATCTTCTATTCTACTGTGTTCTGTCTTCGACACTGATACTCTTTGATTTTGTTTTCATTCTCTGTGTCTTGTTGATATGCAGTGCTGCGCAGGGCTCGTGAGGCATCAATTCCCATGAAGCATCGATGAGACGTGTAATAGAACCCTCGTAGTTCTTTCCCTTTGATAAGGAAAGGCCAGAGGATCATCACCCTCGGCTTTCTTTTTCTTTATATTATGGGAAAAATATTTGAAACCTGCAAAATACACACAAATGTTATGAAATCATGCGTTATTGGGTTTCACTGCTTCAGAGGGTGTGGGGAAGAGCGTAGCCGTTGGATGGCATCATCCAACGGTGGGGAATTATTAGAGGAGGTCGAAAGAAGAGCGGAGGAAGAAAATAAGTCAGAGCCGTCCATCACACAGAGATCGATGGTTGGGAATAATTAGGAGAAATCATAATGTAAATGGTCACATTACGGGGATATGGCGAATGCTGGAAAGAAATAAGGTTTAAAACCTTTTTTGCAGAGGAAAATATGGCAGAAAGGAGTTTTGGGTTTGGGAAAGTCGTGAGTCATCAGATCAGATTGGACACCGGAGATCAACGGCGGATATTAAATCGGGAGATCGACAATCGGGGTTTTGAAATAGGCGGGGAGAGAGTAAAGGTGCAATAGAAATCTCTAATGCGATTGACGTGATCAGGGGAAGGCCGACGCGATTGCGCGATCGGGCCATCGCAATCAGAGGTGGGGGGAAAACATACTAAAATGCACCCAATGAAAACATCCGATGCGATTGCACGATCGGGGAAGGTCGATGCCATTGCGCGTTCGGGCCATCGCAATCGGAGGTCGGGCTTGGTATTTTTGATCTAAACATTTTCAAAGTTTGCAATGCGATTAGCGCTTGATGGGTCAACACCTGGTTTGTAGTGCATGGGAATGTGGGGGAAGTGGTTTAGGATTTTGGACCAAGGGGGCTTAATCCCATAGTCAAAATACTTGTTTTTTAAGATATTTTCAGATTTTTCTTATGGTTTTAGGGGTTTCGACAGAGTTCAAAAAAGGAGTTTTAAACTCTGTAAAGGGGATTTTATGAAAGGGTAATATGGGAAAATGAAAATAGAGGAATTTTATAGGAATGAAAGGGGAGAAAAATTGAGGTTAGTTTTTCAAGTGGAAGTAGGGAAAAATGGCCTTTGCAGTAGTATTTTCACTTATGGAAACAACAGAATTTCAGACTGTAAAAAGGGAATAGCAGTGAAGATTTGGACAGAGGCCTGAGGCCTTCAAGAGATAATATTTTTTTGCAACAAAATTTTTTTCTCAAAGGCTCCAACAACGATTTAGCCAGCATTTGATATTAAAATTTTTATAGCTGGCTAACAGTGGCTCCACTTGTGGATTTTGCCTTCTTGAAGGCATCAAGAACTTCAGACTTGCATTCTATGGGAGGTTGATCAATGCCTCATCCATTGGGCTGCCCTTCCTTTGCTGGGATGATCTTTCTCTAAAAACATATTAGCAGCCATAAAAACAATGGATCTTTCATCAACAAGCTTTCTACCTACCCAATCCTACTGATCTAACATTTTTTTTTTCATTAGAGTGCACTTGGATTGGCAAACTCTTTCACAACATTTTATTCTTTTGAAAGCAGGAAATCTAATCTATTTCTACTCCTTATTTCTCCATGGACTCAGATTAAACAGTTGAGCCCATATGACTCTCTACCTAATCTACTATCTGTTGGGATTAAACTGTCCAACAGATTTTTATTCTCTAATTTCTACAACAAAAATTTAAAAGCATACAAGTCAGGATTGAATAGTCTAACTTGTTGCTGATCTATGGCATAAAAATAGGCTACACATAGATCTTATTTTGCAAAAAATTAAAACAAAAATGTAAGGCTTAGGATCTAAAAATTTTAAAGCATTTCCTTCATTTTTTTATAGCTCTGTTTTGACTCTTATTTGAGCTGTTATTTCTTTGTTGACTGGTTCAGATTTTGAGCTGATTAGAACCTTAATTTCTATCCTAAACTATCTACTGATAAGCCAAGATTAAACAGTTTGGCAAATCGAATTCACTATCCTATCAGCAGAAAATTTAAAACTAATTAGTCAAGATTAAGTTGTTTGACTAACCAAAAGTGTGTTCTTTTAGGAGTGGCATTTGAGCTTGCACACTTTTAGATTTGTTTCTCTTTTTGGTATGGGGCTGTACCTTTATTTTTTCACAATGTTCCCTCTTTTATTTCTTTCTTTGTTTTTGTATTTTTATTTTTATAACCTTGAATGAAATGTTCAGTCTATGATATTTACAAATGAAAAAATAAAATGCTTTGAAACTCATGATTCCTAGTAGAAGTAATGCTTTAGCATTCTGCCATTGACAGGACCTCCATACAAATCTTCTCCATTCAATTATTTCAAGAAAAATGCATTGTGACCATTTTCAGCATGAACAATATAGGGACCTTTCCACAAGTTCTCAAACTTGCCATGTTTTCCCTTCTCTTCTCTCCTTGAATCCCACTTAAGAACAACATTTCAAACTTGGAAATTGTCTGCCTTAGTTCTCTTATCAAATATTTTCTTCCTTTTTTCTTGGACCAACTGTGTTCTCTCATAAACTTCTTCTCTGTTCTGCTATAAATGTATGGTTTGATTGATTCTCCTCTGCATATCATTCTCTTCAACCTGCACTTCTTGAAGGAGCTTCATGACTGGCACTCCTAATGAGGTGGGAAAAAATGCATCCATGCCATAAACTAGTTGATAGGGGGACATATTTATTGATTTCTTTGTACTTAACCTATCAACCCATAAGGCATGAACCAGTTTACTGTGCCATGATTTCTGATTTTGTTCCAACAGTTTTTTAATGATATTGATGAGGCTCTTGTTGGAAGATTCAACTAATCCATTTCCTTGGGGATAGTAATAAGTGGAATGGCCCAAGGTTATATGGTATTTGTAACAGAAATCAGCCATCTTTTTGGATTTAAAAGCAGCAGCATTTTCTGTTATGATTTTTCTGGGACAACCAAATCTAGATAGGATATTGTTTCAAGAAACTTGATAATGACAGAGTCATTAGCATTCCTGGAGGGTATAGATTCTATCCACTTGGTAAAGAAGTCAGTGGCTGTGAGGATCCACTTATGTTGAGCTGAGGAGGATGGGTGAATTCCCCAATGAAGTCTAAACCCCATTGTTGAAAAGGTGCCTCAACTTTGATAGGATGTAACGGTAAGGGAAGAAGTTTTCTTTCTCCATCAAATATTTGACACTTATGGCAAGACATGACCACCTTATGAGTGTCTGGGAAAAGGGTAGGCCAATAGTAGCCAGATCTAAGAATTTTGTTCGTTGTGGCCTTCCAGTAGAGGTGTCCTCCACATTCTCTGTCATGTAAATCATGCATGATTTTTCCTGCATCATCTTCAAGTAAACATTTAAGAAAAATTCCAACAACATTTTTCCAATATAATACCCCATCTAAGATGCAAAAACTCAAAGCCTTTTGTTTCAAAAATCTAGCTTTAGTTTTAGACAAACAAGGAGGGGCATTTAAATATAAAAGCACATAAATAATGTCAGCATACCAAGGAGAATTCAGAAATTTTTCTTCAATAAAAGGAGCAGTAGATTCTTCTATTTCTTCCAACACATCTACCATATTCATGTCTAGTGCTTGGAAGTTAGACTCAGCCATAAGTTTTGCTAATCCTTGCCCTTTAACTAGATTGGTGAGCATGATTTCTAAGTCATACTCAAGAATATTTTCAATCCATTTTACCCTTTTACCATCAAGGTATTGACTTAGAATATCCTTGACAACAGTATGTGGAACAAAAACAATTATGTGAGAGTGTAAAATATAGACCCTAAATTCTTTTATAGCTTTCACTAATGCTAAGGCTTGCTTCTCCACGATGGTATATTTGAGAGGAGCATCTCTTAAGGCCCTAATAAAGAAGGATATTGGTTGTTCTTTCCCCAAGTCATTCTTTTGAAGTAAAACTGTAGCTATTGTATGCTCAGATGCAAAAGAAAAGATGTAAAAGTCTTTGGTAAAATCTGGACTAATCAGGACTAGTGTTTCAGTAAGAGCTTGTTTGACTAGTTCGAATGATTGTTTAGCTGGTAAAGTCGATTTTACATCGACATCTTTCTTAAGAATGTTTGTAATGTTTTTTAATAGCTTAGAAAGATTAGGGATAAACCTCCTCAGAAAATTAATATTTCCGATGAAAGATTGCAACTCTTTGAGGCTTCTTGGATTACTGATTTGTAATATGCCATCTATCCTTGTAGGGTCTATTTTGATTCCCTCTTCCAAAATTATATGGCCAAGAATTTTACCTTCTTGGAGACCAAAGACTGTCTTCTTGGGATTCAATGACAAGCCAAATTTCCTACACTTCTAAAAAAAAATTCTCAGGTGAATCAAATGTTCCTCATCAGTTTTTGAGAAAACGGTTATGTCATCAAGGTAAATGATTATGAAATAGCCAATATCTTTAGAAAAGCTATGTCCATGGCCCTTTGGAAGGTGGCCCCTGAATTCATTAATCCGAAAGGCATTTTGACATACATAAAGGTGCCCCAAGGTGTGGTAAAAGCAGTTTTGATTTGATCACCTGGGAGCACTAACACCTGGTTGTAACTCGAGAACCCATCTAAGAGGGATATCCTTTTTTACCCAACTACCCTTTGAATTATATGGTCCATATTGGGTAAGGGGTAGTTCTCTTTTAAAGAGGCTCTGTTTAAATTTCTAAAGTCAATACAAAGCCTGATTTCCCCTGTTTTCTTTCTAACAGAAACTGAGTTCGATACCCATTCTGAATATCTAATGGGTACTATGATCCCAGCATCATGCATTTTTTCAATTTCTGCCTTAACTAAAGGTAGTAAGAGAGGGTTTATTCTCCTTAGCTTTTGTTTGAAAGGCTTTTGGTTTTCTTTAAGAGGGATTTTGTGCTAAATGATGCTGGTATCATATGATTTCAAGTCTTTATATTCCTAAGAAAAAACATCTCTAAAATCTTTGAACAGCTCTATGTATTGCAATTTTATGTGAGCCAGGAGAGTGTTGGACATTTTAATCATCTTGGGTTCTGGTAGACTACCTATGTTATGCTCTTCTACATTCACTTCTATAGGCTCCATTCTCGGTTCTTTGGCTACATCGTTAAAATAAAAGAGGTGTTCTAAAGGTGTGAGACCTCTTGGAATTTTATCATTTTTACATTGTAAAACTTCCAAGTTTTCTTGGTCTATGTTGTCAATTATCTCTGCTTCAAAAGGATTCTCATAATGATTTATATCAGCAGAGTAAGTCATCTCAACTTCTGGGATTTGTTCAATGTATAAAAAGTTTTCTTTATGGCTGGTTTCTGATATTCGTATGCTGAAATAATTTTATGATTTCAAGAAATCATCTATGTGTTTGTCAGAATCAAACACTTGCCAGTGATCTTCGTTATCAGGCACAGCAGGCCTATGTTTTACTTTCACACTAAGCTGTTCATTTACCTCAGGTATTTGGCAATTGCTGGCACTGAAAGCGAGTTCATTTGCTAGATGATTTAGTGCTCTTGGAATGAAAATAAGTTCATATTTTTCAAAGGTTTTTAATAGATCAAGGGCAGCGTTCCGATATTCCCTAAGCCTTGGATTTCTAGCTGAGTATTCTCCTTTGATTTGTTTTATGATAAGTTCAGAATCTCCTAAGATTGATATCCTTTGGGCTTCCAATTTTTTAAGCAATTGTAAGCCTAGGAGAAGTGCTTCATACTCAACAATATTATTAGTGCATGGGAAATCTAGTTTACATGAAAAAATCTGATTCGTATTTTGAATCCAAACACCTGCTCCTGCACTTGTTTTATCACAATATCCATCAACGTTTATTGTCCAAAGTATATTTGATTCATTTTCATTTTATTTTTGCTGTTGATTGTCAATGTTTTGAATTTTATTTGAGGGAAGATTTGATTGTTCTAGTGAACTGATTGGGTCTATGTTTTCCTTATCTTGTTGAGAGATCTCATCTTCATTACATAAGATAAAGGAATCTAAACTCGATTGAATAGAATATATTGGAGAGTTGTTTGGTTTTTCTATGTTTCTCACCATGTACTTCATGTGAGATTCCCTGTATAGTCTTCTGTTTTGGTTAAAAATAGGGATGGTGGCATAAGACATGTCCATTTGAAGCCTTCCCCGAATTTTGGCTCCCCAAGATCTTGATAAGAGCATGCCATACTTAGGGGGAATGTCAGCTACAACTATGTCCATTACTAGACTCTTAGCAGGGATTTGGAATAAGTTAACACATAAATATTTGATTAAACCCAAACATTTGACTCTACTTGAGTCAAAGGAATACAAGTCTTTGTATGGTTTAGTAATTTCTAAACCTAAGCTTTCCATTGCAACTTTGGGCATTAGATTGTGTGAAGCTCCTGAATCTAACATGGCATTGTGTAAAATTTTCTCATGTATGTTCAAGCTAACATAGAAGGGAGGGAAAGCCCCTTCTTGGTATTTTCCTTCAACTTCTGGACCAAAAAACAATTCAGGTTTGTCATATATCAAGTTCAAGGTGTCAGTATCACCTCCTAAGTTCAAAGCTTTCAAAAATTGGTTTTTGTACACTTCTTGGGTTACTAGTTCAGCTAGGGGAATGGTAATTTTTATCTTAGAAATCTCTCCCTCAAGGCTGAAAGGAACTATTGACTTGTTCATATTTACATCTGTCTTTTCAATTGAATTCTTTTCAGCAATTTTGATTTGTTGAACCTTGTTTGGACTAGTAATTGGGACAGTTTTATTAGGACCGCTAGCTGAAGTGCTAGGGGTACTCTGTTCAACATTTGGCTGGACACTTTTGTCTTTGTTTATGTCTGGTTTCTTAGTCAAAATGTTGGTTTCTTCTGTTGTCTTTTTGGGATGAGTTTCTGTGTTTTTCTTGATAGCAGTATTAGTGTTCTTATCCTTTGAATTATCTATGTTCCCCTTGCTCCTAAGATCGTATTGTTTGTGCACCTCCATGATTTCATTTTCAAAACCCAATCTATAGTCATCAGACTCTTCATAGGAGTTTGTTCTATGATCAGAGAAGAAACCTTGTTCTTCCTTAGTGAGAAAAACATCATCCCCACTGTTTGATCCAATCAAGTTTACATGAGCTTCTCCCAACCTTTCCAACTCCCTATCGTCTTCATATTGATCTACATAGTTCTGTTGGAAGGGAGGTCTAATCTGTTGGTCACTTTCTTTTTTCTTATCTTGATTGTTTTCTCCTCTATAATTCTGATTTCTATTTTTGTTTTGCTTATTTTGAGGTTCTCTTGGTGGCACTCTCTCATTCAAAATGATCTTTTCAAGCACCCTCTCCATCAACTTCACTAGGTTGTCAATTTTTGTGTCAAAATTTGAAGTTGAGGGCAGTAGGTCATCTTTATAAGTTACCCTCTTCTCTAATCTCAACCTATTTCTTTTCTCAGTTATGTTTGCTTCTATGCTCATAGCTCCTTTCTGCATGTCTTCTAAGGTTAATTAATCTCTCTCCCTTAACTGATAAGTCATTTTAGCATCAAGGCCTTCAGGATACCTTACCAAAGCCATTCCTTGAGGAGGTTTCATGTGAGGTGAAAGAGAATTGTAAACGCTATTAAACCTAGTGGAGTAATCATGAACACTTTCCCCTTGATTTCTCTTGAGGCTGCTGTACTCTGCTATTATTTGGAGAGGATTCTTTTTTATTTCCCATTTGTTGATGAATGTTTGATGCAAGGCAGGGAAATCATTTATGCTGTTAGGAGGTAAGTTTTTAAACCATTTCTTTACATCTCCTCCTAAAATTTGGGCGGAGATTCTCATATTCACAGTTTCTTCTTCTATATCCATGTAATCGAAAGCATATTCCATCCTATCTACATGATGTTGAGCTTTTGTAGACTCTTTTCCAGTGAAATGAGGGATTTTGGATTGGTAATCATTTGGTAAGGGAAGCATAGGTTGTGGTAACACTAATGGGGCATACCATGTTGCCATGGCTGGAAAGAAAGGTGGATTTACAAGGGGTGGGTTTGTGAAAGGGAAAGTGGGCTGCAATGGAGTGGTTTGGATAGTGGATGTTGGATGGACAGATGTGGATGTACCAAGGATAGATTGTTGAGCTGAACTTGGATGAGAGACACCTAAATTGAGAAGGAAATGTAAATCAGGTGGTGTGGTTTCTCTACTACCAGGATATTCACTTTGTTCTGGGGATAAAAGTGAAGACTCGGAGTTTATCTTAATTATATCATCAAGCGACCTATTTCTAAAAAGATTTCTTAAGTTGACTTGTGATTGGTGTAGAGCTGCAAGATTTTCAGGAACTGAATTAGCTCTCAAGGGTGATCTGAAAATAGTTAAAAATTTAATCTTAGGAGACTCCCTAAGTATACTTTCAGGGTTGCCAAATATTTCTAGTGGGTTTGGGTCAGGGAAGGCTCTAGTATGAAGCTTTCTAGGAGCCACTATGCTGTGTTTTTCGAACCCAGCTAAAGGAAAAGTTTAACCAAATGTGACAATATTTAAGAGGTTAACTGGTCTTTTTAAAAGAAGAAAAGTTTAATCCTGAAGCCTTCTAACTGAGTTTGTATGATGTTACAAAGATTATGGGTCTTCCCAGTGGAGTCTTAAGGTCTGTTTAGGATTGTGGAGTCACCAGGTGGAAATTTTTAGGCTCCTTTGGAGGTAAAAGGCTTTATGGTCCACCACCAAGTTTATTATGAAGCCAAACTAAAAAAAAATTGGGTTTTTCTGAGTTTCTTGGTCTTATAGGTTATGAGAGTGTCCTAAATGTGACTTAACACTTAGCTAAGGTGTCAAAACATACAGAGTTCACTCTTCTGGCTTGGTAACTGATTCCTTCAAGGTTTGATAAGGTTCTAAGAGAATCCTAAGCGTTACTTAGTTTGTCACTGATTCAAAATAAGTCCTATCATGATTACTATTATGCTTGGTAGTGCTTGAAGAAGGTTACTTATTTTATACTAGACAGTGAGTGTTTAATTTAAAATATTTTACTCTCGGTCCCACCATGATCACCATTATGTTGGTGTCCTGTGTTTTGATAGTTTGGAAAATAAAAAGACAAGGCAACATCAGAACCAATCTTTAGAGTTATAGGATCTAGTCCTCCTATTCTCAGAGAGGGATCTCTCAAATGTTTGTTTGAAAAGGTTTATCTCGTGTGCTTAGAGTATTGGTTTTAGACTAGTTATTAAGTGCAGGTGTTTGATTGTTTGTTTGGTTTGATTGATATAGCAGAATATGAAAGATCTAGGAAAGATAGATAGTCAAGAGAAATGTCATCTACATTGGGAAATGGAGAGAAAAGAAGGTCATGACAAACTTATCAATTGATATGGGATATCAAAGGGAAAATCTAACTTGGCCACAGAATCCTTTGGTTTTGGAATGAGGTGGACATAAATGATTTGGAAAGAGAAATTTAATTCTCAACAAAGGGAATTTGAACACACAATCTGAACAATAAAGAGCTATTTGACAGACAGGGCTAACCATGAATTCTACAAATCACACCTTTAAGCAAATAATGACTTCAAAACAACTTTTAAAATGAAAAACTAAGATTCTGGGAACACCCTATTTCCTCAAATATTTTATTTCAAATGACTTAGAAAACATAAAGATTCATTGATAATTGCATTCATAGAAGAGGGAACACCTAACACATCTATGATTACAACTACAAAGACCTTTAAGAAAATTGTTTAAGAAAGGACAAAGGGCAAGATCAGAACATACCTCCTTGGCTCACTATAAACAGAAATAATTCAAAGGGAGACTTCAATAACAGCCTTTAAGTGGCAGAAGACAAGCAGGGAGAACCATAAATCATGCTGAAACCAACTTATTCGAACTATCATAGAAATAAACAAGCATGAGGACTAAAGAGAGAGATTAAAGACTCTAAAATACCTCAGCAGAAGAAAACATGAAACAGTGAAGGATGAATAGGTCTAAGGTGCTTCCAGGAGTCATTTCTTAGCCTAAAACTTTCAACCTACTGTAGTAAGAAATTATGGAACAGAATGAAAACAGGAGAAAAAATTAAACATTTCAGAATACTTCACCAACAGCCAAGCTCATGGATCCAATGATAGAGCCTTCTCAGGAATAAGCATGCAACAACATCATCAAGGCTTCCAAGACTTCAGTTTCTTCTTCAACTTCAATAGACTATGTATTATTTCAGAGAGTTTCAATATTACAACTAGTGATCAACTAGCCAACCCAGAAACCAACAATTTCTCATCTTCTACAGAAGTATTTATAGAAGAATGAGGAGGTGAGATATGATAAAAGATCTCCCAGGGAAATTAATATAGACTAATGACTTCTCGGCCTTTGAGGGGCTCGATGGAGAAGTTTACAGGTGTTCTGTCTGTATTAATTGTTTTCACTTAATATTAAGCTCGGTGGGAGCTTTGTTGACTTTTGAGGCTATGTGTCATGAGTGTAATAACTCTGCTGATATTTTTACATTAAATTCCTTTGGTAGAATTAATTCTTTGGCTGCGTTGAGGCAAATATCTGATTTTGATCAATAACTTCGACCTCTGTTTGAATGCTGGTGGCTACAGGTGGCACTGTGGTAGCTGGGAGGAATCAATTAGCCTCAGATGTGGCGGTGGAGGCCTTTTTTTCTGATAAAACACTTATGATTTTCTTTAACTATGTTTTAATTTGGAGGATTAGGCTTTTGATAATCAATCTTAGCCATAATCCCCCATATTGTCTTCAATCTTTTGTTCTATTGTGTTCTGTGTTCGACACTGATATTCTTTGATTGTGTTTTCATTCTCTGTGTCTTGTTGATATGCAGTGCTGCGTAGGGCTCGTGAGGAATCAATGCCGATGAAACATCAATGAGACGTGGAATAGAGCCCTTGTAGTTCTTTCCCTTTGATAAGGAAAGGCCAGAGGATCGTCACCCTCTACTTTATTTTTCTTTATATTATGGGAAAAATATTTGAAACCTGCAAAATACACACAAATGTCATGAAATATTGCATTATTGTGTTTCACTGCTTTAGAGGGTGTGTGGAGGAGCGTAGCTATTGGATGGCATCATCCAACGGTGGGGATTTATTAGAGGAGGTCAAAAGGAGAGCGGAGGAAGAAAATAAGTTAGATCCGTCGATCGCACATAGATTGACGGTTGGGAATAATCGAGAGAAATCATAATGTAAATGGTCACATTATGGGGATATGGTGAATGATGGAAAGAAATAAGGTTTAAAACCTTTGTTGCAGAGGAAAATATGGCAGAAAGGAGTTTTGGGTTTTGGACGGTCGTGAGCCGTTGGATCAGATTGGACCCCAGAGATGAACGGTGGATATTAAATCGGGAGATCGGAAAACGGGGTTTTGCAATCGGCGGGGAGAGATTAAAGGCGCAATAGAAATCTCTGATGAGATTGGCACGATCGGGGGAAGGCTGACGCGATTGCGCAATCAGGCCATCGCAATCGGAGGTGGGGGGAAAACATACTAAAATGCACCCAATCAAAATATCCGATGCGATTGCACGATCAGGGAAGGCCGATGCCATTGCGCGATCGGGCCATCGCAATCGGAGGTCGAGCTTGGTCTTTTTTATCTAACCATTTTCAAAGTTTGCGATGCGATTAGCGCTTGATGGGTCAACGCCTAGTTTGTAGGGCGTGGGCATGTGGGGGAAGTGGTTTAGGATTTTGGCCCAAGGGGGCTTAAACCCATAGTCAAAATACTTGTTTTTTAAGATATTTTCAGAGTTTTCTGATGGTTTTGGGGGTTTTGAAAGAGTTCAAAAAGGGAGTTTTAAACTCTATAAAGGGGATTTTATGAAAGAGGAACAAGGGAAAATGAAAATAGAGGAAGCTTATAGGAATGAAAGGGGAGCAAAATGGAGGTTAATTTTTCAAGTGGAAGTAGGGAAAAATGGCCTTTGCAGCAGTATTTTCACTTATGGGAACAGCAAAATTTCCAAGTATAAAAAAGGAATAGTAGTGAAGATTTGGAAAAAGGCCTAAGGCCTTCAAGAGTCTTCAAGAGATAATATTTTTTAGCAACAAAACTTGTTTCTTGAAGGCTCCAACAATGATTTAGCCAGCATTTGATATAGCAAATTTTATAGCTGGCTAACACTTTACAACAAAACTAAAATTTGGTAATGGAAAATTCAAAGATAAACTTCCATTGTTATGTTTCGACTGTGGTGAGTTTGGAAATTTCATAGCAAAATGTTCGAACATAAGTGATGGAAACTCAAAAGGAAAGAAAGGATTTAGGAAATTCAATAAGGATCCAAAAGGAACTTTCTCTCTAAAGAAGGTAGCTCATCATCCGATGAAGACAGTGATAGTGAAGAAGAAGCCAATGAGAGAGTATTGTTTATGGCCAAGCACAATAAACAAGAGGTATCAAACAACGAAGAAGAAGGATTGACCATCAAATAATTTTTTAAGGAAGCAATCAAGCTTATAAAATAGCTCAAGGCAGAGAAGATCTGTTCCAATACTCTTGAAGAGCAAGTTCAAGGTCTCAAAATTGAAGTTGAAGAACACAAATTCATTGAAGATTCACTTCAAAAGAATTTGGAAGAAAGAAACCAAGAAAGGGAAGAATTATAAGCTGAATTAGTCTCGCTACGTAAGGAAGTGAAGAAAGGAAAAACTATCCAAAACTATGCCAACAGCTCAAGGGCATTGGAAGAACTCATCAGCAATCAATGATCTTACAATGACATAACTGGCATTGGTTACAAAGAAGAAGAAGTAGGACCTTCTACAACAAAATACAATGAACCTATGAGATCTTAGATGCATGCAGACTTTATTGGACAAGATTCGTAAGAACAACCTTGGAAGACAATTCCTCGACGAAGATTTCCATCCAAGTACCAACATATTTTTTATGGATACTGTTATTCATGTGGAAAATTTGGTCATAAAGTTGTAGAATGTTCCACGTACCCCAAGAACGACTACAATTCCAGGAGATCTATCAAATATGAACCTCCCAGGGTTCAGCGAAACATCAATAAATTTGAACATTTAAGAAATAATATTGAATGTTACAAATGTCCAAACTTTGGACACATAGCCAGAGACTGCAGACTTGAAAATCCTCCAAAATTATTTTGAAGCCACAGAACAAACAAACATGGAAGAAGAACAAGACTGATAATTGTGCTCTCGCTCTCAAGGCTCAAAACAACAAATATGTGTGGTATGTTGATAGCAGTTTCTCAACACATATGACTGGAGATAGAAAGAAATTTGTATCTCTAAAAGAGAAGAAGGATGGAACCGTGTCCTTTGGAAATTATGGATCTTCAAATGTTATAGGATCAGGCACCGTCACTCTCGAAAGAAAAGATGCTCTAGCCAAGAATTTTCTATTGGTTGAAAACATGAATCACAATCTGCTCATTGTTGGACAAATGTGTGATCAAGGACACACAATACTATTCAACTCCACAAAATGTGAAATCAGAAAAGGAAGGTATGGTGAAATTGTGGCTACATCAAGTTAAGCTCAAAACGACATATATGTTCTGGATGAAGCAACTAAAGCACGTCTAATAGCTAATGAGGATGATATAATATTAGGTAGCAATGATGATCGACTAAGTAAGAAGTTTTCTACAAAGATGCAAAGTGATTTCGAGATGTCTTTACTTGGTGAGATGACATACTTCTTAGGGCTTCAAATATCTCAGCAAGATAAGGGAATATTTATATGTTAAGCTAAGTACATCAAGGAAATTCTCAAGAAATTCAAAATGGAAGATTGCAAACCCATCCTTACTCCGATGGTAATAGGTTGCAAATTGAGCATAGACGACTTATCAAAGGATGTGGATCAAAGGTTGTACAGATCTATGATTGGTGGTCTTCTATATGTAATAGCCTCCCAACCAGATGTTATGCAAGTAGAAATATTCCAAGCAGCACTAAAAGAATCACATATTATTGCCATCAAAATAATTCTTTGATATCTAAAGGGAACAACAAAATATGGCTTGTGGTATCCCAAGGGTAATAATTTCATTATTCATGCCTTTACATTTGCAAACTGGGCAGGAACCGTTGATTATCGTGAGAGTACTCATGAAGCATTGGAATATCTTCACCAAAGCTTGGGATTCTCTCAAGTTCTCATTATATTTTCCTTATTCATAATATAAAGGGGGAGTGGAAGTGTGTACAGGTCCACAGGATGGTTGTGTTTCATGGGGATTTACCCTTTTCCATTGATGTCAAAGGGGGAGACAATGTTGTAGGAAGAGGTTTCTTGATCGCAGGGGGAGTACTTGTGTTGCCATCAATGCCAAAGGGGGATATTGTTGATCAACGGTTTTCATTGATGTCAACCTAAGTAGCACCAAGGGAAACCCCAATATTTCATGGGAATTTTGACCTACCAAATTAATATATTCTAGGTCAAGAATGCTTTTGATGGTTTCTGCTATTCGATATGTTTCCATTGATATATGGCATGCCACATAATTCTTCACGGTTTGAGAGATATTCATGTTTGAAGTTTGTACCCCCAGTTAGTGGGCTTAAACCCCATGGGGTTGTGGCATGGGTCATTAAAAATTCATAATTAATATTTTTTATGCTCCTAAAACCCCTCCCATGTTCACTTCTTGAAGTCCCTCTCAACCTAATCATTTACATAAATTGTGATCCGCATATCCTCCTTATGTAGGGATTTCGCTATCTGAAACAGGTCATCGTGGAATTTTCACTCTAACGTTTTTTATATGAAGGTTTAGAAGCTGAAATTTTTATGACGCAAAGCCAAAATCCTAATGAAGCTCCTATAGAAACCTCAGATCAAGGTGCACAATATTTTTGGAGATATGATCTGTGGAAGTTAGTGTTTTTGCAGGCTCCTAAAATTCATCTCAAAGAAGTGACCTTGGAAAAATCGTCATAACTCTCCCTCTGAGTATCGGATTGGAATTTTGTAAAAAGAGAAAGATAGTGCACGGACTATTGTTTGTTCTCTATCAATTTCAAAGCTGAATTAATAAACAGTGACACATGGAATGCCGTACAAAGTCATTCTACTGAAACAGTCCATAATTAAGGCATTGTGACAGATTGAGCATAAATCTCTCTTGAAGAATCCAAATTGGGTCAGACCTATGGAATTGGAAATATGACTCAGAGGATTACTACAAGACTGAAAATCACATATTGGGGATACGAAATAACAGAGATACAACAGATTCAATATCGAAATCCTAGAAGGCAAGAAAAATCTAGATCATGTGTTGTCAAGGGCTGGAAAGGACCAGACTTTCTAGGGCGGAAAAGTAAAGCAAGGTGCAGCAAAGGGTAGCATGACAAGAGCAAAAACCAAGGTGCAGAACGGTAGCAAGAAGTTCATCACATGAATTATTCAAGTGGGAAACACTACATACAGTCACTGTAAAGGTATCATTGTATTAATTCATTGTAAATACATTATTGTAAAAAATTGTACTAGTGTCTATCTACCAAGAGTTGAAGAGGTAGTGTCGGGAGGTCTAGGATCATCATTAGGTGGTTGTGTCATAGTTGGGGTCATTTTATAGTGTGTCTTCTTCTACATCATTCTATATCATTGTAAAGTGGACCATTTTCCCTAGTACAAGAGTCCATTCTTATTTTATTCTTCCATAGGGTGGCAGGGTGGTGCTATGCTAGTGCATGAAGTCACCAACAAGTTCAAGCCTGTGAAAAATTTAGGGTGGTAGGGTGGTGCTACGGTGAGTTGTAGCTCATTGGGTGTTGGGGCATCCGTTTAGTTGACTAGTGAAGAATCTCAGGCGTTGGAGCATTCATCCAGTGGGAGGTGGAGAAGAATGCCTTTCTTGATTCTAGAAAGTTGGATATTTATTTTCAATCGAAGTTGAATATTAAAGAACTATTAGAAAATAATTAGGTGGTTTTTGTCCCAGAGTGGGTTTCCACCTTCAAAACTTTGTGCATTTGTGTTCCTTTTGTTTACTATTATCATTGTAAAAACATTGATAATAATTGAAGATTAACTAATGCTCTGATTGAAATAATATTGATTCACCCCCCCCCAGTATTTCGAACATATTGGTGGCCACCCACCTATTCCATTTGGACCCCCACCATCGGTTCTTTCAGTTTTTCAGTTTCAACACAACTTACTATTATTAGCATTTAGTCGGGTCCTGAACTTCCGGAACCGTTTTGAGGCCCTAATGATCTAGGTGGATATTGGTGGCCACCCAGATATTCCATTTGGACCCTTGCCATTAGTTCTTTCATATTTTCAGTTTCAGAAAAACTTACTATTTTTAGCAGTTTTTTAGGTCCTGAACTTCCGAAGCCTTTTTGAGGCCCTAAACGACGTTTTTTGGGAACCTCAAGAGAAATATGGAATTTCCTTTGATGTTTCTCATGTAAAAATTTGTTGTCCTCAAATATATCTTTCTAACAAGGTATAGAGCACCTCAAACAGAGATCATATTCCAAACTTACGTCCTTGAGAATTTGATGTACCAATTTACCCAAACGGGGTGCATAGTTTTGACGCTTCATCTCCTAGTGATAGTTTTTTGGATTTCTAGGGTTTTCCATTGTTTCTAAACAATAAATAGGCCTTCGAGCCTCATTGTAACACATTTCAGAGGCCTGTAGCTACCACATATCTTCTCATAGATAAACTATCAACACCATAGCTAGTTAATTTCATTATGTCTATAAGCATATTTATCTTATTTGATATTAATGAAATGAAGTTTTATTTCCACTGCATCTCTGTGTTTATGTTTATTTCTGTATATTATTTATTTTTTGCATAAATCCATATCAGTGGTATCAGAGCAACCTCCTCTTTCTCTGTTTTTCTTTGCATGTCCCCAACGCAGTCATAGTATAAAGAGTTAGGGCTCGATCTGGTTGAACCCTTGAAAGATCAGCCTCACAAACCCTGACTACCTCCCATGGCAAAAGAAAAGAAAGATGAGGGAGAAGGAGATCTTATCAAAATGTTTCTCAAGGAGGCCCTTGAGAAATAGAGGAATGCGATGATAGATAAATTTTCCCAGATCCTTCAATGAGTAACCACCAACAGCGCATCTACATCCAGTAGCCACTTTGGAGGTGCCACTCCTTTCAAGGTACAAGTCAACTTTGAAATTCATGTATTTGAATGCCAAATAGATTTAGACGTCATAGATAGATGGTTGAATTCAGTGGAAAGATATTTCTTGGTCCATGGATTTCTCCAACCGAGAAAATATTATTTTTTCACTCCTCAAAGCCACCCCCCATGTCAAAGTCTGGTGGGAAACCTACTATGAGAGAAAGTGTGTGAGGGAACCCTCTCTGTTCTCAACCGCACCAACTTGGAATTTGTTCTGAGATGGCATCAAGGAAAAATATTACCCCATGGGGAGCTATGAGGATAAATACATCCAATGGACCATGGTCCATTTAGTTCTATAGTACCGCAGTTGTTTTCATAGGTACATTCAGGAGGAAATGAATTTCCTCGAAATTACCTCGCTTCGCTTGGCATATCGCTATGCTGCCTAGATCGAGCAGAAATTTAAGCAGAAGAAGCGAGATTTTGGATCCACGAATCCAAAGCCAGGGAAAGGTGCCCTCAAATCATATAATAAGGGGCAAAGCCAAAGTGGGGAAACTTAGAACAACACCGTGAATCCAAAGAAGAACACAGGGAAGTGGTGTGAATTTCATAACAGCCCCACTCACAATGCAAACGAGTGTCAGGACAAACAATATTTGGTGGTCTAACTAAAGGCACTCGAATCAGATGCATGTTCTGATCCCGAGTCAAAACTAGAAAAGGGAAATGACAAAGGAGAGCATATCATTGATGCAAATCCTAGTGCCATTATTTCCACCACCAAGCTCCAAGGGTAGGATCTCGAGGATCCAGAGGAGGGGGAGCACCTCTTCCATTCACAAATGTGGGTGAAGGGTTATCCACTTCAATTTCTTATCAATAGCAGAAGCCAAAAGAACCTCATTTCAGCAGAGGTCGTGGATCATCTTGGCCTACTGACCATAGCACACCCACAATTGTATACCATTGGGTGGCTTAACGAAGGGAGAGATCTCCGCATCTGCCAGTAGTGTCACCTCTCGTATAGCATCAAGTCATTCATGGATTAGGTATTGTGTGATCTTTATCCTCTTGATGTGTCTAATGTATTATTGGGCCAACCATACTTGTGGAGGTGACATGTTGTATATGAGTCTAGGCCTCGTATTGTTTCTATTACTTTGGGAAATAAATTGTACATGATACCTGTTGTCGACAATTATTGTCCCCCTAGAGATAGCCTAGAGTTGCCATAGACCAGTGCGTAGGACATCTTAACATAGCAAGGAGCTCATAATATAGCTTGGGTTGTCAATCCAAAAGCTCTCTTACTATCTCTTGAAAAGCAAGGAAATTAGTTTAAATGGAACCAAACTCTCTCAGAAGCTGATACAAAGATAAGAATAATGTAGGAACAGCATGAAAAACTCCAATACAAAAGCATCAGATAGTTAAGAGACAGCTTACTGCAAAGAGGGAAAGTTCAAATAATATGCCACAGAAATCAAATATCAGAAAGTGGATGTAGTGAAGAAACATGAAGAAGATACTAGTTAGCATGAGGCTGATACCCAGATACATAATAGAACCACATATGGGCTTATCATTCTAAGAATCCATACATGGAAATGGCATTTTAAAAGCACCCTCCTCAAGTAACTAATATAACAGAAAATATGGATGAAATGAACAAGGAACAGTATATCATGACTAGGCCTATTTAAAGCGCTTGACTAATCCAAGTATGGGCACCAACTAGGATGAATCCTTACTTAAGACCAGTGAGCCACTCGCATTCTAGAACATGATACAAGAAGATAAATGTAATGGAATGAGATTTTATATTAACACATAAGAGAAAATTACATACTGTGGGGATACCAAAGACCAGAATCCTCATTACAGATATAACTCCTCCTCACTGAGACCCTACGGGCTCTGAGCCTTCACATAGAAGCTTCACAAGATGTATACAAGAACTTCTCACTGCACAGTTTGCTGATAGAAATATGGAACCCCTACAATGTCTTTCTTCCTCATTTTTATAAGAGAAACAGAAAGCTCTAGAGAATGAGGTAGGTGATATACATTTAATGATCTAATTTAAAACAAATTTGAAAGAAAAACCCGCCTATGCTGTTTGACAGTGCTGAACTGGTGCAAGTACTCTGCTGCTGCTACATGAAGTAAATGCTGTGGGAGTAGAGTTTTTGGAGACAAAATATGAGGAATAAAATATGAAACATTCTGTACTTTTCTGAGAGAAAAATCTATTGAAGTGCACCCTGGAGGATCTAATTTCTATGCACTTGTACTCGTGCCTTCTAGATGTTGAATCGCCATTTAAAATATCCGGCACCAACTATTGAATTCCTCGCTCTCTGATCGATATTCTTTTTTGTGAAATTAATGTCTTCAGCTACCAGGGTCTATCTTTTGAATTTCTCTGAGGGGTTTGATAAATTTCAGCCCTGCTTCATTAAATAAAAGTCTTGTCAACAATATTTCCTCGGATCTCTGCTTCATCATCCAGCACCTGCTGAACAGATCTTTGAAATGCACTCGTCCTCTGTGATGTAAACCCCGAATTACGATGGTTCTTCAGCATCAAACACCTGCAAAAATCCACAAACTCATTAAAAGAAACCAGACTTCAGTGATGGACACGCAATGAGGGTGGCCGTGTGACGAAGCGTCGTGACAACAATGGTGGCAGTACACAGGGTGGTGGTGAAGACGCAGAGGAACTGTGAAGAATGGGCTGATGGAGGTTTATAACATAAAATGATAAAATATGGCATGTGAATGTAATATATGGATGGTGGAGGTGAAAGTGGGCGACACGTTGAAACTATGACGTGGAGCACGGGCTATGAGGCTTGGTCAACTGTGACGGGTCAAATAAATCTTAGCCACCCAATTTAGAAGGTGATCTACGGTGAAGATTGTATCTAAGAGTGATGGAGCGGTGGGCTAGAGGCAATGTGGACAAGACTAAAAGGTGCGAAACTTTGTAGGATGGGAGCCATCAGATGCGGACCTCAAAATCGAACGGCCCAGGTGAATTCCGCTGCACGCCTTTCGACCGGGAGATAATGCGCGAAATGGGTAGTTTTTGAAATGGTACATGGGGAAACTTGTCATACGATCAATGGAATCGCTGGCCCCACGGAGAATACCGCTCGCCCAGCAATGGTGGTGCGGAACAAACAACCGGTTTTCAGGCGCGGGGGCCACCACGGATAATTTGATTGCGGGCCGTTGATTTGATTGAGATCGAACGGCTACAGTTTGGCTCGAAAACATCAGGCGATGAGCCCCGCTCAATTTGGCACTCAGTTTCACGCCCGGGTCCCATGGGAATCAAAACAAAGGGGCTAAGGCTTCGGGCACCTAGCCCGATAAACTTTCAATTACGGATTTATACCTTTATGCAAGGTATTTTTAGGCGGAGAGGTCAACGATAGGTAGCACATGGAATTTTTTGGCCATGATAACAGGTTTGAAAGATTAGGAAGGAGTGTTAGGCCAGAAATTTGGATCGAAGGGTTGACATGCACAACATCGGCTCCATCTAGGGACAACATGTTCATCCTTGGACATGTCGAGAACGTGCAGACCTCTGATCATTTTAATAAACTCTGTTCTTCAGTCCCTTTGCTTTTCTCTTTTCCTCATCTATCAGCATACACTCCACGTTGAAGTAAAAACTGAAACAAAACTTATATACAATATGGTATAACTGGAACTCCTCATCTGAATCAAAATTGAAAGTAGGGTTTAAGGAATTGGCCATTCATAGGGGCCTCCAACAAATCACCTTGTAGATTTTCCAACATGAATGTATTATTACCTTTTAGCTCCATAATCTTAAATGGGCCAAACCAAAGTGGATCAAACTTAGCATGTTTGCCCTTTTCATTCCTCTGGATATCCCATTTGAGAACCAGATCACCAATTTGAAATTTCTTGTCTTTTGCATGCTGATCAAAGATGTTTTTCATTTTCTCCTGATACTCCGCTAATATCTGATTTACTTGGCTCCGTGTTTCCTCCAATTCTATCAGTTGGTTAATTATTCTGACCATGTCATGTGGTTCTTCCTGACTTTCCTGCATGAAACGTGCCACCGGCAAAGCCAATTGCATAGGAAACACAGTTGCTCGTCCATATACTAATTCATAAGGAGATTTCCCTGTTGCTCTCTTGCTAGTTATTCTGTTTGCCCACAGAGCAAATTTCAATTGGGAATCCCAATTCTTTTGATTCTCATTAATTGTCTTCTTCAAGGCCCTCACCAGAGTTTTGTTGGAAGATTCTACCAAGCCATTCCCCTGTGGATAGTAAGTTGTGGAGTGATTCAATATAATGTTATACTGCTGGCAGAAATTTACGAATTTTGTAGACTTGAAGTCCTGTGCATTATCAGTTACAATTCTAGATGGACAGCCAAACCTAGATATGATGTTCTCTTCCATGAATTTGATGATTACAACATCTGTAGCATTTCTCGCAGGTATGGCTTCCACCCACTTTGTAAAGTATTCTATTACAGTCAATATCCATTTATGTTGGCCACTTGAAGGGGGATGTATTTCTCCAATAAAATCTAATCCCCATTGCTGAAATGGTTCATCTACATGGACTGGAATTAGGGGCAGAGCGGGCAGCTTTTGTCTCTCAACAAATTGTTGACATTTATCACATGCTCTAACCCAATTAAAAACATCTCCAAATAATTTAGGCCAATAAAAACCAGCTCTCAGTATTTTATGTGCTGTGGCCTTCCAACTGTAATGACCTCCACAAATTCCCTCATGAAACTCCACCATTATATTTTCTACTTCATCCTCTGTGAGGCACAATAATAGTATGCATGAAGGATCTCTCCAATATAACTGACCATTGGCAACTATATAATTTTGTGATTTCAGCCTCAAAGCCCTGTATTTTGATTTATCACAGCTGGGTGGACAGCTGAGTGTTAAAAGATATTCAACTATTTCTTTGTACCAAGGACTAGTGAGATATTTTATGTGTATCTTTTGAGAGGTTATTTCTAGTCCTTGCTATTCTTCTCCTTTCCCAGATTCTTCATTTGCTATCATGGATAAATTTATGCCTAGAGCCTGATGATTTGACTCAGACAAAATTTTGGCTAGCCCTTGTCCTTTAACCAGCTTAGTGGGTCTTATGTCCAGATCATATTCTTGTATTTTTGCAATCCATCTTCCTCTTTTGCCTTCACTATCTCCTTGAACGAGAATGTCTTTGACAGCTGCTGTAGGGACATATGCAATAATATGAGACTGCAAAACATACATTCTAAAGGCTTTGAGGGACTTTACAAGGGCATAGGCTTGCTTCTCTAGTATATTGTATTTCAATTCTGCATCATGCAATACCTGACTGAAAAAGGCTATTGGCTACTCATATCCATCTTCATTTTTCTGCAACAAGACTCCAACTACTGTATGAGGTGAAGCAAATGAAAAGATCATAAATGGCTTTGTATAATCAGGCCTAACTAGCACAGGAGCTTCATCAAATTCCTGTTTTATCCTTGTGAATGCATCTCTGGATTCTTGGGACCATTTCACCTCATTATTCTTTTTCAACATATCAGTTATATGCCTAACTATCTCAGCATAGTTAGGAATAAATCTTCTCAGAAAATTTATTCGCCCTAAAAACATCTGCACTTATTTTTCATTCCCGGGGAGAGGAATACCATTTATGACTTCAACTCTTTTAGGGTCTATTTTCACACCATCTTTAGTGACAATGTGCCCTAAGAGTTTTCCCTCCTCTAATGCAAATAAAGACTTTTGGGGATTAAGAGAAAGACCATACCTTCTGCATTTTTCAAAGGTTCTCTGCAAGTGTTGAATGTGTTCAGTATCATCCTTTGAAAATACTGTGATATCATCCAGATATACCACCAGAAACTTGTCCTGCTCTCCAACAAAAGCTATGTCCATTGCCCTCTGAAAAGTAGCTCCTGCATTGATTAATCCAAAAGGCATCATGGCATACATGAATGTACCCCAGGGTGTGGTGAAAGCAGTCTTATTTTGATCTTCTGGGAACACAGCCACCTGATTATAGCCAGAAAACCCATCCATCATTGACATTCTAGCGGCTCCCACCACTTTCTGTAGAATGTGGTCCATCTTAGGCAATGGATAATTATCTTTTAAAGATGCTCTATTTAAGTTTCTGAAATCTACACACAACCTTATTTCTCCATTTTTCTTTCGAACAGGAACAAGGTTTGCTACCCATTCTGAGTATCTCAATGGCACAATTATTTTGGCCTTCAGTAGCTTCTTGATTTCTTTTTCAATAGAGGGAAGCAGCAGAGGATTTATCTATCTGAGCTTCTGTTTATAAGGCTTTTTATCTTCCCTCAGAGGAATTTTATGCTACATTATACTAATATTGAAAGTTTTTAGGTCCTGGTAGGACCATGCAAATACATATTTATAAGATTGAAAAAACTTCAGATATTTCTCTTTATATTCTTCTAGGACCTTCTTAGATAATTTTACAATTTTGGGATCAGCATAAGTACCCAGATTTAAATCTTCCATTTGATCTTATTCTACCACTTTTTTTGGCTGCAATGGAATATCATCTTTGTTAAATAACCTTTCTAGAGGCACCAGACCTCTAGTTATAACATTTCCTTTCAACTGCAGCACTTTACTTCCTGCCATTTCATCTTCCCATTTGTTGTCTGCAATATTTTCAGCTTCCCCTTCTTCGTTGTCATCAATCTCCATATTTGAAAACTCCCCCACTGTCTCCAAGAATCTCTTCATATGTTCATCATCTTCAAATACATGCCAGTGCTTAATATTATCTGGGATAGATGGTCTATATCGTACCTCAACTTCATACCTCAAGAGTGGGTTCTGAGGAGGATGAAATGTGCTAGCAGCCACAGCAAGAGAATCTGCCATTCGATTATGCTCCTGGGGCATGAACTATATGTTAAAGGCTGAGAAGAAATTCTCCACCATGTCCCAAACTTCATTTCTATATGCCCTCATCCGAGGATGCTTTGTTTGGCATTGATTTCGGACCTGTCTCACCACCAGCTCAGAGTCTCCCATGACTTTTAAACTTTGTATGCCCACATTCTTGGCTGTCTGTAATCCCAACAAAAGTGCTTCATATTCAGCTACATTATTGGTAGCCTCATATTCCAATTTAAAGGACAGTGGGACCCATTTTCCTATAGGAGAGATTAATAACACCCCAGCTCCATTGCCTTCTCTTGAATTTGCCCCATCAAAATGTAAAGTCCAGATTCCAGCTTCATAATTTTCTGAAGGCTGCTCATCCTTAATTTTGAAGGAGGATTCATGCACATAATTTTGATCTTCTTCTAGCATAAAGCATGAAAAATATCCTTCTTTACTATAGACTGGCGAATTTTCAGAGTTATCAGCCTTAGTAACTACCTTGACAAATTTAGTCTCTCTGTATAACCTCCTCTCCTGTCCACCAAAAACTGGGATGGTAGCATATGTTAAATCTAGCTTAATTGACCCACCAATTTTTGTACCCCAGGACCTTGACAGCAACATGCCAAAGCGGGCTAGGATATCAACAACCACAATGTCCATAACTACACTTTTTGCTGGAATTTGTGCTAGATTGACCACTGAATCTTTAATCATCCCCAAGCATTTAACTCTTTTGGAATCAAACGAGTATAGGTCTTTATATGGCCTTGTAATTTGCAATCCTAGTTGTTCCATGACAGACAGAGGCATAAGATTATGGGAAGCCCCAGAATCTAGCATGCAGTTGTGTAACAGCAGGTCATGAATAACTAAATACACGTAAAAAGGAGGAGTAGAAGGGTCTACCTCCTCAACATGTGGGCCAAAGACTACCAGGGGTCTTTCTTCTTGGAGGTTAAGACTATCTGGAATTATTGGTACTTCAGGAGGGAGTATGAAGGAGGTAACTTGAGATTGATATGCAGGTTGTTTTAGCAGTTCAGTCAAGGGGACTGGAATTTTAATTTTCTCAAGCTCTTTTTGTAGACTGAAAGCAGGGGGAGGCTTTTCTATTACAACTTCTTTAAATTCTTTATTTTCAGCTGGAAATTTGACCTCTCTTGACACTGACTCAGCATTGGGAGGACTGACTATTTTTAAAGAAGAAGGGACTTGGTCATTAGACTGTAAAGGCTTGTTCAGAGGGCTCTTACCTTTTTCTGCAGCTTTTTGTATTAATGGTTCTCTCTGAGCAGGTTCCGCCTTTTGAAGTGGCTCCTGTTCTTCATCTTGAGTCCTGGTTCTCTTCCTTGAAGGTCTGAGATCATATTTTACATTGAATTGTGCTTGCATGAAATCAACAAATTGTTTACAATAATGATCGATCTCTGCTTCTTCTTCTTCCTGCAACGGGCATTCCACTTCATCGTTGTTTGAGAAAGAAAAATTTGAATCTTCTAGTTCATAAGCAGCGTCTTCAGTGGAGTCATCTACTGGACCTTCTAGGTACAATGGGTGTGGTACCTGATCTGGTTGCTCTTTTGCTTCTCTTGGCAATATCTGCAGAGGTGGCTTTCTATATTGAGGATTGTACCCTCTGTTTGGAGCATTATAGAAATTCTTGGGAGCTACATTCTTAGCCTCCAACTCAAGCTTGACCTTCTTCTTAACCATCTTACTTATTTCATCCATCTTATCTGCATCCTTATCTTGATTAGAGGTGGAAACCTCTTCTTTGCCTCTCCTCCTAGTTTCATGTTCAGCTTTTCCTTTTAATTTTCCAGTGGAGGCAAAGTTTGCTTCCAGCTCAAGAGCATCTGACTAAGCATCATCTAGGGTGGCAGGCTTTCTCTCCCTGAGGGAGAAACCAAAATTTGAGTCAAAGGCTGCAATGAAAACAACTTTTGCAGCGTTCTGATGAGGCTTCATATCTACAGGGAGACTTAGATATAACTTATTAAATCTCTTTATAAACTCTACCACTCCCTCATTATGTTTCTTCTTCAGAGTATTAAACTCAGTAAGACACATCCCATGATCTTTCTTTTCCCCCCATTTTCTGAGAAAAAGCTCTTCCATTCTATCCCAGGTATTAACTGAGCGATCTGCTAATGTTTTAAACCACTTTCTAGCTTCACCCTCAAGAGATTGGACAAACAGTATTAAGAACACATCCAGGTGTTATACATTTAAATTTTCTGCAAATGAGCAGAAAGTCTCAAGATGTTTCTGAGCATCAACCTCATTTTCTCCATTAAATCTAGGCAGAATCTTCAAATAATCCTGTGGCATATCATTTAGCACTTGTGGTAAGGCTAGTGGAGCATATTTATTTAGTAGGAAAGCTGGAACATTAGCCATTGGAGGAGGTGGGGGTTGTGCAACGATCTAATGTACAAATGGAGGAAGAGGAGGAGGTGGAAGTGGGGTATGAATAACAATAGGAATGTATTGTACAGCTGCCTGAGGTGTATATGGAAACAGTTCACGGTTAACAGCAGCTACTTCTGTGATTTCTTTAACTTCTTCAGCCTCAAGGGTGAGATGAAGGTTTTCTTTGGTTCTAGCACTTCCCCTGGGTGGGCTATCTGAGTAATATTCAGGATTTTCTTCAGTAAAGTCAGGATTTTCTACTGGAATTTCTTGAGAAGAAGAGGATGGATAATATTCTTGAGAAAACTCAGGGATTTCAACACGGGCTGATTGTCTTTCTCTCCAACTTCTTCTATGTATAATCTTTTCTGGGTCAGGCACAGAAGATGTCTTTAACTTAGCAGTATCTGACCTCAGATGTGACTTTCGAGGAGCCAGGACTACCAATAGATTTATCAAATAAACAACAGTGGAGTCGCCAAGGTGAGAGATATGCAACTCTTCAACTCTTTGTGCTCACCTGATTAGAGAGTGAATATGATTTGTCAAGGCCCAGGGAAACTGATATTCTTAAATTCGTCCCCGGCAACGGCGCCAGAAAGATGTTGTTGACAATTCTTGTCTACCCTAGAGACAGCCTAGAGTTGCTATAGACCAGTGCCTAGGACATCTTAACATAGCAAGGAGCTCATAATATAGCTTGGGTTGTCAATCCAAAATCTCTCTTACTATCTCTTGCAAAACAAGGAAATTAGTTTAAATGGAACCAAACTCTCTCAGAAGCTGATACAAAGATAAGAATAATGTAGGAACAACATGAAAAACTCCAATACAAAAGCATCAGACAGTTAAGAGACAACTTACTGCAAAGAGGGCCAGTTCAAATAATATGCCATAGAAATCAAATATCAGAAAGTGGATGCGGTGAAGAAACATGAAGAAGATACTAGTTAGCATGAGGCTGATACCCAGATACACAACAAAACCACATATGGGCTTATCCAACTAAGAATCCATACATGACAATGGCGTTTTAAAAGCACCCTCCTCAAGTAACTAATATAGTAGAAAATATGGATGAAATGAACATGGAATAGTATATCATGACTAGGCCTATTTAAAGCGCTTGACTAATCCAAGTATGGGCACCAACTAGGATGAATCCTTACTTAAGACCAATGAGCCACTCGCATTCTAGAACATGATACAAGAAGATAAATGTAATGGAATGAGATTTTATATTAACACATAAGAGAAAATTACATACTGTGGGATACCAAAGACCAGAATCCTCATTACAGATATAACTCCTCCTCACTGAGACCCTATAGGCTCTTAGCCTTCACATAGAAGCTTCACAAGATGTATACAAGAACTTCTCACTACACAGTTTGCGGATAGAAATCTGGAACCCCTACAATGTCTTTCTTCCTCATTTTTATAAGAGAAACAGAAAGCTCTAGAGAATGAGGTAAGTGATATACATTTAATGATCTAATTTAAAACAAATTTGAAAGAAAAACCCGCCTATGCTGTTTGACGGTGCTGAACTGGTGCAAGTACTCTGCTGCTGCTACATGAAGTAAATGTTGTGGGAGTAGAGTTTCTGGAGACAAAATATGAGGAATAAAATATGAAACATGATGTACTTTTCTGAGAGAAAAATCTATTGAAGTGCACCCTGGAGGATCTAATTTCTATGCACTTGTACTCGTGCCTTCTGGATGTTGAATCGCCATTTAAAATCTCCGGCACCAACTATTGAATTCCTCGCTCTCTGATCGATATTCTTTGTTGTGAAATTAATGTCTTCAGCTACCAGGGTTTATCTTTTTAATTTCTCTGAGGGGTTTGATAAATTTCAGCCCTGCTTCATTAAATAAAAGTCTTGTCAACAATATTTCCTCGGATCTCTACTTCATCATCCAGCACCTGCTGAACAGATCTTTGAAATGCACTCATCCTCTGTGATGTAAACCCCGAATTACGATGGTTCTTCAGCACCAAACACCTACAAAAATCCACAAACTCATTAAAAGAAACTAGACTTCAGTGATGGACACGCAATGAGGGTGACCATGTGACGAAGCGTCGTGACAACAATGGTGGCGGTACACAGGGTGGTGGTGAAGACGCAGAGGAAATGTGAAGAATGTGCTGATGGAGGTTTATAACATAAAATGCTAAAATATGGCATGTGAATGTAATATATGGATGGTGGAGGTGAAAGTGGGCGACACGTGGAAACTATGACGTGGAGCACGGGCTATGAGGCTTGGTCAACTGTGACGGGTCAAATAAATCTTAGCCACCCAATTTAGAAGGTGATCTACGGTGAATATTGTATCTAAGAGCGATGGAGCGGTGGGCCAGAGGCAATGTGGACAAGACTAAAAGGTGCGAAACTTTGTAGGACAGGAGCCATCACATGCGGACCTCAAAATCGAACGGCCCAGGTGAATTTCGCTGCACGCCTTTTGACCGGGAGATAATGCGCGAAATGGGCGGTTTTTGAAATGGTACATGGGGAGACTTGTCATACGATCAATGGAATCGCTGGCCCCATGGAGAATACCGCTCGCCCAGCAATGGTGGTGCAGAATTAACAACCGGTTTTCGGGCGCAGGGGCCACCACATATAATTTGATTGCGGGCCGTTGATTTGATTGAGATCGAACGGCTACGGTTTGGCCCGAAAACATCAGGCGATGAGCCCCGTTCAATTTGGCAATCGGTTTCACGCCCGGGTCCCATGGGAATCAAAACAAAGGGGCTAAGGCTTCGAGGACCTGGCCCGATAAACTTTCAATTACGTATTTAGACCTTTATGCAAGGTATTTTTAAGCAGAGAGGTCAACGATAGGCAGAACATGGAAGTTTTTGGCCATGATAATAGGTTTGAAAGATTAGGAATGAGTGTTAGGCCAGAAATTTGGATCGAAGGGTTGACATGCACAACAATACCAGAGGTAGTACTGCCTCCTATCATCTCTTTGACTACTACAAAAAAACGCAGTAAGATTGTTTCCCAAACCAGGAATTTTTTTTGAATTACAATTCACCCACAGGAAAAGAAGAATATTGTGGCCACAACCTTCCAACTGGGCTCCCCTGCACACCAACAGCAAATGGAGAAAGTTGTGGAGGAATAAGCGGACATTTTCTCCTCACCCACAGAGGTTCCTCCACACTGTCAGGTCAAGCACTCCATTGATCTAACCCAGGCATGTCACTACCTGATGTTTCCATACCTCATGTGGCCACACAGAAAAAATCCAAACATGTACTATTTGAGGTTGATAAAGCAACCAAATTTATTGAACGCATCCAACACGTCCACTAGCAGGTCCATGACATCTTCGAAAAATCTAATACCAAGTTCAGCAAAATTTGCCTCATCTCATGGAGGAACTCAAAACAATGGGGACCATTGCTTCCTAAGGGAGGGGGAATGATCATGGTGGATATTGGTGGCCACCCACCTATTCCATTTGGACCCCAACCATCGTTTCTTTAATTTTTTCAGTTTCAGCACAACTTAATATTTTCAGCAGTTTGTCGGGTCCTAAACTTTCAGATCTGTTTCGAGGCCCTAATGATCCAGGTGGATATTAGTGGCCACCCACCTATTCCATTTGGACCCCCACCATTAGTTTTTCAGTTTTTCAGTTTTAACACAACATACTATTTTTAGCAGTTTTTCGAGTCCTAAACTTTTGGAGCAGTTTTGAGGCCTTGAGCGATGTTTTTTGGGAAAACTGGGAGAAACATGGAATTTCCTTTGATGTTTCCCACATAAAATTTTTTGGTCCTCTTATAGATATTTCTAACGAGGTATAGATCACATCAAAAGATATCATATGCCAAAGATACATCCCTAGGAAGAGTATGTACCAATTTACCCAAATGCAGCCCATAGTTTTTGTGCTTCATCTCCTAGGGTTAAGTTTTTGGATGTTTAAGGTTTTCCATTATTTCTCAAAAATAGATAGGCCCTTGATCCTCATTGTAACATATTTAAAAGGCCTGTAGCTGCCACATACCTTCTCATAGATGAGCTAACAGCTCCCTAGCTAGTTATTTTCATTATGTTTGTATGAATATATCTGTTATTTGATACTAATGAAATGAAGTTTTATTTCCACTACATCTCTGCATTTATGTCTATTTCTGTATATTATTGTGTTCCTTCATAAATCTGGATTAGTGGTATCAGAGTGGTTTTCTCTTTCTCTTTTTTTCTTCGCATGTCCCCAACGCGGTCAGGGTATAAGGAGTTAGGGCTCAATTTGGTTGAACCCTTTCAAGATCAGCGTCGCAAACCCTGATGACCTCCCATGGCTGAAGAAACGAAAGATGAGGGAGTAAGATATCCTATCCAAATATTGTTCACGGAGGCCCTCGAGAAACAGAGGAACGCGATGATGGATAACTTTTCCCAGATCCTTCAACAGTGCCCACCAGCGGCGCATCTACATCTAGCAGCCGTTCTGGCGGCGCCACTCCTTTAAAGGTACAGTTCAACTTTGAAATTCATGTATTTGAAGGCCAGATAGATGCAAACACCATAGATAGATGGTTGAATATTCTGGAAGGCTATTTCTTGGTCCATGATTTCTTCTACCAAGAAAAGTTTTTTTTTCAATCCTTAAATCTGCCCCCCATGTCAAAGACTGGTGGGAAACCTATTATGAGCAAAAGGACACGAGGGAACCCTCTATTTTTTACCGCACAAAATTGGAATCCATTGTGAGATGACATCAAGGAACAATATTACCCCGTGGGAAGCTATGAGGACAAATACATCCAATGAACCACGTTGCGGCAATAAAGGGATCAAGATGTGCACAAATTGAAGAATTTGTTCCATACCATGTGCACAAAGTTGGGTATTAAATATTCAAAGAGAAATTTGGTGCTCAAGTACTGTAGATCTTTTCACAAGTACATTCTGGAGCAAATGGAATTCATCGAAATTACCTTGCTTGGCATGGCATATCTCTATGTTTCCAAGATCGACTAGAAATTTAAGTAGAAGAAGGGAGACTTTGGATCCTCGAATCCAAAGCTAGAGAAATCAGCCCCCGAATCCTAGAACAAGGGGCAAAGCCAAAGCGGGGAAACTCATAACAACACCAAAAATCCAAAGAAGGACATGGGGAAGTGGTGTGAATTACATAACAGCCCCACTCACAGAAAAAATTAGTGTGGGGCCAAACACTCGTTGTTGGCCGAACTAAAGGCACCTGAATCAGAAGCATGTTCTGATCCTAAGTCAGAACCAAATAAGGGAATTGAAAAAGGGAAGAATATCATTCAAGTGGATCCCAGTGCCATTGCTGCCACCATCAAGCTCCAAGGGGAGGATCCTGAGGATCCAGAGGAGTGGGAGCGCATCTTCCATTCACAGATGTGGGTGAAGGGTTATCCATTGTGATTCCTTGTCAATAATGGAAGCCAAAAGAACCTCATTTCGGCAGAGGTTTTGAAGTGGCTCGGCCTACCGACCATGGCACACCTACAGTCATATAACATTGGGTGGCTTCACGAAGGAAGAGATCTCTGCATCTGCCAGTAGTGTTGCCTCTAGTATAGCATCAAGCCATTCACGGATGAGGTATTGTGTGATGTTGCTCCTCTTGATGTGTCTAATGTATTATTGGGCCAACCATACATGTGGAAGACACATTTTTTGTATTATTCTAGGACTCGTGTTTTTTATTATTTCTTTGGTAAATAAATTGTACAGGATATCGAAGGTAGTACCACCTCATGCCATCTCTTTGACTATTGTAAAACAAAACAGTAAGGTTTCTTCCCAAACCAAGAAATTTTTTTGCATTATAATTCACCCACAGGCCAAGAAGAAGATAATGGCCACAACCTCAAAAGAGGGCTCCCCATGACTGCAGCAGCAAATGGACAAAGTCATGGATGAATATGCTGACATTTTCCCCTCACCCACAGAGGTTCCTCTACACTGTCAATTCAAGGAATCCATTGATCTGACCCCAAGCACACCACCACCTGATGTTTCCATATCCCATGTGACCACATAGATAGAATCCACACATATACTGTCTGAGGCTAATAAAGTAACCAAATTTATTGAACAGAGCCAACACATCTTCCAGCAAGTCCATGACATCTTCGACAAATATAATACCAAGTTCAGCATAATTTGCCTTATCTCATGGAGGAACTCAACACAATGGGTACCACTTCTTCCTAAGGGGGGAGGAATGTTCCAGGTGGATATTGGTGGACACCCACCTATTCCATTTGGACCCCCACCATAATTTCTTTTAGTTTTTCAGTTTCATCACAACTTACTATTTTAGCAAATTGTCGGGTCTTGAACTTCCGAAGCCGTTTTGAGGCCCTAATGATCCAGATGGATATTGGTGGCCACCCACCTATTACAATTGGACCCCCACCATCAGTTCTTTCAATTTTTCAGTTTTAGCACAACTTACTATTTTTAGTAGTTTTTCAGGTCTTGAACTTCTGGAGCCGTTTTGAGGCCCTAAACGACATTTTTTGGGAAGCCCGAGAGTAACATGGAAATTCCTACGATGTTTCACATGTAAAAAATTGTGGTGCTTGGATAGATATTCTAACGAGGTAAAGAGTGTGTTAAATGGAGATCATATTCCAAAGTTACGTCCCTGCCAGGAATTTGATGTACAAATTTACCCAAACGAGGCCCATAGTTTTGGTGCTTCATCTCTTAGGGTTAGGTTTTTGTATGTTTATGTTTTCCATTATTTCTCATAAATAAATAGGCCTTTGAGCCTCATTGTAACACAATTCAGAGGCCTGTATACACCACATCTCTTCTCAAAGATAAGCTACCAACACCCTAGCTAGTTATTTTCATTATGTTTGTAAGCATATTTTTGTTATTTAATATTAATGAAAGGAAGTTTTATTTTTGTTGCATCTTTGTGTTTATGTGTATTTCTATATATTATTGTGTTCCTGCATAAATTTGGATCAATGCTATCAGAGTGGTCTGCTCTTTCTCAATTTTTCTTTGCATGTCCCCAATGCGGTCAGGGTATAAGGAGTTAGGGATCAATCTAGTTGAAACCTTGCAAAATCAACCTCGCAAACCCCAACGACTGCCTATGGCAGAAAAAAATAAAAGGTGAGGGAGCGGGAGATCATATCAAAATATTACTCTAGGAGGCCCTCGAGAAATAGAGGAACATGATGATAGATAACGTTTCCCATATCCTTCAACAACTGCCCACCAACGACGCATCTACATCCAGCAGTCACTCTAGAGGTGCCACTCCTTTCAAGGTACAAGTCAAATTTGACATTCCTATATTTGAAGGCCAAATAGACGCAGATGCCATAGATATATGGTTGAATTTTCTAGAAGGGTATTTCTCAGTCCATGATTTCTCTGGCCGAGAAAAGATTATTTTTGCACTCCTCAAAGCTGCCCCCCATGTCAAATACTGGTGGGAAACCTACTGTGAGAAAAAGGACACGAGGGAACCCTCTCTGTTCTCAGCCACACCCACTTTGAATTCGTTTTGAGATGGCATCAAGGAAAAATATTACCCTATTGGGAGCTATGAGGAAAAATACATCCAATTGACCATGATACGGCAACAAAGGGATCAAGATGTTCACAAACTAATGAATTTTTTCCATACTCAGTGCACAAAGTTGGGTATTAAAGATTCAGAGAAACATTTGGTGTTCAGGTACCATGGTTGTTTGCACAGGTAGATTCAGGAGGAAATGGAGTTCCTCGACATTACCTCGCTTGGCATGACATATCGCTATGCTGCCATGATTGAGCATAAATTTAAGCAGAAGAAGTGAGACTTTGGATCTATGAATCCGAAGCCAGGGAAAGGCATTGCCAAATTGTAGAACAAGGGAAAAAGATAAAGTGGGGTGACTCAGAACAATGCCACAAATCCAAATAATGATATGGGGAAGTGGTGTGAATTTCATAACAACCCCAGTCACAACACAAATGAGTGTGAGGCCAAATAGTCGCTGGTGGCCAAACTAAAGGTACCTGAATCATATGCATGTTCTGATCTTGAGTCAAAACCAAACAAGGGAAATTACAAAGGGAAGCAGATCATTGATGCGAATCGCAGTGCCATTTTTTCCACCACCAAGCTCCAAGGGGAACATCTTGAGGATACAAAGGAGAGGGAGTGCCTCTTCCATTTGCAGATGTGGGTGAAGGGTTCTCCACTCCAATTCCTTGTTTATAGTGGAAGCCAAAAGAACCTCATTTCAGTAGAGGTCGTGAAGTGGCTCGACCTACTGACCATAGCACACCCATAGCTGTATACCATTGGGTGGCTTCATGAAGGGATAGATCCCTTCATTCACCAGCAGTGCCACCTCATGTACACCATCAAGCCATTCACGGATGAGGTACTATGTGATGTTTCTTATTTTGATGCGTCTGATGTATTATTGGGGCAACCATACTTGTGGAAGAAACATGTTGTGTATGAGTCTAGGCCCCATGTTGTTGTTATCACTTTTGGAAATAAATTGTTCAAGATACCGGAGTTAGTACCACCTCTTGCAATCTCTTTGACTACTACAAAACAATGCAATAATATTTTTTTCCAAACTAGGAAATTTGTTTGCATTACAATTCGCCCACAGGGAAAGAATAAGATTGTGGCCACAACCTTGAAATAGGTCTCCCCTTCACAAAAACATAAATTTTATCCTCTCTCATAGAGGTTCCTTTACACTGTTAGGTCAAGCACTCCATTGATCTGACCCCAAGCATGCCATCGTCTAATATTTCCATATCTCATTTGACCACACAAACAGAATCCACACATCTATTGTCTGAGGTTGATAAAGCAACCAAATATATTGAACACATCCAACACGTCTGCCAGCAAGTCCATGACATCTTCATAATGGGGGATGAATGATCCAGGTGGATATTGGTGTCCACCCACCTATTCTATATGGACCCCTAGCATTGGTTCTTTCAGTTTTTCAGTTTCAGCACAACTTACTATTTTTAGCAGTTTGTCGGGTCCTGAAATTTTGAAGTCGTTTTGAGGTGATATTGGTGGCCACCCACCTATTCAATTTGAACCCCCACCATTAGTTCTTTCAGTTTTTCAGTCAGAACTTACTATTTTTAGAATTTTTTTTGTTATTTTATATTAATGAAATAAAGTTTTATTTTCGTTGCATATCTATGTTTATGTATATTTTTGTATATTATTGTGTTCTTGCATAAATATAGATCAATGGTATAAGAGCAGTCTACTCTTTCTCAGTTTTTCTTTGCATGTCCCCAACGCAGTCAGGGTATAAGGAGCTAGGGCTCGATCTGGTTGAACCCTTGCAATATTAGCCTCGCAAACCCCAACGACCTCCCATGGCAGAAGAAAAGAAAGACGAGGGAGCAGGAGATCCTATAAAAATATTGCTTGAGGAGGCCCTCGAGAAATAGAGGAACGCGATGATGGATAACTTTGCCCAGATCCTTCAACAGCTTCCCACCGACGACATATCTACATCCAACAACCACTCTAGAGGCACCACTCCTTTCAAGGTACAAGTCAAATTTGACATTCCTTTATTTGAATGCCAGATAGATGTAGATGTCGTAGATAGATGGTTGAATTTTCTGGAAGGATATTTCTCGGCCCATGATTTCTCCGACAAAGAAAATATTATTTTTGCACTCCTCAAAGACACCCCACATGTCAAATACTGGTGGGAAACCTACTGTCAGAAAAAGTAGGAGAGGGAACAATATTACCCCGTGGGGAGTTATGAGGACAAATACATCCAATGGACCATGTTGCAGCAGTAAAGGGATCAAGATGTGCACGAACTCATGAATTTGTTCCATACCTTGCGCACAAAGTTGGGTATTAAATATTTAGAAAGACATTTGGTGCTCAAGTACCGCAGTTTTTTTCACAAGTACATTTAGGAGGAAATGAAGTTTCTCAACATTACCTCGCTTGGCACAACATATTTCTATTCCACCAATATCGAGTAGAAACTTAAGCAGAAGAAGTGATACTTTGGATTCTGAAGCTAGGGAAAGGTGCCTCCGAATCACAGAAAAAGGGGCAAAGCCAAAGCTGGGTGACTCTAAACAATGCCAAAAATCCAAAGAAGGATGCGTGGAAGTGGTGTGAATTTCATAACAACCCCACTCACATCACAAATGAGTATCAGGACAAACAGTCATTTGTGGTCGAACTAAAGGCACCCGAATCAGATTCATGTTTTGATCCTGAGTTAGAAAGACAAGGGAAATGACAAAGGGAAGCATATCATTGATGCAGATCCTAGTGCCATTGTTTCCACCACCAAGCTCCAAGGGGAGGAACTAGAGGAGGGGGAGTTCCTCTTCAATTTACAAATGTGGGTGAAGGGTTCTTCACTACAATTCCTTGTCGATAGTGAAAGCCAAAAGAACCTCATTTTAGCAAAGGGCATGAAGCGGCTTGGCCTACCAACCATAGCACACCCATAGCCTTATACCATTGAGTGGATTCATGAAGGAATATATCTCAGCGTCCGCCAGTAGTGCCACCTCTCGTACATCATCAAGCCATTCACGGATGATGTATTGTGCAATGTTGCTCCTCTTGATGTGTCTAGTGTATTATTGGGCCAACCATACTTGTGGAAGAAACATGTTGTGTATGATTCTAGGCCTCATTTTGTTGTTATTACTTTGGGAATTAAATTGTACAGGATACTGGAGGTAGTACCGCCTCCTGCCATCTCTTTCACTACAAGAAAACAACATAGTAAGATTGTTTCCCAAACGAGGAATTTTTTTTTCATTATAATTTTCCCACAGGGTAAGAAGAATATTGTGGCCACAAACTTGAAATAGGGCTCCCATACATAGCAACATCATATGGAAAAAGTCATGGAGGAATAAGCGTAAATATTCTCCTCACCAACAGAGGTTCCTCTACACTGTCAGCTCAAGCACTCCATTGATTTGACCCCAGGCACACAACCGCCTTATGTTTCCATAACTCATCCAACCACACAAAAATAATCCACACATGTATTCTCTAAGGCTGATAAAGCAACCAAATTTATTGAACACATCCAACACGTCTGCCAGTAGGTCCATGAAATCTTCGATAAATCCAATACCGAATTCAGCAAAATTTGCCTCATCTCATGGAGGGACTTAATGCAATGGGGACCATTGCTTCCTAAGGAGGGAGGAATTATCCAGGTGGATA
The DNA here is from genome assembly GCA_034641835.2 of Pinus albicaulis. Classification (NCBI taxonomy): domain Eukaryota; kingdom Viridiplantae; phylum Streptophyta; class Pinopsida; order Pinales; family Pinaceae; genus Pinus; species Pinus albicaulis. Next base: position 321,840 of record JAXQQM020090989.1, read on the forward strand.
TTGGTGGCCACCCACCTATTTTATTTAGACACCCACCATCAGTTCTTTCATTTTTTCAGTTTCAGCATAACTTACTATTTTTAGCAATTTGTCGGGTCCTAAACTTCCAGAGCCATTTTGAGGCCCAAATGATCTAGGTGGATATTGGTGACCACCCACCCATTCCATTTGGACCCGCACCAACAGTTCTTTCAGTTTTTCATTTTTAGTAAAACTTACTATTTTTAGCATTTTTTCGGGTCCTGAACTTCGGGGGTTGTTTTGAGGCCCTAAACAACGTTTTTAGGGAAACATGGGAGCAACATGGAAGTTCCTTTGATGTTTCTCACATAAAAAGTTGTGGTCCTCGGATAGATATTTATAACAAGGTATAGGACATGTAAAATGGGGGGATGAATGTTCCAGGTGGATATTGGTGGCCACCCACCTATTCTATTTGTACCCCCACCATCGGTTCTTTCAATTTTTCAGTTTCAACACAACTTACTATTTTTATCAGTTTGTCGGGTCTTGAACTTCTGGAGCCGTTTTGAGGTCCTAATGATCAAGGTGGATAGTGGTGACCACCCACCTATTCCAATTGGTCACCCACCATTATTTCTTTCAAATTTTTCAGTTTTAGCACAACTTAATATTTTTAGCAGTTTTTCGGGTCTTAAACTTTCGGAGCAATTTTCAGGCCCTAAACGACATTTTTTGGGAAAACTGGGAGAAACATGGAAGGTCTTGAGATCTTCCTCACATGAAAAGTTGTGGTCCTTGGATAGATATTTCTAACGAGGTAAGAGTGTGTCGAACGGAGATCATATGCCAAAGTTACATCCCCAGGAATTTGATGTGTTGATTTACCCAAACGGGGCCCATAGTTTTGGTGCTTCATCTCCTAGGGTTAGGTTTTTGGATGTTTAGGGTTTTACATTATTTCTCAACAATAAATAGGCCTTCAAGCCTCATTTTAACAAAATTCAGAGGCTTTTTGGTGCCACATCTCTTCTCAAAGATAAGCTACCAGCGCCCTAGCTAGTTATTTTCATTATGTTTGTAAGCATATTTTTGTTATTTTTTATTAATGAATGAAGTTTTATTTCCACTACACCTTTATGTTTATGTGTATTTATATATATTATTGCATTCCTGCATAAATTCATATCAGTGGTATCATAGCGGTATTCTCTTTCTCTATTATTCTTTGCATGTCCCCAATGCGGTCAGGATATAAGAAGTTAGGGCTCAATCTAGTTGAACCCTTGCAAGATCAGCCTCACAAACCCCAACGACCTCCTATGGAGGAAGAAAAGAAAATATGAGGGAGTGGTAGATCCTATCAAACTATTACTCTAGGAGTCCCTAGAGAAACAGAGGAAGGCGATGATGGATAACTTTACCTACATCCTTCAACGGCTGCCCATCGGCGATGCATCTACACCCAGCAGCCACTTTGGAGGCGCTACTCCTTTCAAGGTACAAGTCAACTTTTACATTCCTGTATTTGAAGGCCAAATAGATGCAAATGCCATAGATAGATGGTTGAATTTTCTTGAAGGGTATTTCTTGGTCCATGATTTCTCGGACCGAGAAAATATTATTTTTACACTCCTCAAAGCCGCCCCCCATGTCAAAGACTAGTGGGAAACCTACTGTGAGAAAAAGGACACGAGGGAACCCTCTCTGTTCTTGTCCACACCCACTTGAAATTCAATCTAAGATGAAATCAAGGAACAATATTACCCTATAAGGAGCTATGAGGAAAAATACATCTAATGGACCATGCTACAACAACAAAGGGATCAAAATGTGCACGAACTAATGAATTTGTTCCATACTCTACGCACAAAGTTGGGCATTAAATATTCAGAGAGACATTTGGTGCTCAAGTATCGTGGCTATTTGCACAACTACAGTCAGGAGGAAATGGAGTTACTCGACATTACCTCGCTTGGCACAACATATCGCTATGCCGCCAGGATCGAGCAGAAATTTAAGCAGAAGAAGCAAGACATTGGATCTGCAAATCCGAAGCTAGGAAAAGGAGTCATCCAATCGCAGAACAAAGGGAAAATCTAAAGTGGGGAGACTCAGAAAAACACCACAAATCCAAATAAGGACATGGGGAAGTGGTGTGAATTTCATAACAACCCCAGTCACAACACAAATGAGTGTCAGGCCAAATAGTCGTTGGTGGCTGAAATAAAGGCACCTGAATCAGATACGCGTTTTGATCCTGAGTCAGAACCAAACAAGGGAAATTAAAAATGGAAGCAGATCATTGATGTAGATCCTAGTGCCACTGTTTCCACCACCAACCTCCAAGGGGAGGATCCCGAGGATCCAGAGGAGGAAGAGTGCCTCTTCCATTCGCAGATGTAGGTGAAGGGTTTTCCACTGCAATTCCTTTTCTATAGTGAAAGCCAAAAGAACCTCATTTCAGTAGACGCCGAGAATTGCCTCAGCCTACCAACCATAGCACACCCACAGCTATATAGCATTGGGTGGCTTCACAAAGGAAGAGATCCCCGCATTCACCAGCAGTGTCGCCTCACGTACACCATCAAGCCATTCACGGATGAGGTACTGTGTGATGTTTCTGCTCTTGATTTTTATGATGTATTATTGGGGTGAGCATACTTGTGGAAGCAACATGTTGTGTATGAGTCTAGGCCTCATGTTGCTGTTATCACTTTTGGAAATAAATTTTGCAAGATATTGGAGGTAGTACCACCTCTTGCCATCTCTTTGATTATTGCAAAACAACAGAGTAAGATTTTTTTCCAAACCAGGAAATTTGTTTGCATTAAAATTCTCCCATAGGGAAAGAATAATATTATGGCCACAACCTCAAAACAAGGCTCCCCTGCACAACAACACATATTTTCTCCTCTCCCACAAAGGTTCCTTTACACTATCAGGTTAGGCACTCCATTGATCTAACCACATGCTTTCCACTGCCTCATATTCCATACCTCATGTGACCACATAGAAAAAATCCACACATGTATTTTCTAAGGTTGATAAAGAAACCAAATATATTGAACGTATCCAACACGCCTGCCAATAGGTCCATGACATCTTCGACAAATCCAATACCAAGTTCAGTAGAATTTGCCTCATCTCATGGAGGAACTCAACTCAATGGGTACCATTTCTTATTAATGGGAGAGGAATGATCCAAGTGGATATTGGTGGCCACCCACTGGTTCTATTTGGAACCCCACCATTGGTTCTTTCAGTTTTTCAGTTTCAACACAACTTACTATTTTTAGCAGTTTTTTGGGTCTTGAACTTCCGGAGCCACTTTGAGGCCCTAGTGAACTAGGTGGATATTGTTGGCCACCCACCTATTCAATTTGGACCCCCACCATTAGTTCTTTCATTTTTTCAGTTTCAGCACAACTTACTATTTTTAGCATTTTTTCGGGTCCTGAACTTTTGGAGACGTTTTGAGGCCCTAAACAACGATTTTTGGGAAATCCAGGAGCAATATGGAATTTCCTTCAATGTTTGTCATGTAAAAAGTTGTGTTCTTTGAATATATATTTCTAGCGAGGTATAAATCACATCAAATGAAGAACATATGCCAAAGTTACGTCCCCGGGAAGTTGATGTACCAATTTACCCAAATGGGGCCCATAGTTTTGGCGCTTCATCTCCTAGTGTTAGGTGTAGAAATTATATAGAATATGCATGTATATATCCAAATTCTCCTGATCTAAAAATATTTTATCTTCTTGCTAAATAAAGAATCCTTCCACTATTAATCTTTTGCGGAAATTTAAAAACTCAATTGCAAACACATGAAGCAATAAAAACAATTGCACATAACACAGTTGTTTAACAGGAAAGCTTGAAGATAAAAACCACAACTATCATATATTATGTATCATGGAGATCATGTAACAATCTCATACAAAGCTTAGTACATCAAGCTCTCAGTACAATCAATCGTCACACACTAACATGAATAAATCTGCAAATCCATGCACTGATTTCTTGCCACCTAATAGCCTGCCTCCACTACACAATCCCTATTGAAGAAGACCCCTGAATGAATTCGAATCTACCTTGCCCTGAGTGTGCAATCCTCATTGGCATCTCCAATGTGTATGTGATGCAATCAATGCATCACTATATTCACAACAGATATTCCATCTCACCCTTTCACTTCTCTCTCCACTGGGTCTCCACTGAATCTGACATGCACTGTAGTTTACTATTGTATTTGTTCAGGTGATTAATGAGTTATTATTTTTGAATTAGTTAACTAATTAATTCACTCCACTGTCACTAGTGTATCATTTATTTAGACTAGATACAACTAGCTCAACTTAGTTTAACTCCATTAACTGAGTTAAACTGAATAACAACTCCATGAACTACTCTTCCAACTCTGTCATAACTTTTCCTAACTAAGTCCTCCATGCATGAACCACCAGTAAACCCTAGGAATTGTGTAATTCATTTATCCCACTGGTTTTCCAAATCTGTACACTAAAATTAAGTGCTCCAAGAGAATAAGTTCATATTTAGAGTCTAATTATTATTAAGGGCTAATAATAATCGACACTTCTATTTTTAGATCGAAAATCTATAAATAAAGTCCGCCCAATATTCTAAAAATAGAATTTCATCTATTTTTCCAACTTGACAAACCATCCAAAAATAGCATCCTACAACTTCTGAAATATGATCACCATCTCTAAAATTATACATAGTCTAAAAATAGACTTACACCTAAAAATAGCTTGCGGGCCCACTTAGTGAAGGTGACTGATTTTCACTAAGCTCACCATCTTGTTGAATCTCAAGTTACGCCAAAGTTACGTCCCCAGGAAGTTGATGTACCAATTTACCCAAATGGGGCCCATAGTTTTGGTGCTTCATCTCCTAGTGTTAGGTTTTCAGATGTTTAGGGTTTTACATTGGTTCTAAAAAATAAATAGGCCTTCAAGCCTCATTGTAACATAGTTCAGAGGCTTGCAGCCGCCACATCTCTTCTCAGAGATAAGCTACCAACGCCCTAGCTAATTATTTTCATTATTTCTGTAAGCATATTTCTGTTATTTGACATTAATGAAATGAAGTTTTATTTTCGCTGCATATCTATGTTTATGTGTATTTCTTTATATTATTGTTATTCTATCAACAACTACAAAGATACAATTCTTACCCTGAACAGTAGGTAGACTGGTGGTGAATTCCATGGAGATGCCTTCCCATTTTCCATCTGGAATGGGTAGTGGCTGCAATAATCCAGCAAGATGAGTGTGTTCTCCCTTATTTTGCTGGCAAACTATGCACTCCTTGATATTTTGGAGCACATCCTCCTTGAGACCCTTCCATGAGAATATCTTCCTTATGGCCTGGTAAGTCTTTGTGAATCCTTGATGCCCTGAAAGTGGGGAATCATGTGATGCTTGCAAGATCTTCTCTTTGAGCTTATAATTCTTTGCCAAAAAGACTCAGTCCTGGAACAGATGATTTCATCGATTACTTTATACCTCTCATCAGCTATGATCCCATCAATTATCTCACATGAAAATTTATCCTCGGATTAATCAACCAACAATTGAGCCTTCCAATCTACGTCCATGCCCCTCAAGGATAGCGTTGTGGGTCTCCTGGATAAAGCATCAGCCACTATATTGCTCTTCCCCTTGACATACTCTATGTCAAAGTCATAGGCTTAGATCTTTCTTACCCATTTTTGTTGTCTTTCTTGGAGCTTATTTTGTTCAAGAAAGAATCTGAGACTGTTATGATCAGTTTTCACCCTGAATTTATTCCCCACCAAGTATTTTCATAATTTGGCTAAGGCATGCATAATAGCCAACATTTCTTTATCATAGATGGGGTATAGCCTTTCATGTGGTAGCAACTTCCTGCTCTCAAAGGCTATAGGATTCCCTCCATGCATCAAGACTGCTCCAATCCCTTCACCTGATGCATCACATTATAACACAAACGGTTGAGAGAAATTAGGTAAAACTAATACTAGAAAACTACTCATTACCTCTTTGAGCTTATCAAAAGCCCTCTGCACTGTAGGTGTCCAACTGAAAGCTCCCTTCTTGGTCAAGTCTATAAGCGGTGCTGCAAGTTGAGAGAACCCTTTGAAAAACTTCCAATAATATGTGCATATGCCTACAAACTCCCAGAGTTCTGTAACGTTCCTTGGCTCAGGCCAATCCTTGATTTCCCGAATATCTTCTTCATGCACTCTTACTCCATCCACTCTAATGATGTCACCTAAGTAGAGAATCTCTGTAAGGCCAAACTCACATTTCGAGAGTTTAGCATAGAATTTTTTCTCCTTGAGAATATGCAACACAGTCTCAATATGTTGCAAATGGTCCTCCCATGTACAACTGTAAATAAGAATATCATCAAAGAAGACCAACACAAACTTTCTTATATGACCATGAAAGATGTGGTTCATGCAATATTGGAATGTTTCTAGGGAATTGGTCAAACCAAATGGCATTACTAGGAACTCAAAATTCCCATAGTAACACCTGAATGTTGTTTTGGGGATGTCTTGATCCCTCACCCTGATTTGGTGATATCTGGATCTCAAGTCAATCTTGGAGAAATACTTGGATCCTCTTAGCTCATCCATCAGCTCATCGATCCTACGAATTGGGTATCTATTCTTTATGGTCCTTTTGTTTAGTGCTCTATAATCAATGCACATCCACAATGTGACATCCTTCTTCTTAACCAAGACGACTGAAGATGCAAAAGGGATAGTGCTAGGTCGGATATGACCTAGGGCTATTAGTTCTTGAATGGCCCTTTCAATTTCATCACTATAAGCCTTGGGATGCCTATAAGGGGTGGTATTCATAGCTTGAATCCCTTTCTCTATCTCAATAGTGTGTTAAAATCCCCTATCAGGAGGTCTCCCCAGTGGAATATCCCCAAATACTATAGAATACCGGTCTAAGAGAGCTTTCACATCAGGCTGCACAGGTGAATCCTTGACTCTAGCTTCAGAAAAATGTAGTTCTACCGCCCATTCTATGTCTCCTCTGTGTAATTCTACCTCCAAATTATGAGCTAAAAAAATCTGAGGGGGGTAAGTGTGCATAGCTTTGATTTTGTGATGCTTACCATCCTCCTTCCCTATACATTCCATCTCTAGAGTCTTCCAATCAGTAGTGACTCTCCCAAGAGTGATTAGCCACTGGACACCCAATATAATATTGGTGTCAGGAATATCAACCACAAATAAGTGGTCTATCATAGTGTAGGTTCCTATAGTTATAGACAATTCTGGAACATACTTGACACAATGCAAAGTTCTGGCTCCCGGTACCAAAACTGAAAACCCTTCAAAATATTCCATATGAATGCCCCTCTTCTTTACTAGTTGTGAATCAATAAAGTTATGGGTAGCACCACTGTCTACTCGTACCAATACTCTTTGCCCCATAATAGTACCTCTAACTCTTAAAGTCAGATATTTAGGGACTCCCCTCAATGCTGCAAGAGCTCCTCCCTTTGGAGAAAAAGTTTTCACTGCATCTTCTATAGGTAGTACAGCACTAGCCCTATCTTCTTCATCAGAAAATATATCAATATAATGAGCCTTCCTTGCAACACATTCATGGTTTGGAACCCATGGCTTTTGACAAGTAAGGAAAAGTTTCTCCTTCCTTAATCTCCTATGATCGTGGTCAAGAGGTGCCTTCTTTTGCCATGAAGAATTCTCTTGCCATAGTAATTCCTTTGCTTTTGGCAAAGCATGTTGCAAATCTCTAGCCTTCTCCATAGCCTCAAGGAGTCTAGTTGGTTTGGTGGATCTTACCAACCCATGAAATGGTTCAGCCATCCCATCAATAAAAATACATACCCTTCTTCTCATAGTAAGGTTATACACCATTACTAAAAGATTCAAGTATTCAATAATATAATCTTCTAATCTCCCTTTTGTTTGAGCATGGTTAGCTCAACAAAGTGGGTTTTTGGATCCTTTGGATCAATTCTCTCTACTCGTCCCTTGGTGCAGATTGAGTATGAAGTGATATGAAATAAGCTTAGGACCAGAAGCTTGAACGACACTTGGAATATGAAATTCTAAGTGAATACCTTGCTGAATACAAAGCTAAACCTAGAGCCTTCAAGGAGACTCTAGCTTTACCACAGTTCATTCAACTGGAAGAAGAAAGGAGACCCTACAAAAATGGGATGATGAGAGGAAATAGATTTATATTGTCCACTTTTGATGGATCACTTACATGTGTATCAAATGCTTGGGTGATGAAACTAGAGGCTTTCTTCCTACTACATCCAGTAGTAGAGAGAGAGGATGTAGAAATTGTAGTGCTGCACCTTGAAGGTGAAGAAAATACATGGTGGTTTAGTCATTTGAGCCATGCAAGAGTGTCAACTCTTGTTGAGTTCTCCCAAAGGTTGATCAGGAAATTTGGCAAAGGGGAGGAGAAGCCCTCACCACTAGTAGAAGAGGCGTGTACCAGCGTTGTTGTAACCATGGAGGAGTAGCCTTCATCTTCAGCAGTTTGGGAAGCCAACACATATGAGGAAGAAACTATTGCAAACCTACAAGATGCTTCCAAATTTCACCAAGGTATGCTTAAATTTCCATCTCTTGTCATTTCAGAAAATCTTATGGAGGGATCTACATCTTTGCATTCTGCTGATTTAGAGCAACAAAGTTTTGATGCGCTATACAAGAGCAGTAATGAAGAAAATAGGACCCATTCCTTATGGGGGCAATCAAATGGAAGGTTGATTCATGAAGCACTAGAGGAAGAAGTAATAGATGGTAGACATCTTGAAATGAGAAACATTTTCTCCTTTCTAGATAACCCTTTCTCAATGATCACTCCCTAGCTCAAAGATAAACTTCTACTTGTAGCAGATCCAGAACCTTATTGTTTTTGGAAAGCCATTGACGAGGAGACGGTCTCATGGGGAGATCTCATTGGAGGTGCACTTCAACACATCATAGAGTGAAAATTTCTTCAACAGTTTGAGGAGGTTTTTCCCTCATCACACTTGGATCTTTGTGGATTCAAGGGGGACATTGATGAAAGGTCTTCTCTAGAAGATCTCCAAGGAGTTGCATTACAACATCTTATGAAATGCAAGAGGAGAAATTTGGTTTGGGAGGATGGTAGTCTTCCTCAGGAGAATGCTAAGGGAGAAAATTATGGAAGGCACCTACATGTGGATGGATGGGTGTGGATGATGAGCAAGAAGCTGGAAAGCTACTTGAAAATATATGACACTGGGCAGCAGGAGGCTTGGCTGTGTTGGCTACTATTGAAAGAGTTTGGCCATCATCCTATTTCTAAGGGTATGTGGGTGAAGAAGGTGTGGCAGGATACTTGCATCATTGGGAAGCAAGGAGTATGGACATATTGTGTTGATATGACATTCTTCATATCAATCACCATGTTTTCACCACATGAATTGTATGATGGAGGTATGACGAGGAAGAAAAAAAATTAAAAATTAAAAATTAAAAATTAAAAAAAAATATTCTTTGGATGTTCTTAGGAGAGTGTTGTGTAGATTAATCCGTCTTGCGGACAAGACCGATCTCTCTAGTACTAAAAGTAACTAGCAACAAACAACCAATTATACTAATCTCTCTCTAAGCATATAAGATTCATAAAAACACTATATAGGTGTAAGGCCTACCTTATGTCCAACGCTTGCTTGATTTCGTTGAAGTCCTTCCCGTGCACTGAAAGAACGTTCCTCGTGAATCTGCAGTCACAAACAAGCAAAAATATTACGCAGCACCTGTATAGACATTATTATAAACCATACTTATCATAATGATCAAGGAATTTATGAAATAAACCATGAATTGACAGTTTAATGAGAGAAATGAGTATATTTGTATTAACTTCAAATAAAGAAAACCTTTACAACCTATGCCTTGATGTTGTGCAGGTCCTCCTGGGGTCCGAAGCAGGAATCTCTTCTAATTTGACAAGCATTGCACTCTTTGAACCAAGAAAAATAGAGATGAGTGATTTAACCTCACAGAAAGTCTTAGTTAACTGAGTCTGAATCTCAACAGCATTTAACTTCAAATATCTTAAGCTTGAACTCCCTTTGAGGCTACCCAAGGCCTCTTTTTATAGTGGAAAAGAGGAGGTTTCTTGTTCCAAATATGAAGGGATAGAATCATCCTTCAAAGGGATTAGCTCCTTACATCAAGGGGTTAGCTCCATCAAGTGAGGGATGCATGAACCTTCTCAAAGCGTATCCATTCCCGAAAATTCCCATCTAGAATCTTCTAGAATTCATCTGAAATTCACTTTTTATCTTTACTTTCTCGCCTTTTTATGTTTTACAGAGGTCCGCACCCATAACACAAAGAACGTGCGGTATAGCTCCGCAGGCAGTCTGAACTTTAGGTGCGGGACCGCAGGGAATGAACAGAGAAAGTGCGATACTAAGGTTTAGGGGATTTTTAGGGATTTTTCTCTGATTTTGAAAGCTTGACATGAGGAGCAGATATGTTAGACTTGCAAAAGGAGGAAGTATGAGTAATAATGAGCTCATACTTATAGTAAAATGTCAGGATGACAGATTTTAGTGTAACAAATTGCCCCCTAAAGTGCAAAGTCTGGAATAGATGAAGCTGTAGTCTGTCATATATGAAGAGTGCAGTACTTTATCATTTCAAAGATCATCCTGTGGACACCCCATTCGGAACCTGTAAAAACATTCAATGCAAAATATATACATATTTATGTCATCACTAAGGTAGGCATTCCCACACTCAGATAAAAACTAACTATAATCTAACTGAAATCGTTCTGATACAGGAATGATTTTGAATTCATCATAGTACAGATATATGTAGACACAGTATGGACGCAGCCATCTGTTTATAAATTGTCTACTGTATAGATGACAACAAAATTCCTTGCAGCCTGGATGGTGGAAACTAGATCCAAGGTCTTGATTTCCGCATCTCGAACTAGTACGATTCTATCCATGTGAATAAATGTGTTGAAGTTGAACATGGTAAAAACCACTTGATTACCAGTCAATGATGTGAACTATTAACAAGTGTGAGAGAAACCACCAGTAATGTCAATGGCTCTCAAAGTACCCAATACAATCCATGAAATGTGAATGAATGAGCTGAAGTCGAACATCTCACGAAATCATTCGATCGAAGGTCAATGATGCAACCTGTCGTCGAAGGCGAGAAACCTGCCATTAAGGCATGCATATTTCAAGGTACTGACGATTTCTGAATCAACTTCCTAGATAATATGCTGATGTCGATAGAAAGTGATCTATCGTAGGCAAGCCCACAACACGAAATCATAGATCAAGTTTTGAAAATATATTGGCAAGGACTGACTCAGGGATGGTCAAAAGATGGATGATAGATATTTTGCAGATGAATGGTTTACTTTGAACTGTTCTCTTGAACACATAACGACACTGCAGATGGTTTGGTAACAATTGACCCAAAGCTAATACCCAAAAATCGGCTGAAAATTTTCAATGTGGTTTGATTAACTGTTAGGCAAAGGATTTACCAACCCAGGTGAACAAAAAAGTGTCGTGTTCAAGAGTGGTTGACTGAATTTTCGAAAATTTAAAATACAACAAACATGCCCATTTTTCTCTCTTTTTCCCCCACCATTTCTGGCAAGTACCTCTTTATTTTTGACAAGCTTGAGGAGGATAACATTTGCTTGATTATAAGCTCATCCTTCGGATGAGTCCAACTTAGTTTAAAATTCGAACCCTAAGAAGGAGTGGTTCGTTCCTGTTGAAAATTAAATAGGTCCTTTACTGTTAAGTTTTAACGAGTCCAGTATAGGAGAAACTCGGTGTTTTTCAGTTTTAGGGAGTCAGAAGAAAAACTTAAGAAAAATCCATGGGTGTACTTTTTCGTAAATTTAGTCTCTCGAGCCCGAAAAAGGATAAAATAATGCGGGAGAGAACTCTATTGACCGTAATTAGTCAACGTATACCTTTTTCGTAAATATTCCATTTCAGTCCGTAAAAGGGGTAAACTTATACTGAAGGGACGACTGTTCATTTACTTTAACGAGTTCGAATAGTCAAGTACTCGGCGATCTTTTCATATTTAGAGAGTCTGAAAAGGGCTTAAAAGAGGACTCCAAGGTTTCGCTTTTTCGTAAAATTTTTGAAAGAGTCCGAAAAAGTGATAAAAGTATGCTCTTTGTTGAAAAACGATCATTTCCCCTGAAAAATCCTGTTTCTGCACAAAAACTTGAAACATTACACATACCTGTTTAAGATAAGTAAAAATGCTCTCAAAAATACCCTTTTAAAGTGAAAAATAAATAAATTAAAAATTCATTCATTCGAAAAAACTTATAAAAAGGACTTTTTCAATTTCATTTTTACCATTCAGTTCCAGAGTGAAAAGTAAAAAGCTTTTGGATAAAAAATTTCCCGTGAAGATTCTGGAAAATTCGTTCGTTGGAATCAAAAACCATTAGTCCCAGGTAATCCACGACCTCCTTATCTTGTTTTTCATCCGTTTGAAATTTATTTTTAGGCTTTAGTTTGATTTTTTTAGGGCAAAAGATGGTTCAAAAATGCGCCCGCGGGGTCCGCAGGTGGGACACAGGTTACCTGCGGACCCCGATTTTTTCTTAAAAGGAAAAAATCGTGGGTACCGCACTCGGCACACAGCCCGCATGCGGACCTACGCTCTGTTTACAAAGAGCATGTGCGGTACCCGCGCGGTTAATTTTAAAGCATGGTTTTCTCATTTATCTGCCAAATTTTTTCAAATAACACTTTTCTAACTTGCCTTTTTCTGTATTGTAGGAGTAACAAGATGCTTATCTGGCGAGAACGTGAGCACGAGGAAGTAGATGACGCCGTCATGCTCCATTTTCCCACACAAAGGGCATTAAAAGCATGTGGTCTATACAAATTTTGGGCTATCTCTAACATGAGGGCACAAGTGGAACTCTTAACATGGTTGGTAAACAGATGGAATGTAGAGGACCAGTGCTTCTTCATTGGTGGCCACCGGCTCGAAATTGAGCTGGAGGATATATATTTTTTGACTGGTTTGTCCAAGAGGGGCGAACAAGTATCCTTGTTTGGGACTAGGCCAGGTGGCCAGACTGTCGCTAGTCTCCAACTAGAATTTTGCAATGATCAGGCAAATCCTCGGGACAAACGGATTGACATAAAACACATCATCCGTCCTGAGTTGAAAGTTATAGCTTTTACTGTTACCAAACTGTGTGGGAGTGTCACGCTTCATATGGCTACTGGTTCCCAAATGCGTGTTGCAGTGGACTGTTTTCGCGGCACCATCTTCAACTGGTGTGAAGCTGTGTTGGCCAATGTGAAAGGCCAAGTAACCAGAGCAAAAAATGGGAAACTGAAAAACTTTGGATACGGATCCATTGTCATTTCTTTTGCTCTGGAGAGGATCCCCTTATTAGCTCCACAGAGTATCGCTGTTGATGTCGGTCGACCTCAAGAACCGAGAATGGTTCATTGGTCCGCGCTGATGGCCCGTCATGCTATCGAGGGCATTGAGATTGTACGATTCCCTTCTTCATATTTTCGTTGGCTAGATCGCCAAATTTTTGTGATAGAGGATTTTCCGTATGCTGGGATAGATTTCTGCGGCGACAGAGAGATGGCTCTCCCTGCAGGGGAACAGTGGGATGATTCAGGTAAAATCATTTTTCAACGTTTGCTAAATTCTAAATTTTTTTAATTTTTTATCGTCTTGGAAAACTAATAATCAAAATTTTTTTAATACAGACGTGGGTCCACATCGACCAGTTCATCTCCAACCTTTCGAGAGGAGACAACCAGTTGCGCCCGCGCCAGCCCCAGCAGGCCAATCAGCAGAGATTTTGACCGATTTGGAGCATCATCTAGAGCGCTTGACTCTAGATATTCCAGAGACTAGTATATATGACATTCCTCTCAGGCTACAAAGATATGTGATTGGAGTCCCAGGACCTTTCAGGAGGTTCCTATGTAGGGTGGCCTGGGCAGTTGTTTCTTATCGAGATCACCATCAGTGATGGGATGATCGTGTAGACTCATATTTTTGACTTTTGTATTATCATTTTTTCCAATCATAAGGTGTTTCCAACCTATGATTGAAGACGATGTATATTTTTTGAAAACAAACCTATACTATGATATATCACTATTTTGCCGGCTATCTGTGTACATAAATGAATGTTTTTTTTTTACTGCTTTTGATTATTGCAAATGTCTATTTATCATACTAGAAGCAATTGAATCTGCTAATGTATTCAAATGTCTTGGAATATGCTGATATTCAATGAAATCAAATTCACATTCCAAGAGACGAACTCTCAAAAACAACCGTAATAATACTGGATTTCTAATGGTATAAACTCTGTTAAGCTGTAATACAACAAGTTCAGAATCCAACCTTACAATGAAACTCCGAATTCCAAACGATATGGACTCAGACAATAATTCAATCACTGCACTATACTCGGCAATGTTATTTGTTGTTTGACCAAGGCTTACCCCATGCATGGATACTAACTCGTCAGAGGGTGAATAGATAACCCAAGCTGCGGAGGAAATGTTCCATGTACTACGACAAGCACCATCAGCAAAACCAATGTAGGTTTGAAGAGACGTCGACATCTGCAATATTAAGAGTAAAACTCAGATAAGCAAGGATAGTGACAAAACACACTTCTAAACTAGGCACACTTTCTAATCTAAAACACACTAGCAGTAAAGAAATCTAAACTAACAAAAATCTCCACACCTCGTTTTAAGCATAATATCGCTTTAGATAAAGCCCATTTCTGGGTTTATCCAAAGGGACACCGTCAAAATCTATCAACTCATAGGCCCCTTTTGCTAAATTTCGTTTCACAATGTAAGGACCATGCCACATAGGCACGAATTTCCCAGCTCCTAGCTTGTCATTAGCTTGATCATAAAGTAAAACTAGGTCTCCTTCTGAAAAATTTCGAGGGGTCACATTTCTATCATGCTGAGCTTTTATCCTTTTAACATGAGCCTCGTTTGCTATTGCAGCATTTCGTCGATTCTCATCTAATTGGGCTAAGTACAAGAAACGTTTTTCCTCTTCAGACGTAGCTGGAAGTAATTCTACGGCTAATTTTAGTGACGGAATTTCGCATTCAATCGGTAACACAGCTTCCAAACCGTAAACCAGTTGAAAAGGAGTGAAACCCGTTGATGTTTTGACTGAGGTTCGATATGCCCAAAGCGCTGAAAATAACATGGAATTCCAATTCGTCTTGTGAATACCAATGATTCGTTTAATCATGGTGACTAAAACTTTGTTAATGGCTTCAACCAGACCATTGGCTTGTGGATAGTACGGAATGGAACTATCGTGGTGTAGGCCAAGTTGTTCTGTCAGTTCAGTCATCATGACATTCCGAAAATGACTTCCATGATCCGTAATAATAGCTTGAGGAACACTGAACCTAGCAATTATGTGATTAAATACGAATGTTGCAGCAGTCTTGCCGTCAGCTGAATATGTAGGAATCGCTTCGGCCCATTTTGTAAAATAATATACTGCTAGAATAATATAGGCATGCCCCCCGGCCGAGTGAGGGTTACATGTGATGAAATCGATACCCCATTTTGCGAAAGGACCAACAGCAATTATAGGGTGAAGAGGAGCGGGTGGCGCGCACATTTTCCGATCAAAAATTTGACAGTTGTGGCATTTCCGAACCGCATAAATGCAATCTTTGAACAACGTTGGCCAGAAATAACCTGCACGTAGTATCTTTTGGGTTGTGGCATACCCAGACATATGACCGCCACATGTTCCAGAATGACAGTCATTTAACACCTTTTCAGCTTCTTCATGAGTTAGACAACGTCGGAAAACAGAATCCGCTCCACGTCGATAAAGCGTATCACCAATGATATTATATTGTTGGGATTGGAAACGTATTTTCCGTCGCTGAGTTCGTGAAATATCAGGCCGAAAAGATTGGATTTGGAGATAAACAATAATATCCCCATACCATGGATCAAGTGTACTGATAAGAAACAAAGATTCGTCCACAATGGACTCTTCTGCCACTGTTTCAGTATCAGTAGAGGGGAAATCGCACATCAGTTCCGCAAATACCAAAGATTTCTTTGCCTTGGATTTTTCAAATTCCAAGTCAAATTCCTGCAGGATAACTATCCATTTGGAATATTTGCCCCCTAGTAATTGTTTGGTCAAAATATACATCATAGGGTTGCAATTAGAAATTACCGTGGTTTTACGTAACAAGATGTAATGTCTAAAACGTTGGACAACTTGGACAGCTGCCAAGGCCAATTTCTCCACATGTGTGTATTTGATTTCAGTCGGATGCAGATTTCGACTAAGATAATAAATCACATGTTCATTGTGAGATTCATCTTCCTAAACTAGTACCATCCCAATGGTGGAATGAGAAGCAGTGAGATACAAAATGTAATCTTGGTTGTAGTTGGGAGGATGCAATAACGGTGCATGGGTCAACGCGTGTTTAAGTGCATCAAAAGATCGATCAACGATCTCGTCCCAAAAGAACGGAATGTCCTGTTTCAACAACCGGGTAAAACCCTTTGTAAGCTCGGCATAGTTAGGAATAAATCTACGTAAAAAGTTTGCTTTCCCCTACAAACTTTGGAGTTGGCGTAAAGTCGAAGGAGGAGGCAATTTAATGATCGCTTCGACCTTCGATGGATCAACGCGAATGCCTGCTTTCGAGACAACAAATCCCAGTAATCAACCTGATTCTACGCAGAAAACACATTTGTGCGGATTCAGCCTTATCCGATAATGCCTACATCTCATAAAAATTGCTCGTAAATGAGTGGGATGGTCGGCCCTGCGTAATGAATGAGCAGGTAAATCATCGAGATATGACTGGAAAATGTGCTTAATGTCATGAAATGCATAAGACATAGCCCGTTGAAAAGTTGCTCCCGCGTTCTTTAGTCCAAAAGGTAGTTTACAATAAGCAAATGTTCCCCACGGACAAATGAAAGCTATTTTAGGTTGATCTGCAAGGAGTATGTTTATTTGATTGTAGCCAGAAAAGCCATCCATGAAGGAAAACAATTCACTTCCAGCACAATCATCTATGATTTGATCGATATAGGGAGTTGGATAATTATCTTTTGGACACGCTCGATTAATATCCCTATAATCGATACATACTCTTATCGTTCCTTGTTTTTTAGTCACAGGAACAATATTCGATGCCCAATCCGTTAAGGGAATTGGATAAATGAATCCTGCTCGAAGTAATTTTTCAACTTCAGTTTTTATAGCAGCAACTTTTCTAGGATGAATTTGACGTAATCGTTGACGAACAGGTTTAGCATCCGGGTAAGTCTTAATTTCATGAACAACGATCGATGGATCAATTCCTGGCATTTCTTCATAAGACCAGGAAAACACGTCACGGAATTCTTGAAATAGGGCTTTATAAGTATGAATTTATTCATTTGTACAACAAGCACCTATATGAATGTTTTCAATTATTCCTGGTTTTACTGAAATGTCAATTGGAACCGTTCTAGATATATTTTCCAAATTTAACTCAGAATCAGGATTTTGCAATGGATTTTGAGGTTCCTTGGCATATTCAGCAGTAAAAATTGAAGCGAAATCATTTTCAAAATGATCTAATTCAGGTAAAAATGAAGACCGGTGATGTAGATCTTCCCATGGTAAATCATCAACAGACAAAAACTCACGAATTTGCTCATCTATATGAACAAGTTCAGGAAATGCCGTTGTATCTGAACTAGATATAGAAAGTGATTCCTCTTGGATCCCATTCATTGGATCGGTTTCGGTTGAAGAGGGGTCGGAAAAATACTATACTGCCTGGTATGAAATTTCAAATGGACTCAAGGGAATCACGTCATCAAATGAATCTATCTCGTATTCTGAAGGTATAATCCAAGGATCATCAAACATAACAGTGTCTGACGAAATCATATGAATAGTTGCAGTAGAAGGCGATACATTAGGAGGAGGAAAGGAAAAAGTTCCTAGTAAACCAGAATCTTTAATCAGACCTACTCCAACATCCTTATAAGGGATAGCCGTTTTACCAACATGCTGGATTGTTTCTGTAGAGGCTGGGTCGGACGAAAAATAAGTTAACTAATCTATTGTCACGATCTTTCCTTGATATGGAAATTTTATGAGTCGAAAGACCGAAGAAACAACAGCAGTCATAGCATAAGACCAACTACGACCCAGTAGAAGGTTGTAATCTAGAGGGGCATCAACCACTTCCACATCTAGATTAACGATTTTCCCTTCAACCCCTATGGGTAAATCCTGCAAAATACCATAAGGTTGAAAACCTCGACCATCAAAAGCTTTTAGAATCGTCGGAGATTGGTTAAGTGTAGGAGAACCAAGAGATTTCCAACATTGAAGTGACATAATACACGTTGAAGCTCCCTCATCAATCACAGTCCGAAAAATAGGTCTGTTTTTTACTAACACTGGAATCTGGAAAGCCATTTGGTGAGGAAGACGCGGTGTACTAGTTTCTAAATCGAAGATTATGAGGTTAGAATCTCGAACATCAACAGCTCCTATGGCAGACAATAACAATTTACGTTGTGCTGGACACGATTGCAGCACTTCCAAAGCCGACATTGCTGAAGGAGAAACAGCTAAATCTTCAACAATGTTGTAATTCTGAGCAGCTCTCGCATGTGGATTGAAAGCTGATTTACGAAGAACACCTTTAGCAGGCGGTTTAATTATCAAGTCTAGATTTTGTTTCTCGATCTATAGCGGACCGGAAACAGGAGGAGTTGTATTTGATGTATTCGCATTAGAAGACTTTGCTTCTTTGCCATCGACAGGATTCTTAGAACCGTAATCTTGTGATCGCGTCGCAATCCTTACATGAGACATCATCATAATAGGCTCTTCTAAAGTAGTCGAGGAAGAACCAATCATCTTACTATCTTGAACTGGAAAAGGATCCTTCAAGACAGCAGGTTGTTGTGATCCTTTAACGAGTTTCGTAACTTCGTCTCGATATGGACATTCTTTCGTGAAATGATCTTGTTCACAAATGAAGCAAGGATAGCGAGGTTTACGTTTTTCGTCATTGGATTCATCTTTATCTGTTTTCTCTTTCGAATTCTTTTTGTTTTTGTTCCTCCCCTTCTTTTTACCACCGGATTTTGATTTTGTCGTAGATGTTTCAACGACATGAATATCGGCAGAAACTTCTTGAGAGGATTCTCCTTTCGGGGAATCAGGTAAAGTTATAATTGGAGAAGAATTCTTTGAGGATTTCTTCTTACTTTTAGAACTAACTGTACCAATCATACCGTCAGCGGCATGAGACCCTGAAGGTGCAGCAGCTATTTGACCTTGTTTGGGAAGATCGGAAATTTTCTCATGTAGAGTACCTGACTGCGTATAGACGAGGTCTAGGTACTGAGCCTGAGCAATTACTTGCTCTTCAGTAACAACACTAGCCTTAGCTACATCTTCAGTGATCTTGGGTAATAATGATTTAACAAACCATTCTGCCAAAATTTGATCCGGAATATAAACTTTCACCAAACGTCGTCTACGTCGCCATTCATGAATATGATCAGAAATATACGTGGACATAGATTGTTTTAGTGAAGTTCATAATTTTGTGTCGTTGTCGTATCTGACAGGCAACTGAAAATGAGTTAAGAAAGACGTTGCTAACTGACTGAAATTATGAAACGAGCCTCGTGGCAACTCAATGTACCATTTGGCTGCAAGACCTATAAGGGTTCTTTGGAAATGACGTAAGCGAACCGAATCATCAATGATTGAATTAGATGCACACCAAAGGTGATAAGTCATAACATGATTCGATGGATCCTCTCCTGACTTACCTTCAAACTTTGGTATATCACTGGGCAACTTATGAGGCATTGGCGGCCAGTTCTGATAATAAAAAATAGGATCATTTGTAAGGCGCGTCAAATCAGGTAAGTCCAAAGTTGCGATGAACGGTAATTGACGGTTAGGGTCACGAAAACCTTGAGAAGCCAAAGCAGATCCAGGAGGCGGATACCCAGGATAACTAGGAATCGGATTAGCGTTAGGTATTGTGTAACCTCCTGGATAACCAGGATGAATCGGACCATACTGAGGTTGTTGATAAGTATAACCAGGGTACGGTTGATAGCTTGGATTCTGTACATAGGGACCGAATTGCGGTTGTCCTTGGTACGGTTGATAAGTAAATTGAGGTTGACTTGTAACAACTGTACTTGTACCGGTTTGTCCTGCAGGCATCTGAACTGTAGTCTGAACTGAAGGTCCTGACTGAGGTACAGAGACCTGAGGAGTTTGCACGGATACAGGGATAGCCGAACTCGGGGCTACAGATACTCCAGAAACAGGTGTGACAGGTTGAACAGGCGTTGCAGTAGTTGCAGCAGTTTGGGGCGGAGTCTGAGGTGTACTAGGCCCAGCCTGCTGAACTGAACTAGGTGCAGGAGTTTGAATAGCTGGTTGAACAGGTTGCTGAGTAGAACCAGAAACCAATGGCTGACCAGGTTGATAAGGTAACTGCACATTAGGCTGCAAAGGCTGTTGATATTGGGATGGATCCCACACCATCATTCTGGGGTATTGTCCCGTAGAAGGTTGAACGTAAGGACCAAAACCTGGTTGAACATAGGGTTGATAATTAAAAGGTAAATTTCCGGCTCCTTGAACAGATGGTTGACCAGAAGGCTGTTGGTAACCTTGCATTGGGTACTGCCCTTGAGGTTGATAACCTTGAGGCACGTACTGAAGTTGGGGTTGTTGAGGACCCTGAGGAGCATATTGAGTTTGGGGTTGACCTTGAGGAATGTACTGTCCTTGAGGTTGGTAACCTTGAGGTATGTACTGTCCTTGGGGTTTCCCCCCAAAATAATATTGATCCACAGTTTGTCCTGGGAAAAAGCTACCTTGAGGTTGAGCCCCGGGTGGTAACTGACTACCTTGAGGTTGCCCCCCAGGCGGTAATTGACTACCCTGAGGTTGCCCCCCAGGCGGTAACTGAGTTCCCTGAGGTTGGCCCCCAGAAGGAAACTGACTGCCTTGAGCTTGAGGATTGGGAATATTACCAGACATCATAAAAATTTGTTCTGCGTTCGACGTTTCAATTTTAAGTCCATCAAGACCAGATGATAACACGTTTTCGATGGGTTGAGGAGTTTCTCCCAAGAAAGTACCAGACAAAGACTGATATCCCGAAGGAACAGAAGGACCACCATGTAAAAATGATTCCGGCGTTTGAGAAAACATGGATGACTCTCCGGCCATAAAAGATGACGGATAATAACCTCTGGGTGTAGGATGAAATGGAATTCGAGGTGGATAAAAATCAAGACCCGGATTCTCTAAAAAGTTCGTTAAAGAGAGATACCAAGGATTAGTTCGAATGGGGCTGTAGAAAATAGATTCACGCTCCCTAAGATTTAACGATTGAGGGGAGTCGGGAAGAGATATGTCTTCGTCTGGATTAGTAAGTTCTTCAATAGAAATAAGTCCAGAGGGAAGATTGTCTGTAACGATATTTCTTACCCTAGGTGAACCTGGATCGCTAGAAGTTGGTGTAATAAATCCTGAGGATGTTTCCAAAACAGAAGATTCAGTTTCAGGTTCAGAGATTTCAGGTTCATCAGATAATTCACCAGAAGGAGAAATATTTTCAGTAACTTCAGAAACTGAAATCGGTTCTTGAATGTATTATGTTGTAGGTATTTGATGATCAGGATGTATAACTATAGCTGAGCTTTCAACTTCTGTTGACCTAAGTCTACGGCTACTGTGTGGTACCAGAGCTCGAAGCCCTTCAAGTTGACCTGGTGAATATTCGGGGGGTTTCCCTTGTATTCTCCGGGATTGTCTTGGCAATTCCGCCACGATTAAAAATTATCTAATCACACGCAAACAAAGAAAAATTTCAATAAAAACACCTAAAGTCTCTAAGAAAAAAACAATTGAATCATTCGCTTAAAAATCTAAGAGTTCAAACCACACACAAACAGGTAACTTTCCGTACTAAAAACACTAGTTGGTGATGAAATCCAACTTAGTAGAATTTTAACACGAAAAGGGCGGTTGGAACAGTTACCCCGACAACCTGCTTAATGAAACAGACTGGCATAAGTTTCTTCACAAAACCATCTCAAGTGAAGATAACCCCCCAGAGAGTCCAAGTGAGTCTAGTCGACGTCTGTTCCAGGTACAGTGGGATCTTCCCTCCACCGTCACCTTAGGAAAGAATCCTAAAGATTATGTCCTCTAAGGTTACCAACTGAAACAAATATACCTGGGGGAACAGTCTACGATCCGACACACACGCAAGGGCAGAGTAACAAAGCTCAATCCCCTTGAAGGCTCCTTGAAATAATCCAAGGTTTACCGAAAAGTGACCCCTGGCTCCTCGACAATGGTCTATCCGAGGTTTACCGTTTTTAATACGTGTATATCTTCTATCGTTCCCAATGAGGAAGGATTGATTACCCCACTGGTTCAGATATGATCTCGTTCTTAACTCCTTTAAGAGGAGCTTCCCAGAGCATACATGCAACAATTGGAATTCTTCCTACCGCAAGATTTGTCTACTTGTTTGTTTTAGCTATCTTGGAGAGTTAATTACTCCCTACTCCAAGATACTAGCCTAAGCTATGTTGGTGATAAGAGCCCTATAAATAAAAAGATTACTAGATGAATTTTATTTAAGCGTTACTTTTAGGAGCTGTTTCTTAAGTCAATGGGTGCGGAAATGAAACTTTGGATGATGTGAAGACTCGACTTCCAAAAAACACTAAAATGCACCTATGATGATATTCAATTCTTTTTCTTTCAATGAACTTTCTATCTAAAGAAAGAGTTAGAGAATGCGATCTTTTAAATTCCTTCTTTAAACATGAAAAATGATTGAAAGAAAATATTTTGTCTTTTCAATAAACTATCAAAGCTCACGAGAAAAATTCTTTTCTTTTCCAAACTAGAAGCTACAAAACAATTTTCTTTCGAAAGAAAGCTACAAAACTAAAACTACTCAAAACTACAAAATCTAATCTTGAGATCTAAAATCTAAATTGAGTAAAAGCTTTTAAGATTTTTTTTTATGAATGTTTTCCTTAGTTGTTGAACAAACTAAGAATCTATTCGTTCAGATAACAAACAGATAAAAATCACTCAAAATATGTTTTTATAAAAATGAAATTCAAAACTTTGAACCAAGTTTTTCGAAGATTTGCAAAGAAACAAAAGGATTAATCTCTCAATATAGGATGTTTTCACAATCAGGTCGGATTCAAAAGACAAAAAGAGATCAATGTAATCTGAGATACTGTAAATTGTCAAAAGATCGAATCGCTACAAAGACCAAGTGGAAAAACAATCCAAATAGCAAAATCTTCTAGAAAATCATCAAAACATTAACACTGTTGGAGTTCATTCACAAAAAATTCTTGACAGAAACAATTATCAGTCTGGGCAGACACCAAAAAGCTAAAAATAAACTAGAAAAATAAATCTAGAGATTTTCTAAAATTTTAACAGGGTCCGCAGGTAACCAGCATTGACAGGTGCGGTCCCACACTGTATTCTCTAGAGAAAGTGCGAACCTGCCCGCACTGTCAAAGTAAGGCAGAGTGCGGTCCTAGGAAAAATTATAGAAAAACTTGAAATATTTCTAAATTTTCAAAAACAGGGAAAATCTAAATTACCCAGATAGATATGTATCAATAAAAAACGAGGAAAATTTTTTTCCTCAAATCAAAAATAAAAGAGAACCAAAAACAACAAGTTCTTTCCCCAGTGGAGTCGCCATTTTGTTGTGTAGATTAATCTGTCTTACGGACAAGACCGATCTCTCTAGTACTAAAAGTAACTAGAAACAAACAGCCAATTATACTAATCTCTCTCTAAGCATATAAGATTCATAAAAACACTATATAGGTGTAAGGCCTACCTTATGTCCAACGCTTGCTTGATTTCGTTGAAGTCCTTCCCGTGCATTGAAAGAACGTTCCTCGTGAATCTGCAGTCACAAACAAGAAAAAAGATTAAGCAGCACCTGTATAGACATTATTATAAACCATACTTATCATAATGATCAAGGAATTTATGAAATAAACCATGAATAGACAGTTTAATGAGAGAAATGAGTATATTTGTATTAACTTCAAATAAAGAAAACCTTTACAACCTGTGCCTTGATGTTGTGCAGGTTCTCCTGGGGTCCGAAGTAGGAATCTCTTCTAATTTGACAAGCATTGCACTCTTTGAACCAAGACAAATAGAGATGAGTGATTTAACCTCACAGAAAGTCTTAGTTAACTGAGTCTAAATCTCAACAACATTTAACTTCAAATATCTTAAGCTTCAACTCCCTTTGAGGCTACCCAAGGCCTCTTTTTATAGTGGAAAAGAGGAGGTTTCTTGTTCCAAATATGAAGGGATAGAATCCTCCTTCAAAGGGATTAGCTCCTTACATCAAGGGGTTAGCTCCATCAAGTGAGGGATGCGTGAACCTTCTCAAAGCGTATCCATTCCCGAAAATTCCCATCTAGAATCTTCTAGAATTCATCTGAAATTCACTTTTTATCTTTACTTTCTCGCCTTTTTATGTTTTACAGAGGTCCGCACCCATAACACAAAGAACGTGCGGTATAGCTCCGCAGGCAGGCTGAACTTTAGGTGTGGGACCATAGGGAATGAACAGAGAAAGTGCGAAACTAAGGTTTAGGGGATTTTTAGGGATTTTTCTCTGATTTTGAAAGCTTGACATGAGGAGCAGATATGTTAGACTTGCAAAAGGAGGAAGTATGAGTAATAATGAGCTCATACTTATAGTAAAATGTCAGGATGACAGATTTTAGTGTAACAGAGAGCAAGGGCAGATTTTCTCTCACACTTTGCTTAATGTTTTAGGAGTAGGAGATGGCACTATCGTGGTGCAAAGTGGCTACTCCTTGGCCATAGATGTTCAAGTGGTACTTCCACTTTGGAAGGAACTTCTTATGTGTAAAAAAATTATGGGAGATGTCTTTGATGATGTGCATGTCAGAGAATGGAGCTATGAGTTGGAAGGAGCCTATTTGCATAGGCCAATAGCATTGTCACTTGGGAGCTTGGGGTTATTGATGGAGTGTCCCCAGGATCACTTCACAATGGATGCACCTGGTAAATAAGGAGGAGGTGAGAGAGATGGAGTAGTGGATGGAAACATATATTATAGATATGTGATCTTCTTAACTTGGATTTCCCAGCATAATAAGAGTGACCTTCCTGTAGCATATGATTCATTCCTCTTCATGGGAGTATGTCATACCATTATGAGAGGCTTATTCATGGATCCATGTATCATCTTACTTCTAGTGCATGGTGGGAACTTTGTTTTTGCATTTATTAATTTTCCAACACAATATTTGCATGATCTTACCATTTCTTTGCAGTGCATTGCTCCACAAAAGGGAAAGCTTTTCATTGAGCTCCATGGTCAACATTGGGCCAAATTGTGTGATGGAGATAGCCATCTTTTATATGGCCTTGGGCAAGTTTTTTTTCTTTCATGTATGATCAAATGATGTACCCAGCCATTTGGTACTGATTAGTAGATATCATTACATACATAATTATCCATGTATTAAAAAACAACTTGCCATACTATTTTCTGAGGCAACAGTTAGGAAAACTGCGTTGTGACTAATTAGGAAACTGTTGGTACTTTCCAGCACCACATGAAACCTTCAGCATCTCCATCATTGAGACTCTAATCATGATTTCATTTTTTGATATTTTTCTTATCTTTATGGGGAGCATGATTGGGAGAGAGACACATGGGTTAGATGTGTCCTTTTGGGAAGAGGGTTCCCACACTTTCTTCATTTCATGTTCTAATGGGAGCAAGGAAGGAGATATGGCCACCACAGCCAAACACTAGTTTCTTTTTGAGGTGGGCCATGTGATTTATGGGATGCTATATGGTGATTATTTCCTATCCATCACATATGGAATTATTTCGGCCAGCTTGATTCACAGTGTTGGAGAGGAGATCCATGGAGATCTAGTCTTCATCTTGCCACTTGAGGGAAATTATACTGCAGCCCAAGATCAGAATATGCTCTGCTCTTGTCATAAGTGGAGAGGAAGATAGCGTGGGGTAGGCTACTTTTCCTACCATGTTCATATTTTCAGCCCACCTACTTTGCAGGAGCTCAAGGTGGAGGAACATTTTCAAGAGTTGCCATGTTTGGAGGTGACTCATTTTGTATGGATGATTGCTTGGGGATGGAGGATCCACAAGGAAATGATGTTTTCCAATAAATTTTATACTCCATGCCTTGAGAGGACCTCTACATAGCACCTTATTTCCTTCTTTAGTACTTTACTTATTCATGATGATATCCATTTGGCTAGCTTGCATGCTTGGGGGGCGCAATATGGAGATTCATTGATGACACAACATCTCATTCCTTGGAGGAGTTCATCATATGTGGATGCTATAGTAGGAGGAAGGGAGACCCTTCCGTTCTATTCTTTCATTTTCTTGAGGACTGGCAACATTTGGGAGGGGAGCACTGTAATATTCCAAAATTTGCATGCAGCAAATTGGAATATTAAATTATGTTGATTTCACTTAGGAGATGAATAAATGGGTAAGGAGGCCCATGCAAAATAAAAATATGAATAAAATCCCTCTTAATGTGAAAAGGAATCAACATAAAAGCTGGATTTCATGCCATCATGTGTGAATAGGGAATTTTGCATGTGGACAAGGTCAATTTTGAACAAATCAACAGCGCTGGGATAGGAGGTGGAGATCATCTTGTGAGACAACGTAGAGATAGTGGGAGGAAGATTCCTTGGTGAAGGAAACCCTAATGAGTGGGGCCCAAGGAAATAAGGCTCACACATGTATAAAAGGAGGGAAAGGCAACCATAGGAGGACATATTATGAAAGATATTTTATTTTTCTGCTTAGACCATTATGCATTCTCTAGCTATTTAGCAGAGCTGTTGTGCTGCTTAGCACAAGGATTTCTTGTTCAGGAATCCTTCTCCTTTATTGAGATGCCTCTTGAAGGAGCTTGTACTAATTTGCCTCATATCCAGGCTTGAGTCCAAGCATCCTCCTTTAGCTACAACATTATTTCTGTAGTAGTATAACATTGTGTTGTAGGGTGTTGCAGTGAGGGTTCACAACACCACTTCCTGCACTCGTTTTTCAAAGGAGGGAGCCTCCATTCCTTTGGGAGATCAGTAAGGAATATCTTGGAGTAGAATTTCATATCTTGGCACTTGGATAAAGCACTTCCATCAGCTACAGCATAGTCCCTTGCAGGAACTGTGTCTTTTCTTGTAGAGTTGTAGTTTGAGGGTCAATCCCCTCAATCTTGACTTTCTTTCTCAGGGAAAGGGCCAACCCTTCTCCCAGAAATACTTGTAATAAGGATCATCCTTCATTTTTATATTCTTCAGCTATTTATACATATTTATTTATCATACTACATTATTTCAGATCCATATCTGTAGGCCTATGCATCTTGTACTTGTGCTTTCATGAAACCCTTGCCGGGTTATCTTCCTGATGTGTAAAAGGGGCTAGATCCTCATTTTTCTTGTTGTTTTTAGAATAAAACTCCAAATATAATATTTTCATCATATTCTATTAGACACCCTCTTTAAATGACACTATTCACACTTCAGGAAATTTTTGTTTAGTCAAGTCACGGGATTTCAGTGTTTTTGAGCCATATCGAGACCAGGAGATCTGTTTAAACAAGTAAAAGCGATTTTTTTCTGACTATCTTCTGGGTGTGAGTCCCATATTAATTAATCTAAGTGATCCC
The DNA here is from genome assembly GCA_034641835.2 of Pinus albicaulis. NCBI lineage: Eukaryota > Viridiplantae > Streptophyta > Pinopsida > Pinales > Pinaceae > Pinus > Pinus albicaulis. The sequence goes on from JAXQQM020090989.1 coordinate 349,701, forward strand.
AATGTTATTTCTCCCTAATATAACACAATTTTCTAAATATAACGTTTTTATGGTCAAAATTGTTGCTTTTCCCCACATTGGGAGCATATAGTGGGACATATTTTTCTGCTGCAACATACATTTGATGGCTATGTGTTTTTCAACACATTTTATGATTTTATTTCTTAATACTATTCCAGTATTGTTCTTATGCATTGTTGCATTCCCATTTTGGGATATTACAGTGGTATCGAAGCATGGTCTTGGCTCAGCTTGTGAGTTTCAGCCATTATGCTATAAGAAGACAAAGAGAAGAAGCAGATCATAATCATGGAAAGAATGAGCTTGATCACATCACTTTTCAAATTCAGGAATAACCTCTCAAAGGAGTTTAAGCAGAAGAAGGAGAAGAAATGCAAGCAAACTCCTAGAGGGTTTCAAGAAGAGAAAGGGCCATGCACTTCCTATTCTCAAAGAGAGGAAGACAAGAAGCATGAAGGACACATGGAATCTAAAATTATAATTGAATACCTTGCTGAATAAAAAGCTAAAATTAGAGCCTTCAAGGAAACTCTAGCTTTACCACAACTTATTCAGCTGGAAGAAGAAAGGAGACCCTATAGCCATGGGATGATGAGAGGCAATAGATTTCTATTGTCCACTTTTGATGGATCACTCACATGTGCATCAAATTCTTGGGTGATGAAACTAGAGGCTTTATTCCTACTACATCCAGTAGTAGAGAGAGAGAGGCTATAGAAATTGCAGTGTTGCACCTTGAAGGTGAAGCAAATACATGGTGGTTCAGCCATTTGAGCCATGCAAGAGTGTCAACTCTTGTTGAGTTCTCTCAAAGGTTGATCAAGAAATTTGGAAAATGGGAGGAGAAGCCCTTAGCACTAGTAGAAGAGGCATGTACCAGTGTTGTTGTAACCATGGAGGAGCAGCCTTCATCTTCAGAGTTTGGGAAGCCAACACATATGAGGAAGGAACTCTTGCACCCCTACAAGATGCTTCCAAATTTCACCAAGGTATTCTTAAATTTCCATATCTTTTTATTTCAGCAAATCTTATGGAGGGATCTACATCTTTTCATACTTCTGATTTATAGCAACAAAGTTGCAATGTGCTATAAAAAAGCCGTAATGAAGAAAAGAGGACCCATCCTTATGGGGGCATTCAAATGGCAGCTTCATTCATAAAGCACTAGAGGAAGAAGTAATAGATGGTAGACATCTTGAAATGAGAAACATTTTCATATTTCTAGATGACCCTTTCTCAATGAGCACTCCCTAGCTCAAAGAGAAACTTCTACCTGTAGAAAATCTAGAACATTATTAGTTTTGGAAAGCCATTGATGAGGAGAAGGTCTCATGGAGAGATCTCATTGGAGGTGCACTTCAACACATCATGGAGTGCAAAGTTCTTCAATAGTTTCAGGAGGTTTTTCCCTCATCACACTTGGATCTTTGTGAATTCAAGGGGCACATTGATGAGAGGTCTTCTCTAGAAGATCTCCAAGGAGTTGCATTTCAACATCCCATGAAATGCAAGAGGAGAAATTTGGTTTGGGAGGATGGTAGTATTCCTTGGGATAATGCTAAGGGAGAAAATTATGGAAGGCACCTACATGTGGATGGATGGGTGTGGATGATGAGCAAGAAGCTGGAAATATACTTGCAAATATATGACACAGACAGTAGGAGGCTTGACTGCGTTGGCTACTCTTGAAAGAGTTTGGCCATCATCCTATTTCGAAGGGTATGTGGGTGAAGAAGGTGTGGCAGGATACTTGCATCATTGGGTAGCAAGGAGTATGGACACATTGTGTTGATATGAAATTCTTCATATCAATCACCATGTTTTCACCACATGATTTGTATGATGGAGGTATGAGGAGGCAGCAAAAACTTTGCAAAAACTTTTGTTGCTTTGGATGTTCTTGGGAGATCAAGGGTAGATTTGCTCTCACACTTTGCATAATGTTGTAGGAGTAGGAGATGGCACTACCATGGTGAAAAGGGGCTACTCCTTGGCCTTAGATGTTCAAGAGGTACTTCCACTTTGGGAGGAACTTTTTATGTGTAGCAGCATTATGGGATATTTCTTTGACGATGTGCATGTCAAAGAATGGAGCTATGAGTTGGAAGGAGCTTATTTGCATAGCCCAACAACACTGTCACTTGGAAGCTTGGGGTTATTGATGAGTGTCCCCAGGATCACTTCACAATGGATGCACTTGGTAAATAAGGAGGAGGTGAGAGAGATGGAGTAGTGGATGTAAACATCTATTACAGAGATATGATCTTCTTAACTTGGATTTCCAAGCATAAGAAGGGTGATCTTCCTGCAACATATGATTCGTTCCTCTTCATGGGAGTATGTCATACCATTATGAGAGGCTTATTCATGGATCCATGTATCATCTTACGTCCAGTGCATGGTGGGAACTCTGTTTTTTCATTTATTGATTGTCCAACACAATATTTTCATGATCTTACCATTTCTTTGCAGTGCATTGCTCCACAAAAGGGCAAGCTTTTCATTGAGCTCCATGGTCAACATTGGGCCAAATTTTGTCATGGAGACAACCATATTTTATATGGCCTTGGGAAAGTTTTTTTTTCTTTCATGTATGATCAGTTGATGTACCCATACATTTTCTATTTATCAGTAGATATCATGACATACATTATTATCCATGTATTAAAAAACAACTTGCCATACTATTTTTTGAGGCGGCAGTTAGGAAAATTGCAGTATGACTACTTGGGAAATTGTTGGTACTTTCCAACACCACATGAAACCTTCATTATTTCCCTCATTGAGACTTTAATCATGATTTCATTTGCTGATATTGTTCTTATCTTTATGGGGAGCATGATTGGGAGAGAGACACATAGGTCGGATGTGTCCCTTTGGGAAGAGGATTCCCACACTTTTTGGATTACATGTTCTAATGGGAGCATGGAAGGAGATATTTCCACCATAGTCAAACACTTGTTTATTTTTTAGGTGGGCCATGTGATTTATGGGATGCCATATGGTGATGATTTCATATCCATCACACATGGAATGATTTGGGCCATCTTGATTCACAGCATTGGAGTGGAGATCCTTGGAGATCTAGTATTCATCTTGCTATTTGAGGGAAATTGTATTGCAGCCCAAGATCATAATATGCTTTGCACTTATCATAAGTGGAGAGGAAGACAGCGTGGGGTAGGCTACTTTGCCTACCATGCTTAGATTTTCACCCCACCTACTTTTCAGGAGCTCAAGGTGGAGGAACATTTTCAAGAGTTGTTATGTTGGGAGGTAACTCATTTTGTATGGACGATTGCTTGGGGATGGAGGATCCACATGGGAATGATGTTTCCCAATAAATTTCAGATTCCATGCCTTGAGAGGACCTCTAGACAACACATTATCTCCTTGATGAGTACTTTACTTATTCATGATGATAGCCATTTTTCTAGCTTGCATGCTTGGGAGGGGAAATATGGAGATTCATTGATGAGGCAACATATCATTCCTTGGAGGAGTTCATCATATGTGGATGCTACAGTGGGAGGAAGGGAGACCCTTCAGTTCTATCATTGCAATTGCTTGAGGACAAGCAAAATTTGGGAGCGGAGGACTGTAATATTCCAAAATTTTCATGCAACAAATTGGAATATTAAATTTTGTTGATTTCACTTAGGAGATGAATAAATGGGTAGGGAGGCCCATGCATAATAAAAATCTGAATAAAATCCCTCTTAATGTGAAAAGGGATCAACATAAAAGCTGGATTTCACACCATCATGTGTGAACAGGGACTTTTGCATGTGGACAAGGTCAAGTTTGACCAAGTCAATAGCATTGGGATAGGAGGTGGAGATCATCTTGTGAGACAACGCAGAGATAGTGGAAGGAAGATTCCTTGGTGAAGGAAACCCTAATGAGTGGGGCCCAAGGCAAGAAGGTTCACACATGTATAAAAGGAGGGCAAGGCAGCCATAGGATTACATCTTATAAATGATATTTGATTTGTTTTCTTAGACCATTCTGCATTCTCTGGTTGTTTAGAAAAGTTTTTGTGCTGCTTAGCACAAGGATTTCTAGTTTAGGAATCCTTCTCCTTTCTTGAGATGCTTCTTGAAGGATCTTGTACTAATTTTCCTCACATCCAGGCTTGAGTCCAAGCATCCTCCTTTAGCTACAATTTTATTTCTGCAGCAGTATAACGTTGTGTTGCAGGGTGTTGTAGGTGAGGGTTCACAACACCACTTCCTGCACTCATTTTTCAAAGGATGGAGCCTCCATTCCTTTGGGAGATCAGTAAGGAAGATCTTGGAGCAGAATTTCATATCTTGGCACTTTTCCAAAGCACTTACATCAACTACAGCGCATTCCTTTGCAAGAACTGCATCCTTTCTTACAGAGTTGTAGTGTGAGGGTCAATCCCCTCAATCTTGACTTGCTTTCTCAGGGAAAGGGCCAACCCTTCTCCCGGAAAGACTTTTAAGAAGGATCATCCTTCGTTTTTGTATTCTTTAGCTATTTATAAATAGTGCTTCAGTAGACTGTGTTATTTCTGATCCAGATCTGCAGGTCTATGCATCTTGTACTTGTGCTTTCATGAAACCCTTGCTGGGTTATCTTCCTGATGTGTAAAAGGGGTTAGATCCATATTTTTCTTCTTGTTTTGAGAAATAAAACTCCAAATATGATATTTTCAGCATATTTTATTGGAAACCCTCTTTAAATTACATTTTGGGTGCTTCAGGAAATTTCTGTTTAGTCAAGTCATGGGATTTCGGTGTTTTTGAGCCATATCGAGACCGGGAGATCTGTTTAAACAAGTAAAAGAAATTTTTTTCTAAATATTTTCTGGATGTGAGTCCAATATTACCTAATATAAGGGATCCAAACATTATTTCTCCCTAATATAACATAATTTTCTGAATATAACATTTTTATGGTCAAAATTGTTGCTTTTCCCCACATTGGGAGCACATAGTGGGACATATTTTGCTGTTGCAATGTAAATTTTATGGATATGTGTTTATCAACACATTTTATTAGTTTATTTCTTACTGATATTCCAATATTGTGCTTATGCATTGTTGCATTCCCATTTTGGGATATTACAGTGGTATCGAAGCATAGTCTTGGCTCAGCCTGTGAGTTTCAAACATTATGCTATAAGAAGACAAAGGTAATAAGAAAACTAGAATGATGGAAATAATGAGCTTGATCTCATCACTTTTCAGATCCAGGAAGAACCTCTCCAAGGATTTTAAGCAAAAAAAGGAGAATAAATGCAAGGAAACTCCTAGAGGGTTTCAAGAAGAGGATGGGCCATGCACTTCCTATTATCTAAGAGGGGAAGACAAGAAGCATGAAGGGCACCTGAAATATGAAATTATAATTGAATACCTTGCTGAATACAAAGCTAAACCTAGAGCCTTCAAGGAGCCTCTAGCTTTACCATAGTTCATTCAGCTGGAAGAAGAAAGGACACCCTACAACCATGGGATGATGAGAGGCAATAGATTTCTATTGTCCAATTTTAATGGATCACTCACATGTGCATCAAATTCTTGGGTGATGAAACTAGAGGCTTTCTTCCTACTACATCCAGTAGTAGAGAGAGAGGCTATAGAAATTGCAGTGCTGCACCTTGAAGGTGAAGCAAATACTTGGTGGTTCAGCCATTTGAGCCATGCAAGAGTGTCAACTCTTGTTGAGTTCTCTCAAAGGTTGATCAGGAAATTTGGAAAAGGGGAGGAGAATCCCTCACCACCAATAGAAGAGGCATGTACTAGCACTGTTGTAACCATGGAGGAGAAACCTTCATCTTCAGCAGTTTGGGAAGCCAACACATATGAGGAAGGAACTCTTGCAGCCCTACAAGATGCTTCCAAATTTCACTAAGGTATGCTTAAATTTCCATCTCTTGTCATTTCAACAAATCTTATGGAGGGATCTATATATTTTCATACTATTTATTTAGAGCAAAAATGCTGAATTGCGTTGTAAAGGAGCAGTAGTGAAGAAAAGAGGATCCATTCCTTATGGGGGCATTCAAATGGCAGCTCCATTCATGAAGCACTAGAGGAAGAAGTGATAGAAGATATGTGGGTGAAGAAGTTATGGAAGGATACTTGCATCATTGGGAAGTAAGGATTATGGACACATTGTGTTGATATGACATTCTTCATATCAATCACCATGTTTTCACCACATGATTTGTATGATGGAGGTATGAGGAGGCAGCAAAAATTTTTGTTTCTTTGGATATTCTTGGGAGAGCAAGGGCAGATTTGCTCTCACACTTTGCATAATGTTGCAGGAGTAGGAGATGGCACTATCATGGTGCAAATAGGCTACTCCTTGGCCTTAGATGTTCAAGAGGTACTTCCACTTTGGGAGGAACTTCTTATGTGTAGCAGCATTATGGGAGATGTCTTTGACGACGTGCATGTCAAAGAATGGAGCTACGAGTTGGTAGGAGCCTATTTGCATAGGCCAACAGCATTGTCACTTTGGAGCTTGGGGTTATTTATGGAGTGTCCCCAAGATCACTTCACAATGGATGCACTTGGTAAACAGGGAGGAGGTGAGAGAGATGGAGTAGTGGATGGAAACATCTATTACAGAGATATGATCTTCTTAACTTGGATTTCCAAGCATAAGAAGGGTGATCTTCCTACAGCATATGATTCATTCCTCTTCACGGGAGTATGTCATACCATTATGAGAGGCTTATTCATGGATCCATGTATTATCTTACTTCCAGTGCATGGTGGGAACTTTGTTTTTGCATTTATTGATTTTCCAACACAATATTTGCATGATATTACCATTTATTTGCAGTGCATTTCTCCACAAAAGGGCAAGCTTTTCATTGAGCTCCATGGTCAACATAGGGCCAAACTGTGTGATGGAGACAACCATATTTTATATGGCCTTGGGAAAGTTTTTCTTTTCTTTCATGTATGATCAGTTGATGTACCCAGCCATTTTCTATTTATCAGTAGGTATCATGACATAGATAATTATCCATGTATTAAAAAACAACTTTCCATACTATTTTCTGAGGCAGTAGTTAGGAAAATTGTGCTGTGACTACTTGGGAAATTGTTGGGACTTTCTAGCACCACATGAAACCTTCAGTATTTACCTCATTGAGACTCTAATCATGATTTCATTTTCTGATATTGTTCTTATATTTATGGGAAGCATGATTGGGAGAGAGACACATGGGTTGGATGTGTCCTTTTGGGAAGAGGATTCCCACACATTCTGCATTGCATGTTCTAATGGGAGCATGGAAGGAGATATGGCCACCACAACCAAACACTTGTTTCTTTTTTAGGTGGGACATGTCATTGATGGGATGCCATATGGTGCTGATTTCCTATCCATCACATATGGAAATATTTGGGCCATCTTGATTCACAGCGTTGGAGAGGAGATCTTTGCAGATCTAGTCTTCATCTTCCCACTTGAGGGAAATTGTATTGTAGCCCAAGATCAGAATATGCTCTGCACTTATCATAAGTGGAGAGGAATACAGCGTGGGGTAGGCTAATTTTCCTATTATGTTCATATTTTTAGCCCACCTACTTTGCAGGAGCTCAAGGTGGAGGAACATTTTCAGGAGTTGCCATGTTTGGAGGTGACTCATTTTGTATGGATGATTTCTTGGGGATGGAGGATCCACATGGGAATGATGTTTCCCAATACATTTCAAATTCCGTGCCTTGATAAGACCCCTAGATAGCACCTTATTGTCTTCTTGAGTACTTTACTTATTCATGATGATAGCCATTTGGCTAGCTTGCATGCTTGGGAGGGGCAATATGGAGATTCATTGATGAGACAACATCTCATTCCTTGGAGGAGTTCATCATATGTGGATGCTACAGTAGGAGGAAGGGAGACCCTTCAATTCTATCCTTGCAGTTTCTTGAGGACAAGCAACATTTGGGAGGGGAGGACTGTGATATTCCAAAATTTGCATGTAGCAAATTGGAATATTAAATTTTGTTGATTTCACTTAGGACATGAATAAATGGGTAAGGGGGCCCATGCATAGTAAAAATATGAATAAAATCCCTCTTAATGTGAAAATGGATCAACATAAAAGCTGGATTTCAGACCATCATGTGTGAACAGGGACTTTTGCATGTGGACAAGGTCAATTTTGACCAAGTCAACAGCGCTGGGATAGAAGGTGGAGATCATCTTGTGAGATAGCAAGAGATAGTGGGAGGAAGATTCCTTGGTGAAGTAAACCCTAATGAGTGGGGCCTAAGGCAAGAAGTCTCACACATTTATAAAATGAGGGCAAGGTAGCCATAGGAGGACATCTTATGAATGATATTTAATTTGTCTTCTTAGACTATTCTGAATTCTATTGTTGTTTAGCAGAGTTGTTGTGCTGCTTAGAACAAGGTATTCCTGTTTAGGAATTCCTTCTCATTTCTTGAGAGGTCTCTTGAAGGAGCTTGTACTGATTTGCCTCACATATAGCCTTAAGGCCAAGCATCCTCCTTCAGCTACAACATTATTTCTGCAGCATTATAATGTTGTGTTGTAGGGTGTTGCAATGAGGGTTCACAACACCACTTCCTGCACTCATTTTTCAAAGGAGGGAGCCTCCATTCCTTTGGGAGATTAGTAAGGAGTATCTTGGAGCAGAATTTCATATCTTGGCACTTGGCCAAATCACTTCCATCAGCTATAGCGCAGTCCCTTGCAGGAACTGCATCCTTTCTTGCAGAGTTACAGTGTGAGGGTCAATCCCCTCAATCTTGACTTTCTTTCTCAGGGAAAGGGCTAACCCTTCTCCCGGAAAGACTTGTAAGAAGGATCCTCCTTATTTTTTGTATTCTTCAGTTATTTATACATATTTCTTTACCATACTGCGTTATTTCAGATCTAGATCTGCAGGTATATGCATCTTGTACTTGTGCTTTCATGAAACCATGGTCGGGTTATCTTCCTGATGTGTAAAAGGGGTTAGATCCCTATTTTTCTTCTTGTTTTGAGCAATAAAACTCCAAATATGATATTTTCAGCATATTGTATCAGAAACCCTCTTTAAATTACACTGTGCATGCTTCAGTAAATTTTTGTTTAGTCAAGTCATGGGATTTCAGTGTTTTTGAGCCATATCGGGACCGAGAGATCTATTTAAACAAGTAAAAGAGATTTTTTTCTGAATATTTTATGAGTGTGAGTCCCATATTACTTAATATGGGAAGGGATCCCAATGTTATTACTCCATAATATAATGCAATTTTCTGAATATAATTTTTTTATGGTCAAAATTGTTGCTTTTCCCCACATTGGGAGCATATAGTGGGGCACATTTTGCTGTTGAAACATACATTTGATGGCTATGTGTTTGTCAAAACGTTTTATGAGTTTATTTCTTACTGCTATTCTAGTATTGTGCTTATGCATTTCTGCATTCCCATTTTGGGATATTACATCCGCTTTGATGGGAACTTTCTCTATGCCTCCACCTAACATACTGCGTACCATTGCCAACATCAATATGATTTCATCAAGCACTATACCATTCGATGACACTTGGGTAGTACCTTCAGAGTTAGAAATGGATTCTTTCAATGGCGAGATTCCTTTGAGTCCTTTTGAGATGGCATATGAGGAAGTACAGTCATTTTCTACCACATTTTCAACTAATCCTGATCCAATGAATGTGATCACCGAAGAATCTTCTTCACTATCAAGCTCAACCTTGACATCAATTTCCAATCATTTTCAACAATTTTTTTACACTAATGAAAGTATTCGATAATTTTTGTTTGTGGATGAATTACCTTGGGATGATCTACAACATAAATCTTCATTTTTACCTAAACTTGATAGGTTTGAAAATGGTTTTTTGTCTATTTTTATGATTGATTTGTCAAGTAACCCCAGAATCCCATATCGATTACAAATTCAGATTCTGAGATTAATTTGGGAAATTTTTCTACAACTGTTCCTATTTACATATCAGTTAAACCTGGAATTGTTGAAAACATTCATACAGGTGCTTCTTGTACGATTGAATAAATTAATAGATATAAAGCCCTATTTCAAGAATTCTAAGACATATTTTCCTGGTCTTACAAATAGTTCCATGAATCAATCCAAATATTTTCGTTCATGAAATAAAGACATACCCAGATGCCAGCCTATCAGACAAAGATTACATCCAATACATCTGTGAAAATCTAATGTTATTAAAGTTGAATGTGAAAAGATACTACGAGTAGGATTTATTTATCCAATCCCATTGACAGATTGTGTATCTAATATAGTTCCCGTTATCAAAAAACAAGGGACTATAGGAGTATGTGTTGATTATAGGGATATTAATAAATCATGTCCAAAAGACAATTATCCTACCCCCTATATAGACAAAATTATTGATGCTTGTGTCAAAAATTAAATGTTCTCATTTATGGATGGATTTTCCAGATATAATCAAATCAACATACTCCCTATTGATCAACCAAAAACAACATTTATATGTCCTTGGGGAACATTTGCTTATCGCAAAATACCTTTCGGATTAAAAAATGCTGGTGCAACTTTTCAAAGGGCAATGTCTTATGCTTTTCATGATATCAAACATATTGTACAGCCTTATCTAGATGATTTACCTACCCACTCATTACATAGGGATGATCATCCTACTCACTTACGAGATTTTTCATGAGATCTAAGCATTAGAAGATTTGTTTGAATCCACACAAATGTGTTTTTCGTGGGCAATCAGTATGATTACTAGGATTCGTTATTTTGAAAGCTACCATTCGCGTCGACCCCTCGAAGGTTAAGGCCATCATAAATTTACCTCCTCCTTCCGCACTTCTCCAACTCCAAATTTTTCAAGGGAAAGTAAACTTTCTACGTAGATTTATCCAGAACTATGCTGAATTATCAAAAGATTTTACCCGGTTGTTGAAACAGAATGTTCCTTTTATTTGGGATGAGACTATTGATCGATCTTTTGATGCTCTAAAACACGCATTAACCCATGCACTGTTATTTCATCCACCCAATTACAACCAGGACTATTTTTTATATTTAGCAGCCTCTGATTCCACTATTGGTATGGTTCTAGTTCAACAATATGAATCTCATAATGAGCATGTGATTTACTATCTTAGTTGGAATCTGAATCTGACCGAAATTAAATATTCGCATGTGGAGAAATTGACCTTGGCAACAGTTCAATATGTCCAAATATTTTTTCACTACATATCGTTACGAAAAAAAACTGTGATATCTAATTGCAAACCGATGATGTATATTTTGACAAAACAATTACTCGGAGAAAAATAATCTAAATGGATTTTCATCCTACAAGAGTTTGATTTGGGATTCAAGAAATCTAAATCCAAGAAATCACTGGTGTTTGCAGAACTTATGTGTGACTTTCCCAATACTGAGACGGAAACTGTGGTAGATAATCCCATCACATATGAATCTATGTTTCTTATCAGTACGTTAGATCCATGGTATGGAGATATCATTATTTATCTTGAAACCCAAACCTTTCACCCAGAGCTTTCACATTCAAATTGATGGATAATCCAGTATCAATCCCAGCAATACAATATTGTTGAGGGCACACTTTATCGTCATGGTGCGGATTTTGTTTTTCGAAGTTGTATAACTTAGTAGAGGCTGAAAGGGTTTTGAATGATTGCCACTCTGGAGCGTGTGGTGGTCATATGTCTGGTTTTGCCACATCCCAAAAGATATTGCGCGCTGGCTATTTTTGGTCGTCATTGTTCCAAGATTGTATTATTGTGGTCCAAAAATGTCACAACTGCCAAATTTTTTATCGAAATATGTGCGTGCCTCCAGCTCCTCTTCACCCAATAATTATTGTTGGTCCTTTTGAGAAATGGAGCATTTATTTCATCACATGTAACCCTCACTCGGCCAGGGGGGCATGGGTATATTATTATCATTGTAGATTACTTTATCAAATGGGCCGAGGAAATGCCTACATTCATGGCAGATGGAAAAACTACAGCTACGTTCGTATTCAATCATGTCATTGCTCGTTTCGATGTACCCTAAGCTATTATCACAGACCATGGGAGTCATTTTAGAACTATAATGATGACCGAACTTTTCGAACAACTCAGCCTGCACCATGATAACTCTACTCCATATTATCCGTAGGCTAATGGTCAGGTTGAAGCCTTTAATAAATTTTTCACAACCATGATAAAACAGATTATCGAAACTCATAAATCAAATTGGCATACCGTGATTTTTTTAGCACTATGGGTATGTCGAACCACAACAAAAACTGCTATAGGGTTCACTCCTTTTCAGCTATTTTACGGTTTAGAAGATGTGTTACCCATTGAATGAAAAATTGTGTCACTCGAATTATCCATAGAGTTACTACCAGCTACCTTTGAAGAGGAAAAACGCTTTTTGTACTTAGCACAATTAGATGAAACTCGGTGCACCGCTGCATTAGCTACCAAAGCTCATAAGAAACGTGTGAAAGCTCAGTATCATCGAAGTGTTACACCTCGTGTTTTTTTAGAAGGTGACCTAGTCTTACTATATGATCAAGCTAACGATAAGCTAGGCGCTGGGAAATTTGAACCGATGTGGCATGGTCCTTACATTTTCAAGTGAGTGCTTTCCAAAGGGGCCTATGAATTGACTGATTATGATGGGGTCTCTTTTGATAAGCCTAGAAATGGTATTTATCTTAAGAGATATTATGCTTGACTCTCGTGTGAAGATCTCACTTGTATATTAGTTATTTTTTAGATAGTATGCCTTAGATTAGATAAGTGTGCCTAGTTTATGTTTTCTTTTACTACTATCACTGCTTATTTTGATTACTCTTAATATTGCAGATGTTGACATCCCTTCAAACGTACATTGGTTTTGCTGATGGTGCCTATCGTAGTACACAGAATATCTCTTCTGCAGCTTGGGCTATCTATTCACTCACTACTGAGTTAGTTTCTATGCATGGGGTAAGCCTTGGTCAAACAATGAACAATATTGTAGAATATAGCACAATCATTGAGTTATTATCTAATGCCATTTCATTTGGTATTCGAATTTTGATCATTATGTTAGATTCAAAACTCATTGTATTACATTTAAACAGAGTATAAGCAATTAAAAATCTAGTGTTATTGAGATTATTTTTGAAGGCTCGTCTCTTGGAACAACAGTTTGATTACTTCGAATATCAACACATTTCAAGAAATTTAAATACATTGGCCGACACATTAGCTAATCTTGTTTTAAATAGATATTTTTAACATTAAAACAATAAACCAAAACAACATTCGATACATGTTGAACAAGATACTCATAGAAAGTAGTAATATCATAGATAGGTTTGTTTTCAAAAATATTACATCATCTATGATCATAGGTTCAAATGCCTTATGATCTAATAGATACTGATACAAAAAATAAAATATTTCAATCCATAATGATCATCCGCTATCTGTGATGATGATCATGGAAGTAGACTATGGCACGCGCCATCTTGCGTAGGAATCTCCTAAATTGTCCTGG